>QGSO01000442.1:134887-518616 GCA_011037825.1 Carya cathayensis
TGATTGAGCTGAGATATTGCATATTTTAGCTATTTAAAACCAATGTATTTCAATTGCTTCGTGACATTATTTATTGGTTTTAGATGGAAAAAATAGTTAATAAGCATAAATTCGAGTTATGATTTTTAATTGATTAATATCATGTTTATGCTTAATTTTATAACTATGATTTAATTGGACAATACTTCCTCACATATATAATATTTTTTTTAATAATCTATTTTCTTTTTAATTTATTTCGAGTGTATTTTTATTTCTTTATTTTCAGCTTAAATAAAATTCACGAGATCAAACGGTGAAGCTTTTACGTAAAGTCAAGAAGCAGTTTCACGTGTTGTCTGGGGGTGCTTTCGGTGGGCTAGTTGGACGTAAAAAGGAGACGGAATTGGGTGCAGAAATTAAGGATAGTTTCGGTGCTTGATTGATTGGAGAAGCCGTGCATGCTTGACTTGGAAGTCTATAATAATAAAAAAAAAAAAGTCAGTGCATGAAGAAGAGGAGGCTTCGTTCTAGCATGGGACGAAGAGGAACCAGAATTTTTTTCGGGAAAGAGAGGAGTTTAGGTGAAGGAGTTGGACGTTCGGTTCAAGGGGAGCTTACGGAAGAAAAATATAGAAGGGAAGAGGCAGAGTTTTACGTTCAGAAAATACGTCCTGAAGTTTCTGGGAGAAAAGCTTACGGGTTTGGACGAAAAAAAAAAAGGAACGGAACGTAGAGGTGGAGGGGAGGACTTTACAGAGAGCTGGACTCTTGGAGGGAGAGAAACGAAGGTGAAGAGGAGCCTTCTGGGGACAGCAGAAACGGGACAAGAACGTAGAGAGTTTACGTTCAGAAAAAAACTTACGAAAAAAAATATAAGGGAAGGGGAGAGAGTTTGAGTGAGACGGTGGTTTCTGGGAGTTGGATTGCAGTAGATGAAGTGAAAGCTTACGAAAAAAAATCTGGAGGGAAGCTTATGGACTGAACGACGTAACACAGATTTTGTGAGGAGAGAAGCATGTTTCAATTATTTATGTTTTTGTTCCTCCTGGTACACTGTTTAGTTTCTCTGAGCACCAGGACACTTGCTTTTACAAGAGTACAAACAATTTGTTTGGAGGTTCAAAGTAGAATATGCAATTGACATTTTAAATTGTAATATTTTTGTGCTTGCAGAATGTTCTTATTATGTTATAACACACATATACAAACAAGTATACTAAAAAAAGGTTGTTTTTTCAAGTGCTGCATTCTTTGGTGGAGTGTAAACATGGAAACTATTCTAAAAAGTTTCATTGATGTTTTTTTTTAGGTCATGGACATTGTGTCTATAGCACACCTGGGCATGTGTAAACATACATGTGCTAGAGAGGTTGCATTTAACTATACATTATCCATATTTAACTAACACATTAGTTAGGTATTATTTTAGACCTGTCTCTTCAGCACCTTCAATATTAATGTCCAAGAACGGTCCAGGCTCTGTGTGGTAGAAACTTGGGATACATGTACTTTTGTAGTAGGGAAGTTGATCCATGGTTAGGTTAATTAAGAAAAAGTAAATCTCTGCTAATATCAAGCTGTTGAATATACCAAAAAGAGAAGCATTTTGTAATTGTTGTTTGCCAAACTAATATTCCTGTCTTTGTTGTGGGGTTAAGTATCTATCCCTAATCAAACAAATCTCTCTCTGTTGACTTTTAAGTTGTTCTCATAATTACCATAAAAAGAAATTGGTTCCATTAGAGTTTTTCTAGGAGACTAGAATCCAGAGGATGGACAACTCAAAAAATATTGAAAGCACAGAAGCACAACTAGAGTGTTATTGGACATTTTTTTATTGGTAAATATGAATTTTATTAGAGAAAGGTGAAGCCAGTGTTATTGGACATTAATAACAGAACATTCTATAGTCATCACACAACTACAATATTATCATTTTGGTTTTGTGAAAAGCAACTGAAATGGTTCCATTCTATAGTCTAATCACCTTCACATGTTCTTAATGTTGCAGTCCAGGCTCGGTAGGTATATTTTTCCCTACCTATTGTTCTGTTCTCAACATTGCAGTTGCTTTTCACAAAACTGTAGAGTTCTACCACACAAAATAGTCTAGGCACCTTCACAAAAATGTTGGAAACTCTATGACCATTCTATAGTCATCGCTTTGGTTCCATAGTTTTGCTTTTCACACCATAATTTCATGCTAAGGCACAAATTCATACACGATAATATATATGAAATGTTTCAAGCATTTTATTCACTCCACAAAATTTTCAAGTCATAATGACCTCTATGTTTGCTCCTTACATTCATTTATTTTAATTTAAAGGCATCTTCACAAACTTCTGTGATTAGATGAGTAAAACAATACCTGCAATATCCAATCCAACAGCAATGGCACATTTACAATAAAAGATGCCGAACTATTGGACAAAAGATCATCTCCAATGAAACCCATTAGTTGAAGAGATGCAACCACACAGTATGTTGCACCACCTGCGGCCTAAAATGAATGTTGGCAGTAAATATCATCACAAACAATTCAGACTTGAAATCAATAAAACTATAGGAAATAGCTAATTAATGTTGATGCAAACTTATTTTTCATTACTATGAAATAATAAATGAACAAAATTTCTTCACTAAGCTTATTCTCGAAATTCTCCTACATTTTTCAACATCTCACATATTTTCACTTTCGAACATACAAAAAAAAATAATAATAATATCTCACTCAAAGACCTTTTCATGAAGTAGACACAGGCTCCATTTGGCGCCTAGTTTTTTAATTACGGTTAGGAAGGGGGAAGGAAAAATCCAATTTAAAAATTGGAAGACATTATCTAATGGTGACATGAAGCATATAATCATATATTAATGTTACAATATTAAACAAGATACCAATATTAAACGAATAATTATTGTTTGCAATAATTTAAAACATTTTTTGTAAGTCAATTAATTCATATAAAAATCTTCTGTGGAAGGACTTTGAATTTACAACTGCATTCATCACTATTGATGAAAAACAAGTTACATGCGATGCAACAGACAAATGATCTAATGGCTTCAATGTATTTTCTCTCCATCAGAAGTATAAGTTGGAATCTTGACATGCATATAAATTAAATAATGCATAGAATTCCCTTTTATTGACCTAAAATTCAAAGATGATAGTGACAGGTGCATGATTTCTTTTCATAAGCATAAAAAGTACACATACAGTAGATGGACATTGGTAGAAATACCTTAGACATAACAATGCATATAGCCTGTAATGATCATGCATTTTATATACAACAATATTTTTACAAGTAACATTTTATACACAAAAAATTATATGTAAAAAGAAAAGAATGCCAAACGACATTTTCCAGACCCATACCATTTGTAGCTGCCAATCTCAAATTGATTACCGTGAAGGTTCTCTTTTGTTAATCTGTGAAACATTCACTATCTTCCACGTATGTTTTCCATATAACTCACAAGGTTTTGGCCTTATATAGAAGTGAACATGACTTGTGAACAATTAATTATCATTTGATTAAAAAACAAACAGAAGAGGCAGAAGTAATCAAGAACTTCAATATGATGGGTTCAGAAACAATTATTTGGGAAAAGCAGGAAACTTAGCGCTTAGATAAATAGCATTGGCAATTTTATCAATTGGATTTTATGAAAAATTGGAAGTTCTATTAACCTTCAGCTCAGATGGTCAAAACCAAACAAAAAGAAAATGAAGTATGAGCATATGAGAACTCTCTACAAAAAACAATTGACCAAAGGATAATGTGAATATCCAATTATTAACATAAAACTTCTACGATATACTTAAGGCGATGGTTGATATTTACAGTTTCTAGAAGAACAAGATTTTAGAAATCATAGGAGGGATGCAGCAAATGATGTTAGAATTTTGAAAATATATCAATATGCAGGAAAAAGAGTAAAAAAGTAAGGAATCTCGCATAAGAAAAGAGCCCAAAGGCATACCTCCATCATCATCGCCATCAGAATCCCAGTAAGAAGGCAAAGTCGATGGGGTTCCTTTTTCCACCTGCTTGGAAGACCGCCATTCTACCAATGTCTTCCCCATATTGGCAACGTTGCCAAGTTGAAATTCGCTCCTCACTTGCAGTTCCCGCCATTGCTCACTCCAAAACACTTTCCACCACACTCCCAACTCCAATTGGGAGACAATAAGGTTTGGCCCTTCAAAATTTTTATCTCAAACTCAAAATTCTCATTTCATCATTACAACTTTTCCAAATCTCAATATAAAATATAATAAATAATTCAATTTTTTCTTAACCTTTTCTGTGATATTCCGTTTTTACTTATATTTTCACTGAAAGAATATTTTAACTTAATTAAAATAATAGTTCTTTTATTTTAAATAATCGGATTTTAATTAGATTTTAATTGCTGTTGAGTTTAAATTTCTGTTTAATTTATTTTAGCTAGTCTTTGGATTTAAAATTAAGTAGTTAGTTTTTATTAGTTATTTATTATATTTTAGTTTTACGTTGTGTTTAAAATATTTTCTTGGTTTTATTGCTTTTAAAGTTATTTTCGTTGGATTAGTTGTTGGACTCCAGAGGTGAGGATTGTACCTCATTTCTTTTCCTCCATCTTTTCTTCTCTTTTTCTCTTTTTCTTTTCTCTTTCTTCTCTTTTTTCTTTCTTTTTCCCTTCTTCCCCGTGCCTTCCCCTTTCCCCGTTCGGTCTCTCTCTCTCTCTTCTCCCTCACGCGTTTCGGCCAACCACCCAGAACCGCCGCCGCCAGCCACCGTGCTGCACACCACCACCACCAATCTCTTCCCCTCTCTCCGGTGAACCACCCCACAAATTTCCACCGCCAACGGAGCCGCCGTGTATCCGGAATAGCTCCTCCAAGGCGAATGGCTTTTGCTCCGATTTGCCGCCGTCGCTCCACCTCCGGCCACCACCTCTTCACCACTTCATCACTGACTCATTGCCATCCTAACCCACCCATTTTCAGCCTCGATCCGTCGCCAGAGCAGTTCCCACAAGCTAGTTTCTGATTTGGGTATTTCAGCCCTTCAACCGCCATTTTCGCCGCCACCCACGGCCAAACTCCACTTCCACTAGCTTCATAAACACCCCTAAGCCATTCCCTATCAATCCCGAGTCTTGGTTTGTCCCCGTTCAAAAGTGGGTATTTTACAACCCACGGCCACAGTGAATTTGCACTGTTACGTTGCTTTTTCTTCGCCGTTTGCTGCTCCCCGATCCTTCGAAAATTAATATATAGCGCTGTAAGTATTTTTCAAACTTCGTTTTAGATTTAAATATATTATTACTCTTACAATACTTATTTGTGATCTGGTTGGTTATTCCGGACTGAGTCCGAGGAGTCAGGGGTCGGTTGGATTTGAGGACGGAGTTGTTTGTTTGCTTGTTTTGGATGTTTGGGAAGTGTTGGTTAAATTGTGTGATTTTATTTGCATTGCATTGTACATGCATATCCATGTGTTGTTTATTGAAATTTTGGTTTTATGTGTAAATAGATTTTCGGGTGCGTGTGTATCACGACCCCAAGCCAGGATGGGACATTATCTCGGTGGATCTCCTCTGGTCACTGGGAAGCGCAATATACTGAGTGACATCCCCTGGGTTGTCGCTAGGCGACAACGGGAGCGGGCGGGATGGTAACGCTCTCGTACCGATTCCGTGGCCCCTCTGCTGGCGGGGGCTAGAAGATGCTTGACTACGAACGCGCGGGGCACGGAACTGGGCATCGCTCGTTACGAAGTCACACGCATGGTCGTTACCCATGGTATGACGAAGGGAGCCAGGGCTTGCAGATGACCCTTAGGGGAGGTCATGGTGCATTCGGTTAAGAAAAATGTGGAAATTTGTTTGAGACTTGATTTTGGGTCATTATCTGGGATAATGGCGAGGAAAAAGTTTAAAGGAAATATTTTAGGCCAAATGAGAGTTTTGGCGTGTGTGCAAAAATATGTTGTTTTATGGGACATGTGCATTGGGCATTCTTTCATGCATATTGTAGAGTTTAATATATTTTTATCTTGTGGCGTTTGGAATATTACTTACCTGTCGCACCATTTTCGGTACCGTAAATTTTGATGCAGAGGTAGAGAAGGAGGCTGAACCCAAGGAGACGGCTCCGCCGGAGGAGTGATTTGGAGTGCTTTTTATGTATAATATGTGTAGTTTTTATTGGTATGTATTTGGATTTGCGATGTTGAACATGTAATATTTTATTTACGCCTGTTTTAAACTGGTTTGTATTTAAACAAAAATTTTGGTACTTAGTTATATGACTTTCTTATCCGCTGCGTATTTTTATTTGTACACATATTGCATGTACACACACTTAGCACTTGGCAATGGGATGTTTGACCCGTGTTGTCATCATCCCGACGTCTCGATTTCCACGTGTCCGTATATGGGAGTTAGGGGCGTCACATTTTCAAATCCCGAAACACTAATAATATTAAAATATTTCATCTTAAAATTCAAAATTCTCATCTTACTACCAAACCATGCTAAGTGGACTTGTCATATTTTCACAACATATACATCAAGAAAAATGATAAACACACTATACCTTTCACAACATATTTCACAATCATATTTTAAAATGAGGGATAATATTAAAAATACCATATAAAAGTAACACTACTTTATAAAAGTACATTGATTTTATATTATGTATTGTGAAAAATATTGTGAAGAGTGTTGTCTTTATCATTAATCATACACCAAAGTATTCACTATTTATCAATAACAATTAACAAAAATTCCAAAAAATTGGTAAAATAGAAACAAGTGTGGATGTCCGTTTAAGATATCATAGGCTCGTGCATTCTATAGTCTAACAAATTAACAAACTTTAAAAGCTTTTTGTATGGCTGCCAAGAGTTTTTTATTGACATGATTTATAATTTTTTTGTTTTTTGGACAATTTATCATTTTAGGATCTCTTTGTGTACTGTGTAGTCCCAACTCCTCGTTCGTGGCAAATTATCTTTATTTTATGCATTTATTTCTCATTAATGCTGGCATAACATTTGTACTTTTATTTTATTTTATTTTTTTATGGATAAAAAGGGTTAGAGGGGGTGACCAGAAATGACTTCCTTACCAAGATGTGATTATTGTAGCACCCAACTCGGAAAGCCAAACAGGAGAAGTTTAGATAGCGAGAACCACATGCACTTCTTATAAGTCAGACTTGAGCCATAGCCTAATCACAACCCCACAAGAGCATCAACAATCTATGAGCCAATGGATCACCAATAATCCTGAGCACTTTTCATTGCAGGATTCAATTTCAAGAGCTAGTGTGACGCCCCCAAATTCCGCTTGGGATTGAACGGACATTTGAAGCGTCGAGACATGCAACACAAGGTTACCTGCCCCCGTTCATGACATATAAGATGCAATGTTCCTAACATGCATCTAGCATTATGCAATATTCGCAGCGGATAATTTTTTTTTTTTTCTTTAGCAATACTATGCACCAAACTAAAAATATCCCAAATACTTGAAACATATTTCATACATAAAAACATACTAAAAAGCCGTGATCACTACACTAGTCCAAAATGGTTGTGATCAAAAGAATACTTGAGATACAACTCCAAAAGTACAAGCATTAACCTAAGTTAAATACTATACCATCATCAACATCGCACCGTAGCCTAGATGACCGTATTCAGATGGTCAGATTCCAATTCTTCTTTGGGTCCTGTAACAAGATCTACCATTCGGGGGGAATGGTAGTTGGGACTACCACAGTGAGATTTGATTACAAATCTCAGTAAGTTAACATAAAACTCACACACAGGTTAAAGATGCATGCATGGCAGTAAAAGCATAAATGCATAAGTAAAGTCGTACATAAGCATAGCATAACTTGACATATAACATGACATAACCAGAACTTAAACGTGAACTGAACTTGACTTAACATGACATGAACTTGAGTTTAAAACATAACATGGACTTGAAATGTAGCATGAACGTAAACATGCATAACATAAATATGAACTTGAAAATAACATAAACTTGAACATATCATGACATAAACGTGAACTTGAGACATACTGTAAACGTGAACTTAACATGATGTGAACATGAACTTGGAACATAACTTGATCATGAACATAACATGTACGTGTACATAACAAAACATGAACTTGATCTGAAACTTGACTTATCATGCACTTGATCTGAAACTTGACTTAATACGTACTCCACAGTTGTTGTGGCCCCACGTATTCTACGTGTCACAATTGCTGTGTCTCACGTAGTGTATGCTCCACAGTTGTTGTGGCCCCATACTTCATGCTCCACAGTTGTTGTGGCCCCATGTATACACGTAACATAAAATATAATACGTACTCCACAGTTGTTGTGGCCCCACGTATACACGTAACATAAAATATAATACGTACTCCACAGTTGTTGTGGCCCCACGTATACACGTAACATAAAATATAATACGTACTCCACAGTTGTTGTGGCCCCACGTATACACGTAACATAAAATATAATACGTACTCCACAGTTGTTGTGGCCCCACGTATACACGTAACATAAAATATAATACGTACTCCACAGTTGTTGTGGCCCCACGTATACACGTAACATAAAATATAATACGTACTCCACAGTTGTTGTGGCCCCACGTATACACGTAACATAAAATATAATACGTACTCCACAGTTGTTGTGGCCCCACGTATACACGTAACATAAAAAATAATACGTACTCCACAGTTGTTGTGGCCCCACGTATACACGTAACATAAAAATATAATACGTACTCCACAGTTGTTGTGGCCCCACGTATATACGTAACATTAAATATAATACGTACTCCACAGTTGTTGTGGCCCCACGTATTCACGTAACATAAAATATAATACGTACTCCACAGTTGTTGTGGCCCCACGTATTATACGTAACATAACATGTCTTATCTTTCTTAATGCATGAGATATTAATTAATATCATATACTTTTCTAACATGGCGTATACTTGTAAATGACACAATATGATTTAATCATAACATTTCATGGCATACTTAACATGGCATACTTATAACATACATCATTGTATGATAGAAAAGATTATGTAACAGATAATTATTCATGAGAGATTAAATCATACGTAGCAGATAAACATGTAATGACATAGCATGACATGGCATATACGATAACATACATACATAAATTGTAGTTCTCTTACCCATCACACATACACAATAAACTGATAGTAAGTTAGAGGCTAACTTACCTCGATTGTCACGTTCTACGAGAATAAAGTGCGATATACGAGAAACTGTAAAAGGTCATTCTAAAAGTTAGAAATTTAATTACTAACAATTAGAAACATGGAAACAAGTTATCTTAGAGTAAAATTATCATTTTACCCTCTACATGTGGGAAAACGACCATTTTACCCATAACTTAAGGATTTCATATCCTAACTCCAAAAATTTCCAAAATTTACATTCCTCATGTAAATTTTGTTCTAAACTCAAATATCAACTCAGAAAAAAATTTAAAACAAAACAACACTATGGAAAACACACTATGGCCGAAACATCCATAGGCCATTTCTCTTGATTTTTGTTACAATTCCTTCCAACTTCAAAACTCATGCTTAAACCAAAATTTTACAACAAACATCTTCCAATCCTAAGTTTAAAACCATACTTGAAACATCCATTTAGAAAAAGCTAATAATCAACACCAAACTTTTTTGTAAAAAGATCAAAACACTTGAATCACAAGCTTTGTCCTTAAATCAAAACATCTCCAAGAATTCCAAAAAATCTAATCTTACTTCTAACATATTCATAACATCATCCTCAGATAAACCATGCTTTAAATCATCAAACTAAAGTCACCAAAATCACAAAAATAACACTTGGAGTTTTTGATTTTACACTTAGTCCAAAAACAGAAACTTTTTCTTAACTAGCTTTGATAAATCTCTTGATCAATGGCTTAAGAAGGTGAGATCTTTGAAATAAAGTATCACATGGTTTAAAAACGTGTCCTAAAGAATATCCAACCATCAAAATTAAAATCACATGGCTAAAACCCAATAAAACATGGATCTAACCTAAAAACATCAAATCTTAGGCCTAACCGAAATTCTCTTGCATAGAAAAATCATATCTTTGAAACTAATACTAAATATCTCCAAAATAACATCCTAACATGAAAATAAGAGACTTAGGATCATCATATAAAAATATCAAAGCCTTTAGAGTAAGATCAAACCTCAAAATATTCAAACTTTATCCAAATAAAAACTGTTTTGTCACTTCCAGTTTTCATGTTTCTAGATCTAATAAAATCTATCATCAAAATCTTTATTCATGCAACAAAACCTCAATGAAAACTCTTAAACACATTCTAAGAACACTCCATAAAATTTTCGGACCAAGATATATCCATTAGCTTGGTCAAAAACTCCAAAACATAACACACTCTCCAGATTCACGCCCAGAATGACCTTTCCATGGTTAAAAATACTTTTGACCGACCAAATGACCATGGAATGATACGAAAAATACATCTACGGAAACTAGACTCAAAGAGGAACAACTTTTATGAAGGAGTCATCGTGTGAAAATACTTACAAAGGGTCGAAAAACTCCACGCAAAAAGACCCAGAAATCTGCCCGAGAGAGCTCTTTTGGGTTTCTCTCTAAGAACGGGGTGAAGAAATGATTAAAGTGAAGTAAGTGTGTCTTGCACGACTCAAGACTTCTGTAGGGAGAATATTTGGACCTTAATGATCATTGAGTGGAGGTGTAGACATGTGACATAATGTAGAGGATAGTGGGGGGCAAAAGACAACTTACAAAGGCTATGAGACATGGGACTTGATGGGGTGGGTTCCTCCATATTAATGAGTGCAACTTGATGCAATGAATGGTCTGCCAAGTGGGGGAGGAAATTTCTCCAAGAAGCTATGCCAAGGTGGCCAAAATTCGTGGGCTTTAGTGGGCCTTAGTGGGCCTCAACCAAGTGGGCTTCAATTTGGGGTTTAAAGGGGGTTTGGTTAGGGTTTGAGATGCTATCAAGCCCAAATCCAATTTTTCTTGGCCCAATCAAATTTCTAAGGTTTAAAATGTTGGATAAAGATGTCATAATAGGAATTTGAGAAATTAATAGCATGTGAAAGTGATTTAATCAAGTGATTAAACACAATACTAGAAATTGGATCAAAAAGGGTTTGAATGCCAACTTTAGGGTTTGGGGAAACCGTTTAGGGTTTCGGTTTCAACCAAGTTTTTGGGGTTTCAAAAGGATTCCAACCATTTAGGGTTTTACTAGGGTTGAAACCCTCTTCATCTAACTCAATTTGGTTGATCAGATGAAAAAAAACTGTTTTGCTTAGGTGGCATGATCTCACACATTGATTTCCTTCACAAATCCATCTAATGGTTTCTCTTTGTGCCAAGTATCTAATACTATTCATTATGTGTGGTTAAGATCTTGCCAAGTGTCCAAATAAAACTTCTCTAACCTAATTTGGACATTTCACACTGTGATTTTGAAACCACTGCACTTAGTACGCTTATCGAGGTTACTATTCACTCCGAAAAAGTGCATAATAAACTTAGTACTGAAAAATCCTAAATATTCAACTGAGTCTAGTGGCGTAAACTATAACGTAATCTGACACTTCTAACTACCTCAAACAAATAAAATCACATTTCTGGCACCATAGTGAGTGATAAAACTAATTATGTTGACATACTAGAACTTATGCGATTAGCCGATTCGTAAAAACTTATGGGGTTTTCACGAGATTTCTAATGTCTATAGAAATTCCACCATTGAATTTCTAGCGGGCTGTTACATCCTCCCCTCCTAAAAAAAAGATTTCGTCCTCGAAATCGACGCAAGTACAAACATAAAACACGCTTAAAACACTGTAGATAGTTTGAAAAAAAAAGAACCGTCCGTGACCCGACAAGTGCTGCAAAGTCTCGGGGCCTACTCTATGAATTTAATACGGCTAGTGATTTGAACAAACGCCTGATGTTGATGACAACCGTGATTGAAGGCTTTGAGTTTCTATAAAGAAACAGGATCATCTTCATCCATCGGAAAGAAAAAACATCGCTTCTTGACCTGTGTTTTGTTTTTCCATAACAAAATAATGGCTGGGCAAAACTCTTCCACTAATGTTCCAGACTTGAATCAGGAACCCTTGACGCATCAACCATCAATCTTCTCTCCTGAGGTCGTCAATACTACGATAGGAGCAGCGAACTGTTCTTCTAGTAGGACTGATTCTGAGATTATTACAGAATCATGGAAGCTCAGTAGTCAATATGCTGCCTCTGTTACGATCATGTCTCGGAGGTTACTGGCGAGGGTAAGTGAGATTGATCATCTTAACATCCAAATATCTGAGTTACAACAGAAGCTTGCTAATAAGGATAGAGAAAATAAAAGGCTACAGCAAGAAAACCAAGAGTTGAAGAAATTTGCAGATTGGTATGCTCATGATCTGCAACCACGAATAGAAGAGCTGGAACGAGAAAGGATTCAGATACAGGGTCAACATCGGCAGATAACAGCAGAGGTTCATCGTTTTCTAGAGAAATAGGGACAAACTACTGTTAATCTAGCTGGCTTAGTAAGAAACTTTTGACAAAGCGTGTCCAGCATATCTTGTATTTCTTTTGACTAAATAAGATTTGAAGAGAAACTAGTTTGTCTTCTTCTTTATGTTATCTCTATAAAGTCAGTCTTCAACTCAATCCAATATGCATCAAAACTTATTCTCATCTCTATAACTCCTCTGCATTCCTTCAACATTCTCGCCTTAAGTTTTCAGTTCTTTTCTCAATGGCTCAATCTTCTAACATTTCCCTAGATCCATCCATGAGGTATTCAGCACCTCAACCTCCTGTCCTTTCTGCAGCTGCCATAGGTGCCATGCTGCAGCAAGAAAATACTAGTATGGCTAATAAGTCAGACTCCGATGCTGTCTACGACTTGGTGAGTCTTGGGACTCGCTACTCATCTTCTATAATTGCTTTTTCCCAGCGGGTACAAGCCAAAAACCAAGAGGTTGAAAGGCTTAAAGAACAAATTGTTGTACTTCAACGAATTGTTCAAGAGTCTCACACCAGGGAAGGAATCCTTCGGCAGCAGAATAAACAGCTGAAAACTCTACTGGATTCTTCATTCCGCTTGCCAGCTCCCATGAATAGGGATGATATGATATTGTATGAAGAGAGTGAGCGTCTCCAACATGAGGCTAAGAACCTCAAGTTTATGTAGAAGCATTTTATTAAAAAAAATATCTCTTTATATTTATGAACTCTGGTTTTATCCTTTAAGAGATATTCGTAACATGCTTCATACCTATTTCTCTTCTAATCATATATAATCTATCTTCTGGTAAAGGTTTTGCGAAAATATCTGCTAACTGATCATGTGTGTTTGTGAACTCTATTACTATATCGCTTTTCTGCACATGATCTCGAAGAAATTCAAGCCTAATGAAGACTAAAATCTCAAGCCTAGTATTTGGTGCATTTCCTAAGGACATGTGGATTTACAACCCAGAGACGTATTGCTCTGATACCACCTGTGACGCCCCCAAATTCCGCTTGGGATTGAACGGACATTTGAAGCGTCGAGACATGCAACACAAGGTTACCTGCCCCCGTTCATGACATATAAGATGCAATGTTCCTAACATGCATCTAACATTATGCAATATTCGCAGCGGATAATCTTTTTCTTTAGCAATACTATGCACCAACTAAATATATCCCAAATACTTGAAACATAATTCATACATAAAGGCATACTAAAAAGCCGTGATCACCACACTAGTCTAAAATGGTTGTGATCAAAAGAATACTTGAGATACAACTCCAAAAGTACAAGTATTAACCTAAGTTAAATACTATACCATCATCAACATCGCACCGTGGCCTAGTCGACCGTATTCAGTTGGTCAGATTCCAATTCTCCTTTGGGTCCTGTAACAAGATCTACCATTCGGGGGGAATGGTAGTTGGGACTACCACAGTGAGATTTGATTACAAATCTCAGTAAGTTAACATAAAACTTATACACAGGTTAAAAATGCATGCATGGCAGTAAAAGCATAAATGCATAATTATAGTCATACATAAACATAGTATAACTTGACATATAGCATGACTTAACCAGAACTTAAGCGTGAACTGAACTTGACTTAACATGGCATGAACTTAAGCTTAAAACATAACATGAACAATCAACATAACATGAACGTGAAACATAACATGGACATGAACATAACATAACATGAACGTGAGCTTGAACGTATCATAAACGTGAACATAACATGATGTGAACATGAACTTGGAACATAACATGAACATGAACATAACATGTACGTGAGCATAACATAACATGAACTTGATCTGAAACTTGACTTAACATAAACTTGGAATCTTATTTAATTGTCTTGATTAATAACGTGCATTAATACGTACTCCACAGTTGTTGTGGCCCCACGTATTCAAGTAACATAAAACATAATACGTACTCCACAGTTGTTGTGGCCCCACGTATTCTACATGTCACAATTGCTGTGTCTCATGTAGTGTATGCTCCACAGTTGTTGTGGCCCCATACTTCATGCTCCACAGTTGTTGTGGCCCCATGAATTCACATAACATAAAATATAATACGTACTCCACAGTTGTTGTGGCCCCACGTATTCTACATGTCACAATTGCTGTGTCTCATGTAGTGTATGCTCCACAGTTGTTGTGGCCCCATACTTCATGTAACATAAAATATAATACGTACTCCACAGTTGTTGTGGCCCCACGCATTATAAGTAACATAAATATAATACGTACTCCACAGTTGTTGTGGCCCCACGCATTATAAGTAACATAACATTAAATATAATACGTACTCCACAGTTGTTGTGGCCCCACGCATTATAAATAACATAAAATATAATACGTACTCCACAGTTGTTGTGGCCCCACGCATTATAAATAACATAAAATATAATACGTACTCCACAGTTGTTGTGGCCCCACGCATTATAAATAACATAAAATATAATACGTACTCCACAGTTGTTGTGGCCCCACGCATTATAAATAACATAACATAAATATAATACGTACTCCACAGTTGTTGTGGCCCCACGCATTATAAGTAACATAAATATAATACGTACTCCACAGTTGTTGTGGCCCCACGCATTATAAGTAACATAAAATATAATACGTACTCCACAGTTGTTGTGGCCCCACGCATTATAAATAACATAAAATATAATACGTACTCCACAGTTGTTGTGGCCCCACGCATTATAAATAACATAAATATAATACGTACTCCACAGTTGTTGTGGCCCCACGCATTATTATAACATAACATGTCTTATCTTTCTTAATGCATGTGATATTATTTAATATCATATACTTTTCTAACATGGCGTATACTTGTAAATGGCATAATATGATTTAATCATAAACATTTCATGGCATACATGTATCATATGGCATACTTAACATGGCATACTTATAACATACATCATTGTATGGCAGAAAAGATTATTTAACAGATAATTATTCATGAGAGATTAAATCATACGTAACAGATAAACATGTAATGACATAGCATGACATGGCATATACGATAACATACATACATAAATTGTAGTTCTCTTACCCATCACACATACACAATAAACTGATAGTAAGTTAGAGGCTAACTTACCTCGATCGTCGCGTTCTATGAGAATAGAGCGCGAGACACGAGGAACTGCACAACAGCTGGAAGAGGAACACTCGAGTCCTTAAGATTTTCACTTCTGAACTCAATTGCCATATTGTAAGCACTTGCAACACCACGGCCAACTTGAGGTTTCACTATACTCGGAAGAGATAAATTGACTTCAGAAAGCCTTTGCACTAAAACAAGTTCATTAAAATTATCAATAACAACCAAACAAACAACTCATTTCTCAATCCATATACTCTTAGCCATAGTCAACCACAAGATGACACCAGTCATCCCGGACTATAATCCATATCATCACTGCTTCGGGACACTGTCATACAGTTTCCCAACATTACACCATACGCTCCACACTTCTCTGCTACGCCATTCAACCCTTCGTGACACGCCATCCGATGTATCACGACTTAATACAGAGTACACTCACGTGAACTCTCTTCCATCCACACTACAATACCCATCACTGCGATACACGTCTCACGGTGCATCGCTACGCGACACGGAGTACGCGCTACGCGTACTTCCTTCGCTACAACTCTCATCAACACGATGCACATCACACGATGCATCGCCATACAACACGGAGTACACTACATGCGTACTCCCTTCCTTCTACGACACACATCACTACAGTGCACGTCGCGCGGCGCGTCGCTGCATTACACAGAATACGCTACACGCGTATTCTCTTCACACAACCCGCCGTATCACATCTACGGCATCCATCTCACGCCTATACTTCACAGCACAGTCCACAAAATACACAATCAAACGCAACACTTCACAACCACACTTCGCTTCACAACTACGCAACGAATTCCACAAATACAACTACACAATCCACAAACCAACCAACTATTTTAAACGTAAAATAACTAGAGATAGAAGGTTATACCATCGACGGGATAACCCGTGCGTCGCTCGTTGTTCGTCACGAACATGCGTCGGAGGAACGTACGTGGCGGCGTACGGTGGCTGTCCACCACATAAAGTGGTAGTTTGGGCTTGAGAAAGGCTAGGCGTGGTCTTGGAAGACTCATGATTTTACAGCTGTCGGTGAAGAACAAAAATACGTGATTTACGGAAAAGATAAACTATACGCGTGATTCCAGATGAGGGTAAAGACAAGAGAGATGTGATTGCTGTCGGAAAATAATCCAAAACTGATAATTTTAGCGGGCTGTTACAGCCAGTGCCTACTGTCAAACTCATAGACCACCAAGCCACAACCATTAGTAGTTGCCTTCGGACTTTTTGCTCATTAAGAAAAACTCTTAAGTTGAGGCAAATTTGACTAGGCCTGTTCATCCGGGTTCCGACCCGGAAATCCGGGCAAACCCAAACCGGAACCCGGATTTCAAATGCAAGCCGGAACTCGGACCGGGTTAACCGGGTCATAAATAGGCCAAAACCCGGATAAATCCGGGTTTTTCAAAATCTGGATTTCGGGTTCCGGATTCAACCCTTTTTCTTTTTTTTCTTTTATTTTTTATTTTTTTTACAAACTTATATAAAAGCCTAAATGTATATATAATATTTTCACATGTAACTCTAATTTTTTTATAAAATACAAAAAAATAACTTTGATTGTGCACTTTAGAGGTTCATAGTTCCACTTAATTTGCCTAACAATTAAAAAAAAATTCCACTACATATTACATTGTTTGAACTAATTTACTTAGAACAATACAAAACACATACATTCCTTTAATTAAACTCTCCAATACACAACAAAAAACATGAACTAATTTACTACATCATTGCAAAAGGACTTTGATTTGCTATCATCATGAAAATAGTCCCATTTTGATTTGCTATCCACCTGCAGCTCTTCAAAAGAAAAACAGAAACAAACCACCACTTTTGATATGATTAGCAGAAAGGTTTAAAAAGTTTAAACCACAAAATGTACAAATGCAAAGAGAGATCATTTACTACCACAAAATTAATGTTTTTAATTGACCTTTTTGACTTTGAAATGGACAGAGACTTCGAGCACAAGTCGTTATCTCTTTAAATATTTGCAGCCTGATAACTTGCTTCTTCAATCTTCAGTCATTCTAGTTGTTGCACATTTATATCAGGCTTGCTTGCTGAAAGTTTGGGACTCTGCAACAATGCAGAGATCAAGTACACTCCACATCAGGGCTACTACTCACACCTTAAAATCTCCTCGTTAACTAAACTTGAATAGGCCTGCACTTGCCTGAGATGTTCAGGTTATGAGACAAGAGGAACAAAAGGGAGCCTATCTAAAGAAGGGAGTGCAACAGAACAGGAGAAACCTATCTAACAGGAAAATGGGCAACAAATTGTTGGAACGAAATATGCCAAATCAACGTCAGGTATTGAGTATAAGCTAAGACTCATCACAAGTCGATAGCCTACTTGCCAATAACTTGAGCTCAGCTCGTAAGTCTGCTTACTTAACTCTGCCAGCAATACTTGCTATGGTCAAGCTTGAGTTAAGCTCAATTGCACAGTAAGCCAAGTTCGAGTAAATTATTCAATATGGAATGAAAATTTCTGCAGAGCTCAACTCAAGTCAAACTAGGCTAAGGCTGAAAGCTTTTAACACGCAATATGAGTAGGCTGCCGTTATCTTTATACTAATCTACAAGGAGCAATTGGAATTACATCTTTCCCAACCTGGACTAGCATTAGTGGAAAAAAATAAATCCCAGCTTCTGTAGAAATGACCAGAACAGCAGTAGGGCAGATAAGCTGTTTGCCAGAAATCCAAGGAGGATCCTATAATTATCCCTCCAAGAAATTAAAAGAAATAAAAAAATAAACAAACAAGCAAGCAAACAACATGAAGCAACAACAACAAAAATAGAAACACATGCAACAGAGAATGAGACCACAAACCAATCAAACCCTTCAATCCTTGGAATCAAAAAACCCACACTAGGCAGTGTTTTGCTCAAACAACAGCATCTGGGTTTTGATCTTATGTACTCAGAAACAAAACACACCATGAATGAAGAAACCAAGAATCATATAATTGTTCAGAGAAAGTATCAAGAATAGTCTTTGCTTCAAAGAAAATGATTGGTAGTCCTTACTGCAACGCACACAAAGGTGTAGAAAGAGACTGATGAATCAAATGCCACTCGTGCAGAACATATTGCACATGCGAAATTGAATATAGCCATAAAAGAAATTGCCATTGCCAAGATATTTTAGTTAGCAAATATTACAAAAACTAAAAACAAAGACGAAATGGTCAATACTTCCCCAAATACTCAGAAACAAAACACACTATCAGCAAAATCCATCTATTGATATACAGTATCAAAAAACCCACACTAAACAGTTTTTCTATCATCTGGGTTTTGCTCAAATAACAGCATATACATTATACCCATGTTTAACAAAATAACAAAAAATACCCAGATCTATCAAAATAATAAAATATACATACCCAGATCTTCTCAGTTCTCCTCTCCCTTCTCAGATCAAATTGTCTCCCCTCCACATCTCGCAGATTCTCCATGCAAGTTACCCCTCCAGAATTCATACAATACCAAATACAAAAAACTACATCATGAAATCCCCTTAAACCCAAAAAATTACATGCATAAACGGTCAAATAATATGACGTCCAATCAGAATAGAGAATTATCTAAACTGCATAGGAATTAGGAGGAGTTCATCTATTAATTGAATAGACCAGATCATCAAAAGCAAATGGCAAGTAAACTTTGTCACAACAACAGAATCATACAAACACACTCAATCATTGCAGTAAACTGAAACTCTTGAACTTCAGTGGTAAAACAAGCAAAGTTCCTACATGCAGTATACAAGCTTAGTATTTCGATTGATGGTATCTTGAAATACTAATAATTTTTTTAGTGTTTAATCACTAAAAATTATAACTATAACCTATAAAAAAAGAAATTATATTTAATGACAAAATATGAATCAGATTATATAATAATGACAAAATATAGTTAAAAGATGATGCATAATATGTATTTTAAGAGAAACCCTTATCCAAATTTTCTTTCCCCTTGTTTTCTCAGAGAGTAGATTGTACATGAATAGCAATCAAATGAGCCGCACTCACACACACCTTCAACCAGAAGCTTCACTCGTTCAAACACTATGACAGTGAGAGCATGAGCTTCATTGAGATTTTCAAGACAGGCAACCACAAACCTGTATACGATATGTAAAACTTTGTCACAACAACAGAATCAAAGCAGACCCAAATCAACAAAAACGAAGGAACCCTAGATTTGGGCATAAAACACGAAGAAATGAAAACAAAGCAGACCCAAATCAACAAAGTACTCAAAAGGAAAAAAAACCCTAAAAAAACTACTGCAGATCGAACTTGAACCGAAATGGCTAGCAAAGATTCGACCCTAAAAAACCCATAAAAAAAAAGGATACATGCAGATATAACGTAAATAGAAGATCTAAAAAACTTGAGAAAAAAAAAATACCCAATGTTTAACAAAAAATAGCAGATCTACATTCTTGGTGGGTCAATCGATCGATCGATTGAGAGAGAGAGAGAGAGAGAGAGAGAGAGAGAGAGAAGAGAGACTACCGATCTTAGATTCTAGTGGAGGGGGCGAGAGAATAAACAGCAGCAAAACTAGGGTTCCATTCGTCGAGCTCGGATGAGAGAGAGAGAGAGAGAGACAGAGACAGAGAGAGAGAGAGGAGTAGAGAGATAAGAAGTCTGACCTTTGAGAGAGAATTTTTGTTTTAAACATAAAAGCCAGGTACCGGGATTTAAATCCGGTACCCGAGTGGAATACCCATAACCGGCCCGAATTGGGCCAGTTTTAAAAATTCGGATTTCGGTCCGAATCAAATCCGGGCCGAAACCCATAACTGGACACCCAGTTATCCGGGTTTCGGGCCGGGCCGGATAAAATCTGGCCCATATGAACAGCCTTAAATTTGACGATTAATTGTATTAACTCTCGGTATATTACTAATATAATATTCACATAGCTAGATCTCCCTTACTTTAGATGCCTAAATTGAGTTCAAGTAGGTGCTGTTAGCTTAATTACCCTACTTTATTTTCTTCTTTCTTATTTCCTTGACTTTCTCTACTTTATTTATTACTAGCCATCACGTTCTCTTCAAGGATTGCTCTTTTATATCTACTGTTTTGTAGCAACTTCATTTGGCGCATGAGGGTCGTATGACTCCACTGTATTACTTGACAAACCAATTTCTGCGATAAATCTTCTCATCTTTCCTCTATTTTTTGCTAATTCCCAGCAACAATATTCGAGTAAGGCAATGCTCAATTGACATGAATTACAACTTCAATATCTCTGTGTGATCCCAACTTGTCATGGCAACATGCAACATTGTATCTTGTACATACATTCCTTTCCCCATTCATGCAAGACGCACTTGTCTTAAGACTTTTAGCTCATTAAGAAAACCTCTAAATTAGGGCAAATTTGAAAATGAACTGTATTAACTCTCATATATTACTAATATAAAATTGCATAACTAAATCTTTTTTCCTCAACCGAAATAACCATTGTAAATTCAGAATTCGAATTCCCCAGTGTTTTTGTCCAAATTTTAGAATCTAAAATAAGAAAGAGATAGATACATAAAATTAATGTTGATCAAAGAATTTATTCAAACAATCATAAATACTGTAAAATCTATTATATATATATATATGTGTGTGTGTGTGTGTGTATATATATATATATATATATATTTCTCTCTCACTTTAAACTTTCCGAGCAGGAACTCTAAAAGATCTACATCCATAAATTCCAAGTGTATCAAAACTAAGCATGTTTATTTTCGTTCTAGCAAAGGATATTTAGTCATTACATTGATTTATGAGTTTTACTTCTCATCATCCTACACGCCACTAATTAAGTTCTTCTAGTAATCATTCATACACTATATATTTAGTAAGAATATAAAAATAAACATAAAAATTTTGTGTGATGTTAAAATTATGAGTAAAATTTTTCTTTATTAAAAGGAGGTTTTGGTCTGGCAGAGTGCACGGGAGAGCTTTTTTGTAGGATTTTACCCCCTTGCAGTGATATTGCATTAGCTTGGCCATCGCCATTGCTAGCATCCTCATGATTCCAAGATTTACACAACCAAATCAAATGTTTAATTCCACATCCATCACGTAGGTATATAATCTACTGCCACGAGTAAATGATAATAAGCATAATGATCCAAAATCCACAACAAAAAGTAGTAACAAACGCCTTTATTTTTGCTCCCATCACAATCTACTTTAGACCCAACCTAAGCGACCAGAAAGAGAGCTCGGGAGCTCAAGAGAGCATGTCCTGAAAAAGGATATTCAAAGTGCCTTGAGGATATCATCGGCACTGGAGACTGTGAATTCACCCCCAGATTCTATGTTTGCAACCTTCACTTTGAGATTGTCGACCAAGAGAGCGAACCTCCTAGAACGAGTGCCAAGTCCTTTCTCTGCAAGGTCAAGCTCAAGACCAAGAGCATGAGTGTATTTTGCCGAGCCATCAGCAAGGAACCTCACCTGCTTGTTCTCAGGGTAAGTTTTGGCCCATGCCTTCATCACAAAGGGATCATTGACTGCAAATGTGGAACATAAAATAAAGTCAAATAACCAATTTTGAATGGAAATTGAGTTTTGCCAGCCCCTACATTGCATCCAGAGATTTTGAGAGTCAACAAAATTATCCAATGCAACATATCCCCTCACACCTTGAAACCATCAGCGATTTTGCTTAATCCCTCGACAAAAGGGAATAAGATGCATACAAAACTTGTTCTGCTTCAGTAAACGAGATTTAAAATCATTTCAGAAGTCTCATATTGTAGCGAAAAAACAACAGGAAAAGGTTTTGTTAATACTGCTATTTATTTATTTATTTATTTTTATAGGTGTTAATACTGCTATTTCAAGAACTTCAAGATCAATTTTTAGAGTGTATATGCTCAACTTGTACACTTTCCAAACACTGTCATGGGAATTAAAGTGCAAAATGGATTTCAAATTACATTCAACAACTAGAGCACATATGAATCTATGTCCTAAAAGGAAGAAGAAAGTCACAGGAAATTATCACAAAATCAATCAAGATATATATATGATAAATTGCTTGCATAATAGTCGTAATATAGTCTCAAATCAGTCTAATATTTGGAGATGTTTGGTTACAAGGGAAGTATTGATATAGCAGTTATTGTCTGGCAAAAACTTTTGTTTCGATTGGCAGCAGGTGGTTAGGGAATAAACTCCCGACTAATCCCAAGCATTCACAAGGCCTCATTAGCAAGGAGTTACCTGCAAGTGCACCTTAGTAATTCAAGAGGAAATTTCCCCACTCCAATGGCCCTTAAAAATTGTTTGCACCCAAGGATTCTTACCTTCGACTTGGAGGGAGCATACCACTAAAAACAAGACTCTTACCACTTGAGCAAACCCTAGGAGTTTATTGTCTCATAAAAATCACTGAAAACAAGACAAATGAGATGGTCTAGCCTCAAGGGGAATCAAACAGTCACACACTTATGAATATCCGAGAAGTGATATAAATACAATCAATTCACAACTATTTTACATTTCCATAATAACATAGAACAATGCTAGGGTGACCACCAAATGTGCCCACTAGTAAAAATGAGTTTTTTTATTTTTCTTTTAAGCATTTTTTTAAACATCCTTAACCATTAAGAAAAAAAGTATAAAAAATATATATAAATTCACTATTAGTCACTTCCTTAACCATTAAAAAAAATAAAAATAAATGAGTGGACACATTTGGTGGGCATATTTGGTGGGCATACTATCATATTTCAATAAAATAATATATTTTTAATCCAACCACATCAAAGTCAAGAAAATTTAAAAAAATTAAAAATTTATTAGGCAGCTGTGCAAGAGTTGTGTAATAGGACCTTTATCATTTTTGATATCGCAAGGAAGTGCTAAACTTGTACTATACTTGTTACTTGGTGTTAGCGAAAAATACTTAAACCAAATGCAGGAGAGGCTCAACTAAAATTATCTAAGATTTATTTCTTCAAGAAGTGATAAGAATTTGAAGAAACTTTATATCAGGTAGATCAATTAAGATTAACAAATCCTGGAAGAATACACGTCCTAGTCCGCTTGAATAATGATCTCAATCAATACAAACTTTTGGAAACACAAATGGAAGAATCTCCTCAACATGAATTTGGAAGCCACAAAAATGGATGTGTCACCATGGCAAATAGCAACAAACCACATATGGAATTATGGTTTCCACTGTGTGCGATTACTGCCTGGTCTACCTTCCTTCCAGCATTCGTTTAGAAATTCAAGTCGAACACCTACCAAAATTTACAAAACCTATTTCCGTTTCGAGTCAACAACTGTCCACCAGAAAAATAGAATATAAACATCGGATTTGGGACCATATTTAGACTTAGATTAGAGAATATGAATAATACCGCTAATCAAGAGAATATCTTCAACGCCCTTTGATTTCAGCTCTTCTGCTTTCTCAACGAACCCCGGCACATGCTTCAAGCTGTGTAACGTCCACAGACAAAAGCAATCAACTTTGAATATTGATTAAAGCAATATTTATCACCGCTCATTATTATCCACTATCTTATTTTTTATGAATCAGTTCATAACTTTACCAATTCAGTAGCAATTTCATATGAGTTCATCATCATAGTTTATCGGGCCGAAAAAATAAATCTAGTGTTATTGATTCCAGTTCATAGTAGTTTTTTTTCCTTAATTCTTGATAGCCAGTTGACATTTTAACCTAAAACAAGCGTTTCAAAAATCGGAAGTGAGAATGATCACCTGCAAGTGGTGGTGAAGGCACCGGGGACGCCGAATAGGATGACCTTCTTACCAGCGGCGAGGGAGTGTACGGACACCGATTGGAGGTTGTCCTCGTCGTCAAAGTAAGAGACCGTACCATCCGGTAACGAATCGCCGACGGAGATCGGAGCCATAGCCGTTAACGATCGATAGTTGTGGAGACAACTTATTGCTAGAAATCAGACTGTGACAGAGAGGAGAGCGGTGCGGTATCGAACCACTGCGGTAGCCACATATATAGAAGAGATACAGCCTACAGGCCGGTCGGTTTATTAGCTGGATTTGATGAAAACTTTGGAGTCCGGTGGGGTCCGCGTTGCTTATTAATTCGTGCCACGCGTGCAGTAGGTTAAAAATCTGCCACTTGAAAGTACGGAATTACCCTCCATTGTGCTACTTACTTAATATGTATTTAAGTAATCTTTTATTTTAGTAACTGATAATTTATAATTAAAAATAAAACATATTATAATATATTGATTTTGTTTAATATTGAGTTTCACATCTTTGAAAATGATGTCTATCTTTATTTAATTAAAATTACAGAGAATATTTGCGATATATGTAGAAAAGTAAATTTTTTATAAGTTTTTCTTAAATATATTTAACATTTTTCTTACTTTATTTAGGTTACTCCATCTTTTCTAAATTGACCTTCCACTTCAAGAAAAAAAAAAACATATCCAAAGATTAAGGAATTCTAAAGGATTTAATTCAAATATATTTATTATGGGTATCATCACTGTAAAATAAAATATTGTTTTAAATAACTTTCTTAAAAAATTATGGAATATTTCAATTCATGAACAGTAAAAAAGGGAAAAAAGAATAATCTTATTTGTAATCTAACCTGTTTACACATAAGAAACAATAACCCTATATAAGTTTGCTACTTTAGCCATCGAGACGAATACATTGAGGAGAGCCCAATAGTCAGTTTAATACAAAAGACTGATCCAAGGGCAAGGGGGGCCGATGTTGGAAAAGAATTCCTAAAGCCTATACACCAAAAGCCCACAACCAAACCCATCACCATATTGCAAACAACAGGAAGAGGAGAGGTCCTAGAGCTTGAAGAAGAATTGGGGAGATTGATCCAAACGGAAACTAACGTAGAGGAAGAAGGTGGATGACCAAACAAAGATGTTGGTGGAGGCTGGTTTCTAGCCCTGTTGGGAGTAATAAAAACCTTAAGTTGGAATTCTTGTGAGTTTAAAAACTTGTAAGGAATTCGAACGCTTTAAGACATTGTCAAAGAAGAAGATCTCAATATCTTGTTTTTATAAGAAACGAAGTTAAAGGCTCAAGACATGGAAAAATGTAAGTATATGTTGGATTTTATGAATTATTTAGCGGTAGATTGTGATGGGAGAAGTGGGGTTATTACTCTATTGTGGAAGAACGATATTAATTTATCTATGCTTAGCTACTCTAAATTTCATATAGATGCCCTTATTAAAGATGATGACATTAGTAAGAAGGAATGGTCTCCCACAGAAGTGTATGGTCATCCTGATACGACTTGTAGATATGAAACTTGGGATTTAATCCAATCTTTGTGTAGAATTGAAGAGAATGCTTGTTGGGTGTTTGGTGATTTCTAACTCGGTCTCAAATGTTCTTTCAAATGTAGAAGTGTCAAGTTGTATCAAGAATAAGTCCATAATCGTATTCCACAGGAACAAAAGGTTTATCAAAGCGTATGTAAGAGTTTTTTGGTAACGAATGTGTCGGCTATGAGAGATGAAAATAAAATAAAAATGAAATGTAAAAAGAAATTGAAGATGAACTAAGAAAAAAAAGGTAAGAATTTAATTCCTGCAAAAATTTAATCAAAAAAAGAACTTAGAGTTTCTAATTAAAAAGGCAAACTAACAAGCACTTGGGTTGGGTTTGAGACTCTCTTTATTTCGGATTCTAGATAATTTTCTCGATTAACAACCCAATCAAGGCATTGATAATCAGAAGATAAAAAGTTAAGCTCAAGTTTTTGCAATATTTTCCTAAGGGATTCGCTACTTTACTAGCCAAACACTCATTAACAAACAACTGAGAGAGGCCTTGATAATTTTCAAGGTTTTGTTGTGCCTTATGTCAACAACAAATCAAGAACAAGAACCGCAATCTCTTTTCAATCTAAATCTAACTAGTAATTTAGTGAAATCAACATTCAACCACAAAATATTGCATTAAACTAAAACCTAAAATAAATTAAGTCTCATTCCACAATCCAAGTTTCAGAAATTAGCTAAATATGATATTTTTAGCAACAAAAACTAATCTAAGTTGAGTCATGACAAAATCTAAATAAAAATACCCAAATGAAGATGAACTTGAAAGGTAAAAAAAAAGGTAACCGAAGTTAAACGGAGAAGTAAATGAAAGAACGAGAAAAGAAACAATGGAAAGTTAAAGCCACCGCTTAAGATCTTCAAAAAGAACCCAAAAAAACTAAAATAAATAAAATGAGAGAGAGAGCAGGCTTTCCACCGACTCTTGAAATGAAAAGGAAAAGAAAATAAAAGTGACCAACCGACTATCACTAAGAGCTAAGAAGTAAGGATGGGAACTGAAAAAGAAGAAGCTACAAACGTAAATCAAAAAGAGAATAATAATAATAATAATGTAGCCGACAACCACCAAGAACTGAAGAACAAAAAACTAGAAATAAAACTGAGTGAGTCCGCCCGATTCAACTAAATGAAAACGTAGCAGGAAAAAAACAAAGACAAAAAGTAAAAACTGCCAAACTTGAGGTCTGGAACAATAATACTCCGAAAACGAAAAAAACATTCAAAGCTCTGCTGTTCATTCAGTCCGTAACGAAAGAAAATAGAATGAATAATGTAAAAGCTGTAGCCGTCCCTTAAGTTCTGCCTCTACCCTAATGCTGACTGGCCCTACTCAAACGTAAAAAAAAGACCAAATAAAAATAAGAAGCCAGCTCCTCCTTTGCTGCGCTGCCAGAAGTGAAGACCCCTGTTTTGTTTTTTTGGCCTGCAGCTCCACGCCCCTGCAGCTCCACATTTCTCTCGCCTGGACCACCACATAAATTTTGTTGTAATTTCTCAAGCATGCCCCTTTGTTATCATGTTTCTTTATTCTCAAAAAGGGATATAACAACTCATGTATTTATTTTTCAAAGAAATTTGTCCTGCAGCGTATAAGCATGACATGAGTGGAGTAAAATTGAAATGTTTATTTTTCTGTGAATCAATTGCATTAAAAATATTCAAAAGCATAAAAAAAATCAGAATTTATCAATTGACTCAAGTATTGTGATCTACTGCATAATTAAGTACTTAAATCATTTTTTTATTAAACAATTTATTCACTTAAATAACTTAATCATGCAATTTTAACACTTCATCAATTTCAACAAAACATTCGAGAATGAAAAGTGGGGAGAAGAAATAACCTAAGAAGCAAATACATGATTTTGCAAATACATGATTTTAGAGCTATGTTAAAATGGATGTGCATTAAGAGATCTAGGATTTAGAGGTCCAATGTTTACATGGTGTAATAGAAGAGAATGAAATTTTAGTATAAGTGAGAGATTGAACAAGTTCTTAGTGAATTCATGCTGGTGCCAACTCTTTTCAGGTGCAGTTGTCACTAATGGAGTAACCAGCTTATTCAAACCATTTACCTATATTGTTGGATTATGATGGAGGATATACACAAAGAAGAGGGACGAAACTATTTAGATTCGCAGCTATGTGGATAGTAGAGGATGGTTGGGTAGATATTATTGAAGAGTCTTGGTGAAATGGGTCTTTTAGAAGTAGTATGGGAGAAGTGATGGATATGATCTCAGCATGTAGTCAAAAATTGGACTGCTTGAATTGAAAGGGTTTTGGAAAGGTTCAACATCAAATACAAAAAGAAAGGCAAACTTAAACATATGTAGGAAAGGGATCCTGAATATATTGAAATTGATGAGAATCTTTATGCTAGACAGGAAGTTAAAATGTGGCTAGAAAGAGAGGAGATCATGTGTAGACAGAAGTCGAAGGCTCAATGTTTGCAGAAGGGGATCTGAATTCAAAGTTCTTTCAAACAAAAGCCTCTCAAATGAGAGGGAAGAATATGGTACATAAGTTACAAGATGAATATGGGGAATGGCAAGAGGGAGAGAATAGAGATAAAATTGTTCTGGATTATTTTTATTCCCTCTTCACAACTTCTAGTCAGAGGAGTTCTATGAATTTGTTGGAGGATCTATCAGGGAAAGTTATTAATCTCATGAATCAAGAGCTTTCAAAGGCATATAATGAGGAAGAGGTGATTGTGGCACTGAAACCAATGAGTCCTACAAGAGCTCTTGGACCTGATGGCATGGCCACAATCTTCTTTCAAAGGTTTTGGCATATTGTTGGCAAACTAGTCGCTACAATAGTCCTGCAAGCCTTGAATACTGGTGAGCTTCCAAATTCTCTTAACCATACTTCCATAACACTGATCCCAAAACGAAATCCCCTGTGAAAGTGGTAGATTTTCAACCTTTTAGTCTTTATAATGTGGCTTATAGCCTTATATCAAAAGTGATTGCCAATAGATTGAAACAAGTTCTTCCTTGTATTATTTCAGATTTCCAAAGTGTATTTGTACTTGGGAGACTCATAATTGATAATGTACTTGTTGTTATGAGCTTATACATTACTTGAGGCAGAAAAAAGTTAGGACGAAAGGCTATATGTCTCTTGTTAACGTTGTGGTTCATGTGCTCCTGGGCCAAGCCCTCA
The DNA here is from genome assembly GCA_011037825.1 of Carya cathayensis. NCBI lineage: Eukaryota > Viridiplantae > Streptophyta > Magnoliopsida > Fagales > Juglandaceae > Carya > Carya cathayensis. The sequence continues at coordinate 164,245 of QGSO01000442.1, forward strand.
ACAGTTTGGGTCTTCAATCTTGGACCTACAAAACAGAGAAAGTACCGAGAGGTGGTAGTCGGGGGAGCCTCCGATGCCTGACTCAGTAATACTTGTAGAATACATACAAAAGAGTAATGAGAGTAGAGAGAGTTTAGAGAGTCTAACCCTTGTCCCAGTGCTTGGGAGTCGTTTTTATACTTTGGCTCGGGGACCAGAAGCCCATGTCTTGTGGTGGGGCAGGCGTGCCTCTGTAGCTTCTTCATCCATGCCCATTTAATGCAGCTTGGCCCTCTGAGAATGGCATTTAATGCAAAGGAAATTGGATCGCCCCTCCCTCTTTGCTTATTCATAGATAGCCAAGCTGATTTTACCCCTTTGGGGTCAGGTGACACTGTAGGGGACTTGAGTGCCCCCTGTTCCTCTTTCTTTGGGCTTGGAGGTCCTCTATGGGCCGAGGCTTATTCAGCTAGCTCAGGCCTCTCGTGTCTGGGCCTACGTTCCTGAGCTCTAGGCCCTAGAGGGAAAAACCCCCTAACATCTCTGAAACTAGACATGAACAAAACCTATGATAGAGTATAATGTAATTTTTCAGAATTTATTATGCCTAAGATGGGTTTTGAGAATAAACTGATAAACTTGATTGTGTAATGTGTGCAAACTCTCTTTTTCTCTATCTTGATTAAAATGGCATATAGCTCCTAGTAAAGGATTGAGGTAAGGACCTTAGGGCTGCAAACGAACCGAATCGAGTTGAATTCGAATAGGGGATCAAGAGCTCATTTAGTATATATATCCGCTCAAACTCGACTCGAGCTCGAAAAATATTAGAAATTTCTGATCGAGCTCGATTCGTCTAACATAAATGATGATCGAACTCGACTTGAACTCAAGTACAAAAAATATACGAGTTGATACGAGCTTGGGTAGCTCGACTCGAGCTCGGATGAAATCTGATCTACAATTTTTTTTTTTTTATTTTGTTGGCTGAAGCACAAATGAGATTTTTTTTTTGATAAATAAATGAGATTATTTCTCTTAATCAATTTAAACTTGATATGAGCCATATACACATACTAAAATATAAGCCAATCAAATATTAAAGTAACATTGATTCATTCTCACTTTCCAATACATATGGCATCAAGAATGCCTAATACACTAAAGTCATTTAAAAAAATTACATAATAAAGCTATTAATTTAATATTAAAGTATTCAATTATCTTTGATATAATATTAAATAAGGCCAAATAATCAAAATAGGATTAGTTAAAAAAGTGTTGCAGTCAATTAGAGTTGTTTATTTTTATAAACATTTTATATTTGACTCAATAATTCTTTTATGAACTTAATACATTATTATTGTAAAATAATAAAACATGTTACTTATACATAAACTTAAAATAACAACATATATTACTTATACAAAGTATCAAAAATAATATATATATATAGCATATAAAATATATATAATAAAAGAATATATGTAAATATATATATATATATATATATATATAAGACTGAATCCAAGCTGGGGAGGATTTCCTGCGATAGCCAACTCTCTTGCTAGTCAGATGAGTTCAAACTTTCTTCACATCTCCCTCCTTACCACCCTGTTTTAATCCATCCTATCCAACTCTCTTTATTCCTAAACTCTTTCTCAATGGAAATGGACAACCTGATCAATCAAACTGAAGAACTATCATGGGAGGATCTTTGCTTCTCTCCAGAACAAGAACCAGGAAATGAAAACAAAGATTTAGCTCTTATTGGAAGAATAGTAGCTACTCGGCCTCTAAACAAGATCGCTCTTCATGCATCCTTTAGGGTAGCCTGGAATTTTGTCAGTAATTTCCACATCAAAGATTTGGATGCAAATCTTTTTCTCTTCACCTTTCAAAAGGTTAGTGACATTCAAAGGATCATGAACCAAATCCCTTGGAATTTTAAAGGACACCTACTTATCCTCAAAAGCTGCCCTGAAGGTTCATCTTGGCAAGATATAAGCCTTAGTACTTCACCTTTTTTTGTCCAAATTCATGGTCTTATTAGAAAACATATGACAGAAAATTTGGCCTAAAAAATTGGTAGGGCCCTAGGAAATTATATTGGAGTTGATGTGGACCCTCTGTTTGGTTTGGCTAGTAAAAAATTTCTTCGTATTAAGGTGGAGTTAGACGTCAACAAACCCTTGAAACAAGGCATATGGGAACCTAGAGATTCCAGTGCAAATTGGGTTTCTTTTAAATATGAACGTCTTTCAGATTTCTGTTATGCATGCAGTAGAATCGGTCACTCTCATATATTCTGCACTTTTCTAAATATTATTCCCAAACACCTGCCCTATGGGCCCTGGCTGCGTGCAGATTCTACCATGGTCAAACCGGTCCAAGCACAGAGTAGTTATTCAAATGTCTCTAGACTAGCTTTAGTCAACTTCACAGAGCAAGAAGATCTTCACAGTTCCTTCCAAAAATTAGAGGTTGAAGGAAGTAAAAATATTGTCATCCCGGCCCCGATCCAAAAATCATCAAATAAAGTTTTCGATGCTTCTCATTCACTTGATAAAGGAAAAGAGGCTGCAACCCCACTTGAAGTAAACTCATCTGCCATTGAAAGTTTTTTCTCAAAGGAAGAATGGGAAAATCCATGGCTCACTACTCAAGCGGTTTTCCCAACAAATCCAGATGCAAAGATTACAAAGGCAAAGCCAACAAAAGTCTGGGCTTCTCAAGAGCTTATCTCCATTAACCTAGCGGAAAATAGCTTCAACTTTTATAAGGATGGGAAAGCTGGAAAAGGGAAACTTGAAGATCAATGTTACAATCACGTATGCACCAAAACGGGGCATCAGGCTTGCACCGAATCTAGTTTTCATGCGAATTAGCAGAAGCAAATGGAACTTCAGTCTACACCAACGCCATTCTCAAGGGAGATTTTCCTCGCAGGTGAAGATTTGGGCCGGCAACAAAGTAATCCGAAGAATGAGATCACTGTAGGCACTGTAGAGCACAGTAAACTCTCAACTTTAAATGTCTCACCCACTTCCGGAATCAGCCACATAAATATGGGCAATAAATTCCATCCACCTTATGCCTTTCAACCAGTCAATTGTCAAATCTCACGGATGGAAAATCGGGATATTCACTGCAATCAAAGGGATATGGCTCAGCAAAAAATATCTTCTTACACAATAATTAATCCGAGTTCATGGCCTTTTAAATGGACACTATCACAATCAGCTGGGTTGGGTCAAAGCCCCTCTTGGGCTATATCAAAAGAAGTCCCTCTTCAAAGCCCAAAGGAATTGCCGCCTAAAGGAAAAATTCATATGGAGAAAAATCCTATCATCTCAACTGGCCCAAGAGATGAATTCAGTCAGCCACCTCTTAATCAGCAACGGGAAACTAAATGGAAAACTGGCCCACCTTTCAATGCTCTCAATCCCACGCTGCAAAAACTAAAGGCAAAGTCATTTTCTCCAACTATTATGTATCAGCCAGTCCATCTTACTCCAGAAAAACAAAGCTTAAATCCTCCACCAGGATTTCCTCCAAAAAAGACTATGGGGCCAATCATCAAAAGCAAGGCACTTTTCTCATAAGATCAACCAGCACATCAAGAAGAATATCAACCATCAAGGAGCTCAGTCACTATAGTTCCTCTTTCAGAAATAGAAACCCAGGCCAAAAAAATGCTTCTTGAGACTGAAGACATTCAAACTCCAAAACAAAAATTCCAAAAAATCTCAGAAGTAGAGGACAAAGGAATAGCAAAAAGCAACGCTGCAAGCTGTAATGAAGAGAAAGAGGCAGATTTTATGCTCTTATCTATCAATAAAACATCTTCTGGAAAGGAAAAAAATCAAAAGGAACAGCAAGGGCAAAGCCTTACTATAGGTCCTCTCAAAAGACATCATCATCTGGAAAAGCAAATAAAACTGACGAGGCGGGCCCAACCATGCCTCCAACTTCCCCATGAAGACGCTGATATGGATTTGCAAGGGTTTAGCCCGCCCTAAGGCAATCAACAATATAAGGGCGTATATATCTAAATATAATCCATATATTATTTTTTTGTTAGAAACTATGGTGTCTAGTGAAAACACCCTTTCTATTGTAAATAGGCTTGGTTTCCACCTTTTTGTTCATGTACCTACCTCTGGGAACAATGGAGGTCTTTTGTTGCTTTGGCGACCCGGGTTGGACTTAGAACCAGTGTGTGTTAATACAAATGCTATCTCTATTTTGATCTACTCTGATCCTCCTAATCAACCTTGGTTGTCTACTTTTGTTTATGCACCAGCTCAATGGAAAAACAAGGCAAAATTCTGAACTCATATGGAATCTACTCATCAATCTTTCCCTGGACCTTGGCTTTGTATTGGTAATTTCAATGATTTACTCAGTCAAACGGATAAAATGGGGGGCCGACCAGTCACATCTACGTCCATTGGAGGTTTAAAAAGCTTAATGGATTCTCATGACTTAATTGATATAGGTTTTACGGGACAACTTTCACATGGACAAATAATCGTCAAGGACAACCGATGATTCATGAAAGGTTAGATCAGGGAATAGGCAATGCACAGTGGAGGACACTATTTCCAGATGCCACTATTTAGCATTTAATATCTTCAACCTCAGATCACAAGCCTCTCTTGCTCAACACAACAAAGATAAGGATAAATGCATCTCAGTTTAAATTTGAAGAATTCTGGACTCGAGAACCTCTCAGTAATATTATCATTCAAGATGCATTGAGCCAACATTTCAATGGCAATCCCACTTTCATTCTGTGCAGTAAGATCATGGAAACAAAAAAGGCACTCAAACTCTGATATAGAACTCACTTTGGGAGAATACAATCAAATATCCAGCAAATAGAGATGGAGCTCAGTCAACTACAAAGCACCACTCCTGACCAACTGAATCTACAGAGAGAAAATTACCTTCTTCATAAACTTTATGAACAGCAAAAGAATGAAGAAATCCTCTGGAGGCAAAAGTCGAGAATCAACTGGCTCACAACAACAGATTTAAATACAATATTCTATCATCTGTCAACAACAATACGCTGGAGAAGGAATGGGATAGACTCTGTCAAGCTAAATCCAGGTATTTGGACTATGGATCAAAATGTGATAGAATCAACTTTTATTGATTATTTCAAATCCATTTATACATCTATGGAGCCTACTTTCCCAGAAAATCTTGAGAATATTTTCCAAAATCACATTTCTAGGGAGGAAAATATTTCTTTAACTGCAATGCCCTCAGAAATTGAAATTTTTGGAGCTCTCAAACAAATCCCAAACCACAAAACTCCTGGTCCGGACGGAATGACTAGTCTTTTTTATAAGCATTACTGGTATATCATCAAGAGGGATGTAATTGCTACAGTGTAAAATTTTTGTAGGAGTGGAAAACTCCTTAAACAAATAAACCACACTCACATCGCTCTCAAACCAAAAAATGCCAACCCAAGTTTCCCACAACACTACCATCCTATCAGCTTGACAAATATAATTTACAAAATCATCACAAAGATTCTAGCAAATCTCTTAAAGAAAATTCTTCCGAGCATCATCTCTCATTTTCAAACAGCTTTTGTGCTAGGAAGAAACATAAAAGAAAATTCCATCATTGCCCATGAAATGTTTCATCATCTTAAGAATCACAATGGTAAGAAGGGTCAGATGGCAGTAAAGCTTGATATGGAAAAAACTTTTGATTTTATAGAATGGAATTTCCTCTTTACAGTTACGAAAGTATTAGGTTTTAATTCCACATGTATAAATCTCATCAAGGAATGCATTACCACAGCCTCGTTCTCTATTCTCATTAATGGATCCCCAAGAGGTTTTTTCAAAGCTCAAATGGGCCTTAGACAAGATGACCCCATCTCACCTTTCCTCTTCATCCTTCGCACGAAAGTTCTCTCGAGGCTATTAGAAAGATCTGAAAATACCATACAATTGGAAGGCATCAAAATCAGTAGAGAAAGCCCCTCCATCTCTCACATTCTTTTTGCAGATGATCTTATAATCTTTGGGCAAGCAAAAGAAAAATCAACAAAAGCCATACCAAATGTCTGAGCAAAATATCAAGACTGGTCAGGTCAACGCATCAATCAGAGCAAATCCTCAATCTACATAACTCAAAATACTAGTCAAGCTGCAAGGAGGAAAATAATGGAGAATTTTCCATACAAAGAATCGACATCAAAAATGAAATACTTGGGAATTCATGCAACGTTCAATCACTCCAAAAAAGAAGACTACAAAGAGATGATCGAGAAAATAAACAAAAGATTAGAAGGCTGGAAATCAAAATTGCTATCTCAAGCAGGTAGATCTATGCTTATCAGAACAGTAGCAAGCACCGTTCCTACTTATCAAATGTCAATGCACATGCTTCCAAAGTCTATCTGTAAGTCTCTGAATAAAAGCTTCAAAAATTTCTGGTGGGGATTCACAAAAGACCAAAAGCACAAGCTATGCCTAAAATCTTGGAGTTCAATCTGTCAACCAAAAAAAGACAAAGGATTGGGTCTACGAAAGATGGAAAACATGAATGTTGCGTTATTAGCAAAGACAGGCTGGGAAATGAATCAACCAAATGTGGGTATTTGGCACAAACTCCTAACAAAGAAATATCTGAAATCAACCACTTTCACAAATGTGGCTTCAAAGATTACTGACTCGAGTCTATGGAAAGGAATATTGAAAACAAGACCACTGCTGAAAAAAGGTATGTGTTTCAATATTACTAATGGTTTAACAGTGAGAGCCTGGTTAGACCCATGGATACCTTCTTTGGGCAATTTCAAGCCTTTACCTTTAAACCCTCAAATGGATCTTTCACCAGGCCTTATGGTTTCAGATCTAATCAACCCGATAAATAGATCCTGGGATCTTCAAAAATTAGAATCCTTCTTCCAACCTCACAGTGTCTTAGAAATCCAAAAAATTCCTTTACCCACAACATCACAAAGACCAGACAGTTTTATATGGACATAAAATCAAAATGGAAGGTTCTCAATCAAATCTGCCCATCATATTACCTCAAATATGACAAGCATCATTAACACATTTATCTCAAATATTTGCTGGAAAAAGATTTGGAACTTTAAAATTCATGATCGCCATAAACTCCTTTTGTGGAAAATTTTATGGAATATTCTCCCAACCAAAGAGAGATTAAAACGTTTCATCTCTAATATTTCTTCAACAAAATGCCCGCTTTGTGATGGTAGTGAAGAAACCCTTCTGCATCTTTTCATAGAATGTCCTATCTCTAGAATTCTATGCAGTCAGAGTAATTGGCCTTTAAACCTATGCTCCTTGACTATAAATTCTATGAATGATTGGTTCCTTTTCATCTTAAACCCCAAACAAAAACTTGGTCTCAATTCACAAGATGAACAACCTTTCAAAATATTTGCAATCTTGATTCTGGATTTCATATGGAGGCTTCGGAATGACTTAGTTCACAACAATATCAGCCTATCTCCTCAAAAAGCTTCGCAACAACTGAACCATTTGTATCAAGAAAATCTCCATGCTTGGAAAGAAAAACAAAACGCTTCAGTTCAGAAGTTGTGGCAGAAACCATTTCACAATCAAATTTGTATATCTTTCGATGCCGCAGTGAGAAATACTTTCTCTGTAATCTCAACAGTAAGCAGAAACACAAAAGGTGAGCCTTTAGAAATATGGACAAAGGAAAATCTCACCAAGACTCCAGTCATAGCAGAAGCTTTAACAGCAAGTTTGGCACTCAAAATGGCGGAACATCTCAACCATCCATCTATCCTTATGGAGGGCGACTCACAGCTAGTCATTTCTTCTATCTATGAGGAGATTTCCATTTGGCAAATTGCTCCAATCTCGGAAGATATAGCAACCACTCTGAAACTACACAAAGATTGGAGCTTTAAAAAAATCGATAGATCTCAAAATCGGTTTGCGCACTCAGTGGCGCAATGGGCAGCTACAAATTTGAAGTTTGGTAGCATTCCTCTAGTTAGTATTCCTTCTTGTATTTTGTATATCGATAGTGGAAAGGACCCTCCTTATGCTATGTAATTGCTTTCTATATATATATACAAGCTTGCTTAGAAAAATATATATATATATATATTACGAGTATTGTGACAAGTTTAAAATGAGTCGAATTGAGTTTATATGAATATTGTTTACGAGTCTAAACCAAATTGAGTCGAGATTATATGAGTTTTGCTCGTTTAATATTCGAACCAATATTAGTGTTAACGAACAACTCATTTATTAAATAAACCGAGTCCGAGTCGAATTTATACGAGTCGATCTCGAATTGTTCACGAGCAGCTCTGTTCATTTGCAGCCCTAGGTAAGGTGATCCCTTATCCCCTTATTTATTCAAGTTATGAATTGAGGGGCTTATAAGTTTACTGAAAAAAGCTGAGTGTAATCATGCAGTTTCTGGTATCAATTTGTAGAGGGGCCCCTTGAATAAATTATTTGCCATTAGCATATTTTGGTTTCATTTTTTGTAAAGTGGACATTAAAGCAAACAGAAAAGTGCAATTACTATTTAATAAATATGAAAATACATAAGGTCAGAAAATAAATAGAAAGAAAACCTCCATGGTATTTACTAGTGCCAGCTGAAGTACAAGAGGATATTATGTTTCTATGGGGGTGTTAGAACTGTTCAACAATATGATTAGTATTTAGGTTTACCTTCAGTGGTAGTTAGATCAAAATTACAATCATTCTCAAAAATCAAGGATAAAGTTTGGAAAAAATTACAGAGTAGAAGGAACATATATTATCTCAAGGAGGAAATGAAGTGCTTATAAAACTTGTGGCTCCCTCAATTCCTACCTATTCTATGGGTTATTTTAAACTACCTGGTATCCTTGTTCTAAATTTGAATGTATGATTGCATGATTCTGGTGGGGCCAAAAAAAGAATGAGAGGAGGATACACTGGATTAGTTGCGATAAAATGTGTGAATCCAAGTTTAGAGGTGGCTTAGGTTTTTAAGTTTTGAGTACTTTTAACATGGCTCCTTGGGCCAATAGAGGTGGAGAGTCTTGCAAGAGGAAGATACCATGCTGCATAAAATTTACAAAGCAAAGTATTTTTCAAAAGTAAGCTTCTTTGACTCTGATTTGGGAAATAATCCCTCATATGCATGGAGAGTAATTTGGGAAGCTAAAAATCTGGTAATCCAATAATGTAGATGGAGAATAAGTGATTGCAAGTCTGTTAATATTTGGAAAGATAATTAGATTTCGGATCATCAAGTTGTACAAAGGAAGATTAGTAATGTGGGAGAGGAGGATAGTGAGAATACTGTGGACATTCTTATTGACAGAAATACAAAGTGGTGGAATATTGAGAAGATTGGAGCACTATTCCATCCAAATGTAGTAGCAAATATTATAAAGATCATCATTTGCCCAAGAGAGTAGAAAGTTATTAGTTGACATGGATTCAAGAAAAGAGTAGAAGCTTTAGTGTAAGAAGTGCATACAAATTTTTCAGAGAAAGGCAAAAAAATAACCCATAAGAGAGTTCAAAGGCTAGCAGATTGCAAGCTCTTTAGAAGGTCTTGTGGAAAATGAAAACTCCTAACGAAGTCAAGGTATTTTCATGGAGACTTGTAACAAAATGATTGCCTACTCAATATAATCTCAGGAGGAAAAATGTGGATGTTGAAGATAGATGCTGTTTCTACCAAGAAAGATTGGGACACCTTCCATATACACTGTTTTATTGTCCTACTATTCAAGAACACTGGAATAGACATATCCCTTTTTTGATAAAAATTGATAGGGAAAAGCATAGAATGGATATTGAACTGAGAGTAAAGGAGAAGGGTCGTATGGAAGACATGGCTAATTTTTTCTTAATCGCTTGGGGTATATGGTTTAAAAGAAATAAGATGGTACATGATAAAATTTGTGTTGAACCAAGACAAGTGATTGAACATGCCCTATTTATGCAGGAGATTCACAAAGATCTTAAAACTCTTCCAAGCACAAAGACCAATACTTACTGCTACATAAGACTAATACTAAAACTCTTCCAGGGGTATTACCTGAAACTGAATGTAGATGGAGCAATGGTTTTTTAGGAGCATAAGGGAGGTATTAGGGACATTCTTAAAGATGATAAAGGAGACATAGTGATGGCAGCTAGCAAAGTGAAAAATGAATTCAATGATCCAGAAGCTATTAAACTTCTAGCAATGTTTAAAGGTCTACAACTTTGTGTTAATATGGGCATTACTAAGCTTATGCTTGAAAGTGATTATTTGTTGATGGTCAAGGAGCTAAAAGATGTAGATGATGATTCTTCATTAATATTAGGGAACCTACCAAAAGAAACAAAAGGCCTAATGCTGCAGCACATAAGTTTGCCCGATATGCTTGGAACGTGGATAGTATTTTTAAATGTGGTGGGATTATGTCCCAAATGTTATTTATCAAGCTATATGGCATGATGAAAACAATTTGTAATGTTTCTGATCAATGATATTTTGTTTCCTATAAAAACAAATATGGCCTTATAATAAGCAGTGTATTCGTACATTGACTTGTAAGTGGCAGAGCTATACTAAAATGAAATGAATTGATTGGTATTGAGACTAATTCAATTAGAGTTTCTCAATGTTATTTTTCAAATTTTAGAGTTTATATTGTAGGAGAGACAAATATATGAAGTGGATCCTAAGAGATTTGATAAAAATTATTATTGTTAAAATAATAATAAATTTCAATGTTCTTTCCTTGTTTATTTTGAGTGAAACCAGCTTCTCAATCCAGTGGGATGGTTAAGGTTTAATTTATCTTGAGATAAACAAGATTGTCATCTTTTTCCCTTGGGGGCAACGACAGAATAACACTAAGGTTGTGTTTAGTTGTTGAATCAAAGTCAACTCATTTCAAACTAATTATTGATGAGACTCATTACTTTTTTTAACTTTCCATAAAAAAGTTATACTCAACTCAACCTACTTCATATATTTCAACTTAAAAAGTTAAACCTATCTCAACTTATAAAATTTAAACCCATCTTAATAATATCCACAAAATATTGCTATTCAGAACTCATTTCAATATCTAAACGTAGCCTAAGGCTTACTTTATGGGCTAATTTTTTTCTCATTTGAAATTTTTAACTTCGGACAAGAACTCAAAAGAGAATTTTTTTTCCACTAACATATATGCTCTCAAGAAGTTACCGAGCTACTAGGGATATATATAGTTTGGATCAAATCAATGTTTATTATATTCAAAGTTGACTACATTTCTTTGTTGTAGTCAATTATTAATGGAACACGAATGAAGGTTTTGAATGTGACATTCTCAAGAAAGAAAAGTTAAAAAGCTATGAAAACAATAGGGTAACAAATTCAACTACAGCATGAACTGCATTTTGAGCAGCTAATGAAGAGAAGATGTCAGCTTCATTGGACAAATCAGACCCCCCGCCGGCCAAATCAGACAGAGCCCTGATTGCAATAAAAGGTGTCTTCTGTTGAATACAAACCAAAGCAATTGCAGCACTCTCCATATCAATTGCAGTTACATTAAATTTGGTATTCAAGAAAGATCTGTAGGCACCATTGTCCACAAAAACATTAGCACTAACTCCCTTTTGAACCCTCACAACCACTGGTGTTCTTGGCAGACAAGTTGTGTTGACACAACTCCCCAACTTCAAGCCCTGGTTACAGAATATGAATCCAGAATTTATTATTGTAATCCATCAACTTTTGCATGAAACACTAGTTAGCTATGATATTAGAATGGGGAATAAAGATCTTATGAAATTCTTTGCTTGAATTGTAAACAATTTGAGTAAAAATGTGTGAAGGGGGAGACTAGGGGTTGAGGGTCCCATCTCTTGGAAAAATAATTTGGGTTAGACAATATAAGCACAGAGAATTTTAAGATATGATGCTAGTGCTTTCTTACCTCGAGTTTCTTTGCAGCTATGAAATAATACTTGTCCACGGGAACCCAGAAGGCATGCTGCCTAACTTCAGGAGTTCCATAAACAGGGAAGATCTCTTCTGGTTGATACCAAACATTGTTCAGAAAATTCTCTATAGGTTTTCCATTTTCAGTTGCATTGTTGTAATCAGAAAATTTGAGGTAACCAATATTTCTTGTGTAATCTCCACTAGGTTCCAAGGCTAACTCATCATTAGGACCATCTCCATTCCTCTGATTACATTTCAAGAGGGAAAAAAAGAAAAACAAACAGCAAAAGATGAAAAGTTGTTAATTCAATTTACTCTCAAGGCTTAAATTGTAACCAAAAAAATTAGAAGCTAGAATATGTTGCATGGAGGGAGGTGAAGCGCCCACCCCTTGCATTTAGCATCTTTTTCTTTAATGCTTTGGATTGAATTTAGATGAAGACTTTGTTCTTTAATAAAAGGTTGATGTAGGGTCAATTGTATGATTTACACTCTTGATTGATATTATCCTAATCAAGTGTTTCAATTATGATAAAGTAATGCTAGATATAATTGTGGAATACACAAACGTCGCACAATCTTGTTGATTCTCCATTGTTACTAATACTTTGTTCAATTTGACAAGAAGATGGTGAAACCAATATTCAAAAGAATTTTCTTATCCAATTCCTTAACTACCACAACAAACCCAACATGCATAGAACATGTAACATAAGTACTAATATTATTCAACTAAGTACCTGCCAATTCCAGAGACCTGTATGAGCCCAATATTGGGGGATAGTCACATCTCCAATTTGGAGACCAGGGTTTGCATTTCCAGCAATTCCATAGTGCACAATACCTTTAACATTGAATAGACTTAGCAGTAATTGTGTGGTTATTCCTGCATTAAGCTAGACAAAGAAGAAATGCATGTAGGGCCAATTAATTATCCAGAAATTAGCTGTTGATAGATGGTTAACATAAATATTAATGTTAAATAATAATATTAGAATGTGCAAGTTCTGTATAGTTGATTTGAAAAAAAAAAGTGAGCTCTATTATGAAATATTAGATTTTTTCAAGTGTGTCTTAAGTATGCTTGACTTCTTTCTTTATTTAAATGAACTATGCAGATCTTACACATCATAAGACTATTCAAATTATTTTTCAAAATATTACAATGAAATGAAAAGCTGGAGTACTTCACATTTACATACCATGCCCAATCCTGTCATAGCAACTATGACCTTTTGATTTCCCAGCTCTCCAAATCGAAACCTCCTTCCTTTGAACAAATATAAATCATGCATAAAGAATCAATCAATTTAAATCCAAATTAAGGGTCAAATATTTTTTTTTTTCTCAATTGTTCTTTCCTTTTTTTTCCTCAGTAGGGAAAATGGCTACTCCACCTCATGAGACTTAGAGCTTATTTTAGAATACAAACTATCTCATCTCATCTCATAATTTCTCATAATTTCATTCCTAAATATTATTCAAACACAAACACTTTTAAATTTTAAATTTTTAAAATTTTCATCTACTCATTACAACTTTCCCAGACTCTCAAACAAAACACAAAAAACCATACAACTTTTTCATATTCAAAAATAAAAATTATATTAAAAATTATATATATTCAAACAATATTTTGATTTTATAATTATTTTATTCAAATTTTTCTCTCATTTCACAAAATCCAATAAAATATCTTATGAACTCAAACTATTTTACTACTATTCACAAACCAATTAATTACGATTCACAGATTTTTCAACTCATTTCATTTTCCAAACACTCCCTTAATTCCTTGTTCATCAGTTTTTATCCATCGATCATCTCTTTAAATTGAATTCTTGAATTTACTTCCCTAGGTTTCCTCAACAAAAACACATAAAAGTCAAAACTTACTTTCACAAAAAAATAAATACAACTCACGAAATGTTTTTACAACTTTTTCTCATGAATAGATCCCATCATCATCTTCACAAAAAAATGATAAAAATTTATCTGGAGTTTCAAACATATTTTCCACGATTCCCGGCCATCGGTACCCTTGCAAACATCAATTGAACACATATAAAGGCTAAATTCTCAGTGATTAAAAAGATAACAAGCATACCCCCATTTTATTTGATCCAGATCACCCCATTGACACCCATATAATACATATATACTGATAAATCAAGCTAGTGATTTGAAACATGAAATTAATATGAAACTTCATCAGCAGGTCATAGTAAAGACGTACGTACGAACACATACTGAAATGATCCATATTACATATAAATATTATTTACCTGAAAAATCCAAGAAGGGAAACTCGCCATCGGCCACAAAGCTCGAAGAGTTGAGAAGAGGGTTCATCTCGTAGGAGTTTGGCACCACAATACCCAAGTATGGACCCCTCTTGTTTATTGTTTCAATCTTTTTCCCTATACCATTGCTAATTGCTCCATAGGCTTTGCTCATGCTTATAATCCCCACAAACACAACCATTAACACAACAACAAAACTAGGGAACTTCATCATCCTAAAGGGACTCACCATCTTTCCCACAAACCTCACCAAAGCTGATAGATCTCAAGCTTTCAATGCTACACAGAGAGAGAGAGAGAGAGAGAGAGAGAGAGAGAGAGAGAGAGAGAGAGAGGTGAAAAATAAACCCCTTTATAAATAAGTAGAGATGTGAAAAAAAAAAAAAAAACCCTTTATAAAGAAGTCAAAACTGGGATAATATCATGTATAAAAGTCAAAACCTAAGAAAAGCCGCCAAAAGTTGGCATAATATTCTTGATATCAATGGAATTCATGAAGGAAGAAGATTGAATAGTATACGTACGTTCATTTGATTGGGAGATAAGACATATGACGCGTATATAAATTATTGGAACCTCGCATCGTGGAAGATCGAATCATGATTCGTGCACGCATGCATGCATGCTAGCTAGCTGCATTAATTAATTATTGGAAAGTAGTTAACAGGATATATATATATATATATAATTCTATTATAATAAGCGTCTATGTGCTAACTACAGTATTTTTCTAATTCCGTTTCCGTTTTCCTTTTAACAGTAATAAACAGTAAATTACACTTTCATTCCGTTTTTGTTTTTTTTTAACAGTAATAAACATTTTACCCTCAAATATCTTCCCCTTAATGCTTATCACTTAGTGTCTATAGTAAAGTTGTGTCAGTGATATTTTTTCAGAAGAATTTTAGACCACAAAAATTCTCTGCTTCGGATTCCTCCCGAGTATATATATATATATATATACTATTCCTTGTTTGATAAATCATGTTTACCGGATGAGACAAAAGATCAATATTGGTCTTTAATTTTGTTCAAAACTATGGTACTGATGTATGCGTAAGAAATTTAAACTCTAAGGACTCGCGCATGCATTTTCTTCGGTTTGGCACTTTTGCTGACTTTTTGCCCAAGAAGGTACTACTATTACTCGTTTTGCCGGAGTAGACACGTACATTAAGACATATACACAAAGTCATGGTTTGGCATTGGAGGACGTACATTAATGAAAACAATAAATTATCCATTTATTGTCATTACAAGAAAAACAAGCTTTTACGACCAATTAATAGTAACGAAAAAAGTATTAGTAACCAATTTCAACCAAAATTTATTGCTAATACTCTTTTCGTTGCTAATACTCTTTTCGTTGCTATTAATTGATCACAAAAGTTCATTTTTCTTATAGTGTAAAATTCACATGACTCCAAAGAAAGCAAAACGAGAAAAAGGTCTATTAATAGATTCATGATGTAATTTTGATACATCTCAATTCAAGATAAGATTATGATTAATTAAGCAACAACTTAATTATTTTTCTCTTTCTTGAAGGATTAAGGGAATAGATAACATATATGGCATACACCAAGTTAAGTCATATTAATTGTAATATGACTTATTATATACTATATATTTAGTTTATTATATAAATGATCAATTAATATCGTTGATTAACTGTATTTTTATTTTTTCTCTAGCCTCATTTACTTATATATAGGGACAGATCATGTTATGTATTGAATAACACTTTATAATAACAATTAAGATGTAGCTAGCCTCTCTCCCTCCTCCTCTCTCCTTTTCTATATTATTCTATTTTCTAACATCAATAATTCACATAAAAATAATATATAAAAAAATTTATTTATAAGCACTGCTGATGTGAAAACATTTCACATTAATAGTTTTAAAAATTTATTGGTTATTCAAATTTTTTTTTTTTAAGTTTGAATATGTCCCATAACAAGTGTTCATGTGTTAACATACTGACTTATGTGTAATAAAACGCTTATAAATATTATATTAATACCAAAGTCATACAAATATTAATTCCAAAACCTTGTTTAATTTTTGTATTTTTTTTTCTCATTTTTGGTCTCTTTAATTTTTCATTTGAAAGAACAGGGTGGAGGCATCATCACTTGTACGACAAAGGGTGCTGCTATATCAAACATGACCGAATTTCTATCCCTTTTTTTTTTCTCACTTTTTTTTCGTTTTATAACAAATTTTTATTAAAATAAAATCTAAAAAATGAAAAAATAAAAGTTCAGTCAACTTTGATATGCTCAACAAAACCCAGCACTACCTTAATTGGGCCGGATTAGGTTTTGCGTTGCCTCTATACCTAAGACTATAGTACGTGCTGCGTTTTATTTAAAGTCATGCGGCAGTGGTACCATTTTCAGGCCCACAGGCAGCCTTGTGTTGCTTTATAATGACTAGCTTTATGTAATTGCAAACTCGAACTCAGGGAAATATTTGTTCTACCAATTAGCTAGCAAGTCAAAGAATTAAGAAAGAGGTATGAGAATCAGATATATTATAGGTTCAAATCCTGTAAATCATTTTATAGAAACAAGAAGAAAAGCTTTCAAAATTGTATATTGTAATGGATAGGGGGTTTGAGAAACTTGATTTAACCATCAAATAACAAGGATTGGTCGAGACTTTGTTTTTGGACACCCAGTCCCAATCAATATATATATATATATATATATAGAGAGAGAGAGAGAGAGAGAGAGAGAGAGAGAGATGTTATTAATATCATCATTTTAACCAGCGTCCTTTTATCATGAGCTCCTGATGTAGCATCAAATGATTAAAAGACTATTTTTTATTTTTTATTTACCTATCAATTATTTAATGTCACACTAGAGATTATAGTAGAAAAGATGATAAATGGCATTTTTCATAAGTACAATAGGCTACCCCCACGACTGGCAAGAGATCTATGTTCTCATGTCTCTCAAACTCCACATATTATATTCACATCAAGTTTGCTATATATGTTGTATCTATAATTGTACTTGTTAATGCTAAAAAATTATACAACAGACCGAAATGGGAGAAAGAGTCATTTCTAGCCTACTATGACGATTCGGACCTCGATCGGTATGGTTTGGACTGTATGTTGTCCGTGCGCACATCCATGATAGTTAATAGAATATATATATATATAGGGAAAATAAAAGGTTGTGATACAGATTTACGTAGTTTGGCATAATATCTACATCCATGGGTGATTGGCGAGGAGAAGTTCACTATGACATGAGTATTTTACAATTTCTCATGATCTCACTTTTTTCCCTATACAATGGAAATCGGAGATATATTTGCTGGAGGAGATATCCACGTTGGAGCTCCCGTCGCAAGATTGAAGAAGCTCAAGAAGTCAAAGTCCCTTCTCGCCTGGTCTGATCCCTTTTTATCCCTTGCCTTGGGCATGGTGAGGAATGACAACATTATTTTTTGCATGTCTAACCACCTTTCTTTTATCAACTTTCTCCTTTTCTTTTGTATGGCCATCACCTTCCATTCCTTCTTACACTTTCTTTTCCCTTAACTCCTCTTTGTCCATTCATTCTCTCTCTTCATTTAATTTGTCTTCTAATGAAGGTCCTTTGATGGGCTCGGCCTGATTTATCTTGGTTTGGTATATTTTATACCCCTTCATTGGTAAATTTATAAGCCCTTATTCTTTCATTCAAAAAACAGGTTAAAAAGCACATACGCTTTTAAATTATTTGTTGTAATTCTGTTTTCACTGCATTCTGTATCAGACAGAATTGCTATGCCAAACTTGCCAAGTAATTCACAAAAAAATAAAGAACAAGTAAACAATACACGAGATTATGTGGTTCAATCCTAATGATCTACATCCACGGCAGGAACAATTAGAAGCTTTCTTTATTGCAGAATATGATTTACAACTTTGAGTTTACAAGATAACAACTCAGTGAACACTTTCCATTTACAAGGAAAGTCCCTCTCCACTCGTGTTTTCTTTCTATTTCTCTCCTGTATTTCTGGCAGAAATAATATTCCACTCTATTGCATGTAAATGAGTTACGCAGAGTCCCTTATATATAGCATTACACTAAAATGACCCTACAGTCCTTCTCCTCTGCTTAAGTCTGTTATGTGCTGCAGTCTTTATATCATGTGTTAGGATCTAATTGGTTGCCACCTCATTTAACACTTGACAATACTTGAAGTATAATATTGGAAATCAGTTTTTCAATTTGATTCGTTTCTTTCATAGTACGTACTTAGCATGTGATAATTAAAGCTGGCAACATAGGCCAACGAATAATTGTCCTTTTCTAAGAAAACGTGAATATTTTGGAGATGGCCAGTAAGTACGTACAGAAGACAACACAGAAAACTTCAAGTAGAGCACTACTGCCTGTATGATGTGCCAACCCCGGCCACGTGGGATTATTGGTCCAGCCTGAGTACTCCGGCCTCAAGCACGTTTGCAAAGAATTAAGAATTAATGATATATATGCTCTTTATGATCTGATGGGAATGGAACGACATGATTGGGGTCGCATGTAATGGATGTTTGTTTGGTTTGCAGTTGGTTTCTGTACCTTGAAATGATTCTCGAATTAATGCCTGTTGGGAAAAACCTGCTAGTAGTCCTTTAATTCTCGCGTCGTTTTGTTTCAGAGAATCTTCTTATATTAGATTAAACAAAAGATTTCTTTTTCTCAAAAAAAAAAAAACAAAAGATTTCTCTGTATTTTTCCTAGGAGATGATCAAGTACTAATGACAAGTAGGAAAATATAAGGAAGACATGATCAGAAGAAATTCAGAAAATTAATGATCTAATTTACAGTGGGAAAGATTAAGCGAGCGAGGGATGCATGCATATTCTTATAAGACTTTGAGGGCTTGATATATATTGCGGTAGTAATCGATCTCATGATAAGCTTGATCTGTCATCATCATGCATGTTAATTATAAATTAAGTTACATGGACGAAATTTGAGTACCCGGCCCATTCTAGTTTAATAGGTTAATTATTAAAAGAAAAAGGGTTCATTTATTTATCTTAAAAAACATTGACCGGCCTGTCATAATCATGAAGATGGAAGTACTTGAAATCTAGAATGATCATTCAACTCATACTACTAACACTGCATATACAAAGGAAACCATTAATGTAGCATAAAGAGTGATTGGCATAAATTGATTAAGGACTTACAAATCCTAACCACATAATTTACAGCACATTTGTACGAATAGAGTCAAAGATTGTATAGCATCATGAGCAATCAGCCTTAGATTTTAGCAGAGTGACTGCTAATGATGTTATATCGTTTCTGTGAAGTAGTGATCTTTGTGTGCTGCAAATTAACTTGAAAATCCATGATGATGATGATCTACTGAAAGCCCCCGCCGAAAGCGGGAGCCCAATAATCTGCTCCATTGTCGCTCCCAACTTGCAGCGTACATGACACTGGAATCAGACACAACCCTCTACTCCTCAGGTCTTTCTTTGGCTCTTTATGACGATCCTAACGATTTCAAATGAAAACAAGAAAGAAACAGCGCGCAAAAGGGGAAAAAAAGAAAAAGAAAAAAGAACGCATATTAATTCCATTTCATTTATTAAGCCCAGAAAAAGAAGAAAGAAAGCTTTCCATTGAAACAAAGATCACAGGATATCTTCCTTTTAAGAAGAAAGAATTATATTCCTATAAAGTCAAGAACTACCTGCAGCTCATGAGGTGCCTCTTTCCCCTTGATACAGTTGTCATTTAGCAGCTAGTGATCAAGAAGGGGAAAAACCATTTCAAAAGCATTATCAAGTTTAAGTGGTTGGTGAAACTTTAAATTTGAAATATGATCAGTAATTGTCTATAGTCATTCTTTTTGTCGGATTTACAGGAATTCAAATTTCCGAGATAAAATAATATGGATTGAAGTCTGTAAAGCTGATGGCTTCGTTCTTTAAGCACTTGGTTTTCTAGTTTAGCAAACACAGTAAATTAAGTATTAGCTTTTCCAAATCTAAGTTCCCAACACCCCTTTAAGGCCGAGGGAACGGATCCAACAAAGCATACCTGACCAGGGTCTTCAGGAAATATACAATTCCTCTCCCCTTGAACCTAACAAGATTATAGCAGAAGAAAATAACAAGCATTAATTAATCGTGCCCCATTGTTGACCATAAAAACACCCGTGCACATGCCGGGGAGAGAGAGAGAGAGAGAGAGAATTCTTGTTTTGGGAAGTGAGAAATGGTTCATATAGTAGTATCTTACAGAATGTTGCTGCCTCATGTTTCCCGATCCACCACCAAAGTAAGGTAAGCTGAGGGCCTGCATCCAGGGTGAGGAAATTAAAGAAATTAAAGTGTATATTTAAGAACTTCAATGAGTACTAAAGAAAATGGGAAGAACATTGAGAAATGAAACTTTTGCAGTTTCCCATCACTGCTCGTGGTTGTCTACAAAAAATAAATGATAAATGACGAAGAAGAAACATCACCTCAATTTGACTCTGAAGGAATCTGATGTACCCAAGAGATTCTAACAACACAGAGGCTGTGTCAGTCTGCGAAAGGTGAAAAAAAGTAGAACACACCACAACAGTCCAAAGTCATATTTTCATGTCTTTTTTTATACAGAATATAATAATATTGCTCAAATAGGTAAAAAATGTGATCATTAATTCATTAAACACCCAAAGCATATGTTTTTATGTTAATTAAGAACAATCCACTTACCCAGAAAGAAAGCAGAGAAAACCCTAGTCTAATGATTTGAGAAAAAGATGGAGGAAGGAAGATAATATATACCGGAAGAATGTCTCTTTAGTCTTTATGGGCTTCCCCGTGAGATCGTGAATTGTTCCATAATTTTTTTTTAATTTTTTTTTTTGTTTGCCAAATTTAATCTTTGAGGCATCTTAATTATTTAGCTAGTTTAGGGCTTACCTTTCCGAATGGAGATACTAGCTGGTGGAGAGCTGTTATTCTGTCACCTAATTTCTCCTTCCTCACCTGATAAATATAAGACAGAAGAGAAGATGTGCGCATGAGGCATGGCTGCGATTTTTTTAGTTGAAAGATTGAATTTTCCTTTTGAAGGATAAGTTGGAAAGAAACAGATATATACAGAATCATCACTATTGAAAAGTGACAATGAAGAAAGACAATATGATGAGTTGCCACCCACAGATGTTTGTGTGTGCTTGTTGTGCATGCATGTGTTGGGTATGGTGTGGCTCTGTGGGGTTGTATCATGTGTTGGCTGGTGGGGGAGAGAGAGAGAGAGAGAGATCAGCGACAGGAGGAGGGGGGGTGGTGTTGGTATTTTGAGTTGAATACATTACCTTGAAGGTAGTTTGGGTTGAAGAAAGTTGAATCCTAGCTTTCTTGAGTGCCCCACCGGTTGCAGTGCTGTTACCCTTCGAAGGAAAGAAGAAAGAAACCTCATTAATTGGTTTCAATGGTTTGCAATGGTGAGCATATGTAGCTAGTAAATCATTTGGAGGATTAGGGCCGTAAATTTAAAAATAAAAGGATGCAAAAACTTTCACAAAAATAAATAATAATAAAAAAAATTGTAAGAAATTCTGTAGGAAAAATATTTTGGGGAGGGGGGGGGGGGGGGGGGGGGGGGATAAACCAATTGTCAATATTTGCATTGTTCTGTGGATAATTTATTCAAGTAAAAAAAATTAATATAAATGAATGGCCTATATGGAAGTTTAAGGAATCCCTCCCCCCCAAAAAACAGTAATCAAGAATATTTTAACAACCATCGTTTCAAAAATGTTATCGATCTTGAAACCCTAAGGAAAAAAAAAAGGACTCAAAAATTGAAAGACTGATCATCTCAGTCTCTATCTCTTCTCTTACCTCAGAAGATTGATCGGGTGGTGGGAGCCTCCCATCTTTCGATCTGTTGTTGCTAGAAAAATCCAGCATATTTTTACTGCTAAAACTTGTCAGACAAGACTTTGGAGATGAAGCTGCAGGCATTAATTGAGACCAGTTAGGTTTTGCTTCTTCAAACTCCTCATGAGTTCCATTTCCATACATATAGCTGCTTGCGGGATCTTCTTTCTTAATATTCACAGCAGAAGCCTTTGAAGCTTGACATAGAACTGGGTCCTCCCAATTCTCCATTAACCTCTTAGGTTGAAACTGGCTCATGCTAAGCTTATCTTCTTCACCAACTAATCCCCCCCTAAAAGAAAAACCACATGCATCACGATCCCAATTAATTAATTAAATTAATCATATTCCATATTATGTTGGAGAGAGAGAGAGAGAAATCAAATCCATGTATAACCATAATTCGTATAAGCTCAAATGTTTAATAGAAATAGGAGGATGATTAATAATCGATGCGCATATTATGCACAGAGAAAGAGGTAAATTGCAAGATATTTAATCATGCAGCCATGGATGTACGTATGATGAGAGAGACAGTTATGAGAAGATTACAAGAGTAGTTGGCTCCAAGACTCTGGAAGCTCCTGGCTATCATGCCAAGAATGAATGGGAAGTGAAGAAGAAGAAGAAGTGGGTACATATTGAGGTAAACAATTTGCAGGAGTAGGCAAGAAAGGAGAAGACGGCTGTGGCGGTGGGCGCATGCCATTGATATTCCACAAGTTAGGGTTTCCGGC
Source organism: Carya cathayensis (assembly GCA_011037825.1). Classification (NCBI taxonomy): domain Eukaryota; kingdom Viridiplantae; phylum Streptophyta; class Magnoliopsida; order Fagales; family Juglandaceae; genus Carya; species Carya cathayensis. Next base: position 187,159 of record QGSO01000442.1, read on the forward strand.
CATCATTTGTTGCACCGGTGAGCTCTGCAAAACACCTCTATTCATGCCTTCTGAGAAAATTTCCCTTTCGATCTCTTTCCTTTCTCTTCTTATTTGAAGCTCCCAAACAAGTCGTCGGAGAAGCTTTGAGAGGCCCTCTTACTTGGGATTAAGTAGATCGAGAAACCCCAAATCTTGTGCAAGAGGGATCAGTTTGAATAATAATAGAGTTTGAGAACCTTTTGTCTTTGCTACCTTTCTTTTCCTTGTTTGTTTATTGCTTTGCCTTTTTCTTTCCTCCTTTATTAATTTTAAGTTTTTTTCTTTTCTTTCTTGCTTTTTCCCTGCTTTTACTTTATCTCAAAGTGGGACAGAAAAGATAGTAGCAATTCCCATTAATTAAGAAACAAAATTATGGGTCTTACTAAAGTGACTGTGAGTGTACAAATTTTCCTTTATACCAAGTGCACGTACTAGCTACGTCTGAATCCATTGATGTAACATATAATACAGCTGAAAACATGAACAAAGACAAAGAAATTTGTAACTTAACCAATCCATGCATGTTATATATGTTGATTTACTTAATTAATTAATGCATTATTTTTTCTTTTTTGAGTCATAAACTCATAACGATTATATATACATATAAGTAATTGATATTTTACGATTGAGCATTAATATGGTGATCAGCACATCAAAGCTGGTTTCATCATAGAGATCATTGACTATTATCAATAAATCTTTTTAATTTTCTCTATAAAATTGTAGTTGGAAACGCAAATCCCATTCTGTTTACTTTTCACACTATGGATAAGGTTCAATTCCGAGCATGATCTTGTTCCATATATATATATATATATAGTTCTCTAGATCTCACTCATGCTCATTAATTGTGTATTCTAGCTAGTCATGATCTTCTGGCTAGAGACTTGTAATCGCCACCAACATACGGCCATATATGTCAAATTAAGCTATATTTAAATGTGTGTGTGTGTGTGTGTGTGTGTGTGTATATATATATATATATATATATATATATAGATAGAGAGAGAGAGAGAGAGAGAGAGAGAGATGTTTGCAAAGGTAGGAGAGGCCAAGGGTTCAGATAAGATCTTTTCTTGATGTCTCAAGGATGAGTACATGAATAGGCTGATCTTTCGAGTTTCCACTCAACTAACTGAACACTTTTAGCAATTCATCAAAATGCAGGTAGTGTTTCAACATACTTTTCATCCTTTGCCTTCCAGAATTTTCATGTGCACCCATGCGTTAAAATCGATCTTAAATTTAGTACTGAAAGCACTTAGCCAAGGAGGGTCCCCACGGTTTTAGAGAAAAATAGTCTTCATTCTCTCTAGAAAACTTCATTTCAATGAGAGCCATTACTAGAGAGGAGGGTGGAGCTGTAGCTTTCACTCTCCTCTCCTTCTCCTTTCCATCTCTGCCCGCCATCCTCCTATATGCGTCATACCATCCCATCCTACATCCACCAATCTATTGGGAAGGAGCAGAGTCATGCCAAAATGTTTGGCACGTTGTCTTCAAGCACAACTTGTTGCCGCGTGTGGCCTTCATGCACCGCCAAGCTCCAACGCCTCTAACAACTACACGCGCCTACCAAAAGTTTTGTCTCGCCTAGATCTTTTAGATCTAGGCCACCCCGTCTCCTCCCTACCGGCACGTGGCTGCCTCGCGCCATCACAAAAGCGCAGGAATGCAAATGATCACTAGTCACAAATTAGTCCACCTGATGTCGTGCTATCTACTATGTTATCGTTTTTCCTAACTAGTAATCTCAGAAAGGGACTACAGATCTCTTTAAAAATTATTTCAAGACAACAAATAATAGTACACCTAGCACTCTCATCTCTTTCAGGAGAGGTTCCACCACCACTAGTGGTGGTTCCTTTGTTCATGATAATTTTTTGCTAACAACTTATTATCATATTTTAAGACGGTGTCCTCTTGGTAAGATATGGGTGAAGACCAAGAAATTGGTCACAAAAATCATTTTTTTTATTTTTTCCCTTTTTATCCACCTCTTTGCATTGTTTTTATTGTTCTAGGGTGTTTGTTGAGGAACCCCACCCTCTCCTCATGTATCATTTTTTCTAGTTTTCTAATGAAATCTACTCGCTTGCTTAGAGAGAGAGAGAGAGAGAGAGAGAGAGAGAGAGAAAAGCAATTAGCCAAGATTTTGACCGGATACGATGAATTAATCATCACTGGATTTTTCACATGCAGCATGGTCATGATAGAAATTAATCGATAGCGAGTTCTGATCTCTCTCTAGCTATATATATATATATATATATATATATATTACTACAAGAAAAATGACTTTTTACGTCACTTAAATTAGATGTGAAAAATATAAAATAGTTGCCAAAAATTTTTTTCGCATTCAATTTAGGTGACTCAAAAAGTCATTTTTCTTATAATATATAGTACTGAAAGCATGCAGTCGGCACTTGCAAAATACTAGCAAGAGATTTCATAATTAATTTGGTAGAATACATTTGGAAATCTTAATAAGTGATGATCATCAACAAATTACAAGAGCTAGTGTAGAATATTTTAACAAATGGCATTACTTTTAATGGTGTCAGCTGTAGCATGGACACGAGCGGTACGGTGGACATCGTATGATCGATGAAATTACGAGTGGTGGTACATGTAGGGATCATGACCCGGTCCGTGAGATTAGCTAGGGATATTAGACATAGGGTACTCTACAATGGAATGATTACAGTTTCCAATAATTATATGTATAAAAATAGCTTTGGATCATATATGAATTGTGGGCACCCTTCAATATTTATCGATCATATATATAGCTAGATCGAGCGCCCCCATCAAAAATATTGTTGGAAGTCCATAATGTTTTGGCTTCACGTGATTTTTTTTTTTTTCATACAAGTATTAGAGATCACTCAATTCCATTAATGCATAAATCAGGCAATTAACTCCCCCACTCGATCGAGGATGAACAATCTTAAAAGCTATTCCCTCATAATTAAGGATCGAAACCTGAAATTAATTAATTAATACTAACTCTAGTACTTAGTCGTAGATCACATGCAATTCCCGGCCATTTGAAGAGAAGAAAATATTCACATCCATAAGATTAGGAGAATTAAACATATATAAACTCAATAACAATAGTGGAAATTCAAGAAACTAGACTAACACTATAAACTCGACATGATCTACTTGATCAACACCAAGCTAACCTCCAATATATATAACACATTAATAAGCACCATCAAGAGGCCAGCGAGCGTAACCGTACTGATGCAATCCAAATATTGATGGGAATTTTTTCTCTATTTTCTTCTCTCTCTCTCTTTTAACCAATTAATAGATCAATAGTATCCGAATTTATCAAAAGTTCTCACTTATGACGGAAGAATATGTAATTACATTCTAACATCTTGGAGTTACAAAATTATCCAAAACATCCAAACCAATAATGTATTAAAAATGAAAATCTGTCTTTTGTAAATAGAAAATATATTTAAAAACAAAAAAACTTCTGGTGCGAAGTAATCAAGCTCAAAAATACTAATTTCAATGTTCTAAATTATTGGTTTAGATTAAACACACAATGAACTTTTTTTAATTATGCAGAAGTTAGACTCTTGAATGCCCTAGCATTTTGATAATTAAATTTCCTTTATTTTCTTTTAGCTCTTCGATCCCATATATATGATTCAAAAGGAAGGTAATGCATGCAGATCGCAACACATGTCTTAGCTAGACATGAGAGATAACTGATCATGGCCAATAGTATTTACACAAGCTGCATTTCACGCTACCTAGCTAGGAGTAGTACTACTGCCCATTGCAACATAAACATAAACATTCTCCGTCTATAATTTATTATTTCAAACAAACAAACAACCCTAAAATCTCGTGCTAGCCTGATCAGTAGTATATAGTTGCTGAGAAATATATATATATACACACATATGTTTTTGGGGATATAATTAATAATTAAGGGAATTACAAGAGAATAGCATATATATATATATGCCAGCTTGTCCGCCCTGCCAAAATCTTTGTCGGGGAGGATATGTCGTTTCTAGCATATACCCCACCTTTAATTATCCTTCCTTTTAAATTAATAGTTCTTCCTCTTTGGCTTCATGATCCCATGTCCTCCTATACAAACATTTCCCTCTTGTCCTCACCTTCTTTCGCTTATATTCTTCTGTACCGTCTTGATCTCTACATATTTTTTAGTATCTACTTGTCACGTATTGAATTATTCTACGGAATGCATATGGGAATTTTACATCATAAGTCTCGAAATCTCTATGCCATATAATATATGGACCCACTATTTATTAGTTGTAAGGGCAAAACAATCTGTCAATGTTATATTTCTTAGCAAAACATAACAGCTCATTCTTCTTTTTATTCTTTTTCATTTTCTTTCTTTCTTTCTTTTTCTTTTTTTTTTTTTTTTGATAAGGCAGCTTGCACGTGATGGTTGCTGTAAGTTCTAAAATTTCTAAATTAAGGTTAAGCATATATATATATATATAAGTTGAATATTGCGGATGAAATTAATACAGGATCGATCTTAAATAGTTATTTGTTATTCTCATTAATTATACATCTTCCAATCATTTGATGCAAAAGGTATAGAAATGTTAGAGAGAGATTGTTTAAAGGATTATATATGGACATAGTATTTTTTTTTTCCTATAAAGATTGGATAAAAAAGAATAAGGTCAAAAACTTATTGAAAATTTTATTAAAACAATATTAGATACAGTTATAAAATGTGATAGCTTCCCGTATTGTCTTTGGAAAAAGTGAAGACTAGCTTGAAAAAGATTATTTTTCATTTCGGTCCTAAATTTCTCATACATTTTTCAAAGAGAGTGCGATTAGATACTTGCACACTTTAAAATTATGTAAATCATTTCTCATTTTAATAATATCATTTCTGCTGACTATATATATATATATATATATGCATAGTGGCACTAAAACATAAATAACGTGCCATATATGTCATTTTTCTTCAAGATTTTTGTGAAAGCTTAGAATACCTCTAGCATGCACTACTTGAGAGTTTAATTCCTTCGTATATATGATATCTCAAGATGAAACATGTTTTGCGTTTTTAGGTCCAAACAGAACTAGTATAAAGACATGAGATTTATGAACACGCACGGGACATATATATAGCTAGACTCATCATTAACAGTGATTTCACTGTTCATGTCAACATCAAAAACACTATTCATGAGTCTACGACGAATCGATCCCATGCACATATATAGACCCTCGTGTATCTGATCTATCATGATCCTTGTCCGAATACTCGATATTCACCAAATGAGTGACCTTTCGCAAAATAGAAGGCTAGCTCAATATATATATATATATATATATATATATAGCCATAATTATAAACCTAGCTTGAGTCTAGTTATTTGATTTTGTCTTTTGTTATAAACAAAATTCAGAAAAGAATGATATGCCGACATGGCCGGCGAGGTCGATCGGTATATATAATAGACTAGCTATATATAGCTAGTATCATGTTTTCGGTATGTATGAAAAGCACCATTAATATTGAACCCACCATCAACTTATTTAAGTTCTATTTCTAGTGAAACCGACATTTTTAAAATTCGATATCCATGTCGTTTCTTATGAATTTAGACCCGATAATTAAATAATGTCACAACATTTTTCATGTTTGATCATTAGCTAGCTAGATTCCTCATCATCACATGATAATAAAGTCATTAATTATCTCCTTTGAATATTATTTTTTGTCCAACATTTACCTCTACGTATGAGTACGATCGATTGATCATCAAAAGTGGGTATATATATCTTAAATGTCTAATTTTTTACTAAAATGTGCTGCGTTGGGTGAGAATAAGTTGTTTGGAGAAGTTAGTCAATTTCCATAAGAGTTAAGAGGTTTGTGTAGGTTGGATAAGTTGGATTTGGCTTTTATTTGTAGTAGTTAAAGTGTTGTACGTGAGTCGTCATGGGTTTATTTATTGGATGGAATTCTTTGTTTTATTGAAGGTTTTCTTCACCACAAGTGAAGGTTAATAAGAATTAGGAGGTGTCGTCCTCTTTTTCAAAATATATATATATATCTTAAATGTCTAATTAATCTATGAATATATATATATATAACCGTAATTTGTATGTATAAACGTACCACCTGATATTAGCCCTAATCCTTGTTTCTTAAATAATTGATTTAATTTAGATGGACAAATTAACCATGAAAAAAATAAAATGAAATAAAATGAAATTTTGGTTTGTGATCAGTAGGTTAAGGAAAATTCTATACACCAGACTACCATCCCACTTTCATTCCAATATATAAGATGTGGCATATTTATCACCATTGGATGATACTTTAGTAAATGATTTTTTATCATCTATATAATGGTGATAAATGTGTCACATGTTACCTAGTAAAATGAAAATAAAATGGTAGTGTAGTGTATACAATTACTCGTAGTTTAAATATCGTAGTAGATCATGTACATCTTCTATGGGGAGAAAAAAGGATGAGCACATGAATATCATTATGAACTTTTAAAAAAATATATATTATTATGATCAAGAACTTTATATGATGAGCTTTCACTCGCTTGCTTTTTGTTTTGTTGTTTAATTTTATACAAATTTATTAACCGGCCACTACAGCTTGCCCTCATCCACTTTCTTGATCGATCTTTATTAGCTAGCCATTGATCACGAGAACTACATAAAGATAGGGTAGGCGGCATAAATTATATATATGAGGACATTGCTTTGGATAAATTCTATCCTTAAGAAGTTCTTAATTTGTGTTTGATGTGATGCGTTCAAAAAAGACAAGAAAACTAAAAACGTTTTGTTGAACATCATTGTCTTGGCTGATGTTCAATGTCGTGTAAGTAACAGAATATGATGTTACACTTTGATGAGAGTATATATATAACATACAGATCATAAAAAACAATAATTGTAACATATGTACGTGTATATATATATATATATTATAAGTTCAATGTCAATTATCAAGCATGACCTAGAAATTAGAGTTATTACATATGTAACATGGTAAGAGCTAGCTAGTTTCCAGTAGTACCATGGCTAACCCAGTACCGCACGTACGTGTCATGCCTTGAATCGAGCTATATATATACGAATTGACCAATAAATTATGCTGTTTGCGAGATGCAATATGATTGATAATTATAATCAGCATAAATTGATCTACACTTGTTGCCAATTATATCACGACAATATTAACTTTTGTCATATGATCTTTGCTAGTTTGTTGTCATGACTGATCATGTCATGTTAATTTGTAATACTAATGTATAAATATTAACATATAATAACATATAATCATATTAATTTGTACAATGATTTATTTTTTCAAATTTTGTTATATTTTAATAAAATTGAAATTGAAAAAATATGTTTTTTTAAAAAAAAATTGAAATATGGAAGTCCAAATCTGACTCTCCTCTGACAAGTCGGAGTAAGATAGGAGGCTATGTGAATCAGAGTCTTTGACATTGTCCATGCTCAGCCTTATTTGCAATCATAGAGTGTGTAAGAGTTGTATAATTTTTTTAAAAAAAAGTGAATAAATGCAATACCCACATAAAAAAGAACTAATTTTTTAATAGTAGATCTCACTTTTTAAAAAAAAATTATGTAGTATTTACATACCTTACAACTGTATTTAACATTATTATTAATTATGTTAAGCATTGAAACATTAAAGTACTAATAGATCGATTGTATTATATATATATATATATATATATATATATATATTGTTCGACCGAAGTTTGCCTCATGCTGACAAGGAATTTGCATTCATAAGATGTTATGACCTCTACATGTAAGTTCATGCAACTGTTGTAATTCTTGGCTTTTTGTTTTTGGTTTTTTTTTTTTTAATAATAACATATCAAATTCCATTCATGAAAAGAGGACATATAAAGTTGACTTGAAAACAAGTTAGTTACAAACGTTAATAGCTTTTCATCATACTTTCATGACTGACATAATCTTGTTAAGACAACAAATCTCTAAAGATCTAAGTTTAAGAGATAGTGCAACTCTATCGTGAACTCTATCTATAATAGTGTTAACAGTAGCTGGGTGATAGAACCCCATATCCTGACTAAGTAGAGTAGGGTGAACCAATCATACTATGTATAAGCACTGCCTAAGTAGAGTTGGATCACTCCATTGGGACGAAGGCACTATTTTTTAATATTTTTATTTTATCTTTAAATAAAAGTAAGACACGAAATAAAATACAATAAAAAATATTGTAAACATCGAAAAAATAGTGTTGCAAGAGACTGCTGCGTCGCATGCAGTACATTGGCCACTTTGGAAGGAAAACCGACTGTCAATCATGTTCGTTTACAGCACCGCCTATGCTGTAAACCAACATATACATCATATATATTATACGTAATTCTTGGCTTTTGCATGGAAGCATTTCAAAGCATCAAATCAATCTTATCGAAATATGGTTTCAACTTTTTTCTTTTTCATGATGATGATGATCCAACCGGCCTATCCTAAATTTTACCATTCTTCTTCCTTTTATGTATCTAAGATCACTCACAATAATTCTTTCATCTTATCTTTTAAAATACATTATCAAAATTTATTTTTTTTATTTTATTATTTTACATACTGACTTTTATAATAAGTCATACATCAACTTATCTATATTTTCTCTATATCATTTAAATATTATACTTTTTAATATTTTTTATTCTTTTCAAATATTTTCTCTAATTATCAATAATATCTTTATATCTTTTAATATTTACAATATCCTCCCATATACAATCTCATATCATTATGTTTTATTCTAAATCAAACTAAAATTGACATTGATTTAAAATATAATTAAAAGAATAGAAAAAAAAATTATGTCATATTTTAAATTATTTATAAAAAAAATATATGGACCATTTCAAATATTAAAAAATTATGTCATTCCATACAAAATCTGGAAAGGGTATGACAAAAGTTCATGTGTTGCACTTTAAAAAAAATGATAAAGGTGTTAAATAATATAGACGAGAGATAAATAATTTTTAAAAATTTACATTTGTGAACAGTAATCTATAAATATAGAGGGATTGCTACAGCTATTTGGAAAATAAAGATAATTTACAATATCCATTAGATCCTTATTTTGATAAACTTTCTTCATATTTAAAAAAATATATATATTTTAAAACATCCATTGGGAGTGCTCTAATTACGTTCTCATTCCATTCAAATTACACATTATTTCTTCATTTTTTAGCACCTTTCTTACCTTGAAAAGTTTTATATTTACAATCTAATATTCTAACAAAATCATTTAAACTTTAGTAAATAGAAAATGAGACATGCTCGATGGTCTATACAGAAACATTTGTTTTTTTCTTTTTTTTTTAACGGTAAAGAAATGTATTAAATTATATTTTTTTCTTAAAAATTAAAAAATATTTTTCTTAATATTTTAAAAAAAAGTATTTAATATAATCAGTCAATTGTATATATCTCCGTAGAACTGCTAGAAAATATTGAAAGACAAGCTAGCAAGAGACCATGCATATCTCAGTAGATTCACTACAACAGCTGCCACTTTTCCCGGCGCACATAAATCGTTGGGAAAAGCTCAAAAATTCCCGCCAAATGTATATGCCAGCGATTAGTAATTCGCCGCGGAATTGTCGGTACTATTCAGCCAGTTCAGATATACTACCGCGAACTTTCAAAATCGCCGTCTCAAGTGCCTGATTTCACAACAATGTAGAAGAAATATTGCAAGATAGGAGATTTGTGGTCAAATAAATAGAAAAGATAAAACGTAAAAGTATATTCTAAGTGTAGTAATCAATATTACTACACTTATATATGGACATATAAAAGAGTAAAGTCAGCAAACTAATTAATGACTTGGTGAAGTAAATAAAATGTTACATTTGAGCAAAAGCTCGGCGAGTGGTTACAACTTACAATAACCACATGTTGTAAATTGTAACCATATTTTGACAGATTAATTACATTGTTTTCATGAATTACATTAAGCGGATCATTATGCATCTAACAACATAAAAGGGTCAATTGCTAAAAATCTAGAGGCTAATACTCTTAATAACCAACCTAATTTTACAGCTGTACTTTAATATCTAAGTATTTATACCAATCACAACAAAAAGGATACATAACAAGTTGGAAAGTAGTGTACTAATTTTTAAGCAACAGAGAAGTCATTAGAATCAATTGAGTGATTTGTCCAGATCCCTTTATATCCAAACATCTATTTCCCAATCACGACACTAAAAACTATTGATAATTAAGCATACTTCCCAATCACAACACTAAACATAAGCATGATGATCTTTGAAAAGCTCATCTATGTTTCAAGCAACCAACCATACTAACACAGATATTAACAAGCATCCAGATTTTTGGAAAGAACAAAAACAAAGTGTTGGTAGGATATGCCATTGTTTAAAGCTTGCATGGACAATGTTGGAGGAGCAGGTTTGTTTTTCCCAAAATTATTTCCTAGAATCTAGCCCTAAAACTAACCTCAATTGCATAGATTCTATGAATGGGGTTTGCAACAACAAGTACTAGAGATCAGACCTAAATATATTTGAGGTTGAACATAAGAAAATACCAACTACCAAGAATGATAATCAACCAATGAATTGAACATGCACAGCATCGACATATTACAAAAAAATAAAATTAAATATAAAAAAAGAACACGAAGCAGAAAAAAACAAATTGTGCATGTAATCCAACAATCCAAGTCACCCCTTTCCATGGCGCTATGTTCATGCATGTTTGGAAAAAATAATGTACATAGGGAAGAAATTACCCCTTTCCATGACTGCCAAGCCTCGCACACAGTAAGAACTGGGACTCTCTCGGCCTTTGTTTCTGACTAACAGGGAATGGAAGAAATTACCCCGCTCTAGATCAGGACAGAGGCCAATTTTGGCTTTGATTGCCGTGTGTACATATGCATTCAACAGAAGAGGGATTTAATTTTTGGTAGACGCAGTGCAAGGTTTAGAAAGTTTAAGATTTGAAGGGGGTAACATACAACCTAATGGGTAAGCCGAGTGTTGTGACACTCCGTCTTTACGTGTATTTTCACTAAAGAAATATTTTAATTTAATTAATATTATAGTGCTTGTATTTTAAATAATCGGATTTTAAATAGTTTTTATTCGCTGTGAGTTTAAAATTGCTGTTTAATTTATTTTAGCTTGTTTTTTGTTTTAAAAATTTAATAGTTGGTTTTTACTAGTTATTTAATATATTTTAGCTTTATGATGTGTTTAAAATGTTTTCTTAGTTTTTATTGCTTTTAAAGTTCTTTTTCGTTAGATCAGTCGTTGGATTCCGAAAGTGAGGATTGGACCTCATTTTCTTTCTCCCTCTTTTCTTTTCTCTTTTTCTTTTTTTCTTTTTTCTCATTTCCTTCTTTCTCTTTTTTCTTTCTTTTTTCTTTCTTTCCTCTCCTCTCCCGCGTCGTCCCTCCCGTGCGCTGCGTCTCTCTCTCTCTCCTCACCCACGTGATTTCCGTCCAACCACCCAGACCCACCGTTCGCCGGCGACATGGCCGGCACAACCACCACCAAAACCATCCCCTCCCTCCGGTGAACCACCCCACCGAAAATCTCCCCCAACCGGCCGGCCGTTTAGCTGGAAAAACACATCTAAGCCGCACGGTTTTGAGCCGTTTCCGGCACCGTCGCTCCACCTCCGGCCACCACCTCTTCACCACTTCTTCCCCTACCTCTTGCCGTCCTAACCCACCCATCCCCTGCCTCGATCGGTCACCGGAGCAGCTCCCACGAGCTCAACTCCGATTTGCACATTTTTTACTTCAACCGGCGTTTTCGCCGCCACCCACGGCCAAAACTCGTTTCCACTAGCTTCATAAACATCCATGGACCTTTCCCTATCAATTTGGGGTCTTGGTTCGTCCCCGTTCAAAAGTGGGTATTTTGCGACCCACGGCTACAGTGCATTTGTACTGTTACGTTGCTTTTCGCTCATCGTTTGTTGCGCGCCGAACCTTCTAAAAATCCTATATAGCCCTGTAAGTATTTTTCCAAACTTCATTTTAGATTTTAATGTATTATTGCCTTTACAATAATTTATTTTTGTTATCTGGTTGGTTTGTTGATTCCAGACCGAGTCCGAGGAGTTCGGGGGTCGGTTGGAATTGAGGAATGAGATGTTTGTTGGATGTTGGTGATGTTCGGGTTGTATTGGTTATTTTATGTGATTTAATTGCATAGTATTGAATTTACATGATCATGTGCACTTTATTGAAAATGGGCTTTTCATGTGTTATAGTGTCTTTGGGTGCGTGTGTCTCACGAGCCCAAGTCGGGATGGGTTATTATCTCGGTGGAGCTTCTCTGGTCACTCGGGAGCTGATAAAATTGAGTGACATCCCCTGGGTTGTCGCTGGGCGACGACCGGATCGCACGATACGGTAACGCTGTCGTGTCGACTCCGTGGTCCTTCGAGTGGCGGGGACTAGAGGATGGCTTGGCCAGGTACGCGCTGGGCGCGAGTCTGGGCATCACTCGTGTAGATGTCACATGCGTAGTCGTTACCTACAGTGTGGCACAGAGCCAGAGTGTGCGGATGATCCCTAGGGGAGATCATGGTGCATGCATAATATGGAATTGTTTTAGATTGTTTTGGATATGGGCCATTATCTGGGATAATGGCAAGTTTTGTGATATGTGGCTTGTGATCCAATTTCTGGAAAAATGGTGGTTTATTGGTTGGGCCATTATCTGGGATAATGGCAAGGTCTGGTTTTAAGGAAAATGTTTCTGGGCCAAAATGGGATTTTGGCGTGCGTGGAAAAATATGGTTTTTGGGACGTGCATTGGGCATACTTCATGCATTTTTTGTTTTGGTTGTAATATATTTTTTATCTTGCGTTGTTTGGATTTTACTTACCTGCGGCACCATTTTTGGTACTGTAGATTTTGTTGCAGATCTTGACGAGGAGGAGGCTGAGCCCAAGGAGGCGGCTCCGCCGGAGGAGTAGCTGCATGATCTTTAATTATATTATATTTGCCGATGTTTTTATTAGTGTGCTTTTGGGTTTTGAAACGATGTTGAACTTGTAATATATTAGTATGTATGTTTAGAACTGGTTTGTATTTAAGTAAGAAAAATTCTGGTACTTAGTTTTATGACTTATCTATCCGCTGCGTGTTCTTTTTTGTACACATTTCGCTTGTACACACACTTTGGACACTTGGCGATGGGATGTGTGACCGTGTTGTCATCATCCCGACATCTCGGCTTCCACTTGGCTGTAGGTGGAAGTTGGGGGCGTCACAGGTGGTATCAGAGCGGTTTGGCTCTGGGTAAAACCACATGTCCTATAGGAGCAGTACCAGAATGTTTTTAATGTTGTTTGTTTTATCCGATGTTTAAACGGGGTCGAAGGTTGTGTTTTGACAGGAAAATGGTGAGACCACGGAGGCCTTCTGGGGAACCTCAGGATGAGTTACCGAGAGGCGATGGGAATTTCGCCATGGCTCGAGCATTAAATTGTTTGAAGGAATATTTACAACGAGGCGAGCAAAGTAGAGAGGCTCAAACCAGTGAATTGAATAGATTGATTGAGTATCTGCAGCGAGGGGAACAGAGTAGGGCGGTGCAGGCTGGGTGTACTTATGAGCGCTTCTTAGCGCACCGCACCCCTGCTTTTACGGGAGAAGAAGATCCACTTAGAGCTGGGAAGTGGATCAGAGATATAGAGAAAACATTTGAAGTCTGTGGCTGCACGGAGGCACAACAAGTGCTCTATGCAAGTTATTTGTTGCAAGGTACTACTTCCGAATGGTGGGAGACAAAAAGAGAAATGCTGATGCTAGAATTGGGATCCTTCGCCGCAGTGACTTGGGAGCGGTTTAAAAAGGAATTTAATGATCGGTTCTTTCCTGCACATGTGAGGCGGCAAAAAGCTAGAGAATTTTCTAGCCTGGTTCAAGGAAATATGACAGTAGAGCAATATGCCCGAAAATTTGTGGAGCTTGGGCGATTTGCTCCTCANTCCATTTTAAATTGTATAATTCAGATAAAAAAAATAACCGTAATATAAATTGTTAGATTTTACAGCTATGTTTTCTTGGATGAGTATTGCTACTATGCCATTACAGTGATATCGCTCATTTTGTCCTATTGATGTGATACCATCTTGTAGTGCGATGTGAGTTACTAAAAAAATTAAAAAAATATATTCAAAACAAAATGATGTTAGAAAACAGAAAAAGAGGAAAATTGAAACCTTTAAGGTTCCCTCTATTCATTTTTTTTAATAAGTCACGTGACAACACATGGTGGTGGCACATCAATGAACAAAGTGAACGATATAACTAAGACTGGATAGTATCATTTCTCTTCTTAGATTAGCTATTATACCAAGGAAGATCCCATACTATTGCATCATACTTCCAGTTTCTCACTGATGTATAAGTACAACTCTAATTAAGGAAAACCCTATCACTCTTATTTTACACATGTAGCATCATGTGGGGCTGCTAACCAATTTCATTTTTGGTTCAGTCTTCTTTAGGGGTGTAAGTTTACCAATTTGGACCGAGAAACCCAACTGGACCGAATGGTTCAGTCTGGACTGGACCGAAGTGATAAGTATATTGGTTGGTTTCGGTCTATATAACATAGAATTTTGATTTTCAATCTAGTCTCGGGGTGTATTTTTTTAGACCAACCAACCGAAGTATATATATAGTTTTTTAAAATATAATATATATTATTTTATATAGTAGTTATATAAGTTTATTAAATAATTTTCATTTAGCATTTTCACCATTGTCCATATGTATTTAAAGTTTGGATGATATTATAGTTTTCAATTTCATTCTCTATATTTTTTATTTTTTATTTTATTATGATGATTGCTAATTCTCATGGATGGATATAAATAATTTTGATAATTTTTCTAACTTTTTAAGGGTATTTTCAAGTACAAAATGTGCAAATAAGTTAAATAGTGATATTAAAATATGTAAAAATTGTGAGTTTTTTTGTATAATTGGGCTGAAAATATACATAGAAGTGATTTTAGATTTTTTGTACATTTGACCCATTTTACAATGGGCCGGACCAAATTAGACCAATAACTAATGGTCCGGTCTGGTCTATAGGGATAATCGGTTTGGAAAAGGGGGTGGACTGAAATTTTCGGCCACCCGATCAAAAAATCACCCTATGGACCGACTGGACGGGACCAATTACATCCCTAGTCTTCTTGTGATTTGGACTTCATCATTGATAAGAAGTTTTGTTACTTGTGAGGCACGTGATTTGGCATGTGATTCAAGTTGGACAAGCAATTTGACAACACAGTCAAAACTCGACATGTTAAATTGGTAACAACCGGTGGAGTGGGGGGGGGGGGGGGATTATCCTACTTTTAAAAACTTGAGATTTTAAATAGGTAGAAAAACACCAGCAAAATCTAAGGATATCAAGTAAAATAAAGATATTATTCATCATGTAGATTTTTTAATAATATTAAATGCTAAATAAATATTGTAGAACTCACTTCATCGTATGATATTTGGACTGAATCTATTAGTCCAGTTAGGAAGTGGACTGTTTGTTTCAGAAAGTGAGTTTAAAGAGGTTGGGTAGAAACTATGTTCAAAACTGAACTTTGTGGATATAGAGTTAGAGAATTTTTATAATGAGAAGGATTTGGATTAGATGAAACTCTTTTATTTCTGAAAACAAGTTTGCGAGTCCAAAAATGGTAGTTAAAGCAAAAACTAAGATCTAGATGTTTTTCTTCAGGCTGAGAATCAACAAGGTGAGGTTCAACAAGCAAGAAACAATGGAAGAAGTATGATTAAGTGGACTAAACTTGTTGATAATCAAGTGGCTCACTACAAGAAATTTGATTTTTAGGGAAGAAATTTGTTAGGGATGAAGTAAATTTCGTCACTAAAAGTAATTATTTGAGACAAAATTTATTTTTCATCCCAAAATATGGAAGCAATTTTTTACTTGTTCGAACAATGAAAAATCCTGTTCAAACTAGATTTTTTGGGATGAAATCAATCATCTCAAGAAAAAAAACCTGTTTGAACTCATTAAAATCCGTTCAAACAGTATTGTAATTTACGTTCGAAAGTTGAATTAACTGTTCAAATAATAGTCGTGGTGAAAAAGCACACAAAATTTTGGTGGGGGAAAGTCAGAAACCGTTCGAATGATATATTTTTTCATTCGAACTGTAGTTTTTTAGTGGGAAGTAATAAATAAATCAGGCGAGATGGTTGCTATACCGTTCCAACGGTAATTTTATGTTCAGACGTATTTACAAACCGATCGAATACACAAAAGTGGAGTTCGAACAGAGGCATAGACAATTGAAATAAATTTAATTATAGAAATTTATTAGAAGATATTCAATTATTTATCAAAATAAATATTATTTGGTATATTAATTAACATTTTGAAAAGATAACAAGTTTACCTAACAGATTAATTATTATTTATGGTAAATTAATATATATTATATATGTTGTCCTAGAAATTTTATATAATTAATGACTTTTGTTCTGGTAAATAAGAATTTGTAATGAAAAAAAAAATTCCCTTCCAGGGAATGTCATTTTTTATAATGTCAAATAGTAATTAAAATAAGAAAAGTGTTTTTTTAATAAGAAACAAGTTAGCTATATTTAACAAATAAAAACGATATAGTAATAAAGTGAAAACATTCGATACAAAATAAAAAGACAGATCTAAAATAAAACTACAGTGTAAGACTATCCAAGTCCTCCTAGATCGCAGTATTGCATCCTTCAATCTCTTGTAGTCGAACTATGATGGGCGTAGTGATCCTCTCCTGTCTTGGATCAAAAGTGTATGATGCTTCTCGAGCAGTGATTGCATCTCCCATCTAGTAGCTCCTACAACCTCTCTATTAGCACGAGCATCTATATAAGCTAGATCACACTTCGTGCCACTACCTTGTGCCGCTGCAACATTAACGCGTGCCTTCCGCAAGTGGCACTCACTCTTCCTAAAAGTGATTTTGTTAAAGGGCTTGATATGTGGTTGCCTCCGCTCTGTAATTAGCATTTCAACCCCTAAATCAAGTAAAAGATTAGAGATCATCAATGCATATGGTAGACTACCTCCAATCAAATACCTTAACTCAGATTGGATGGGCATGAGGAAGTATAGAGTTAGATCAATCAGCTTTCCTCTTGCTATCCATAACATAAATTAGTCTTGTGTTTCATTGGATCAATATTATGTGATATAATCAAATTTAGCATGCGAAAAAATACAATACAGTCAACCTGTTTGATCACTTTGCTACCATCATATGGAGGAGCCGAATCTTCATGCATCAACTGATGAATCGTATCGTGTGTCAGATCGTCATCTGCTGGAGTCTCATCCTCGATAGCATCTTCATCATTTGTCATTGCAGCAACTTTTGTGTAGGGTATGCACTGAGCTCACGAGGGATGCCAATAAAATAAAGTCAGCTATAATTTCTGCTGATATAGTAATAGTCATTACCCGAATAATGAACGAGAACTGTAACAGCCCGCTAAAATTTAGACAGCACGGCAATCAGTTTTGGTTTCTCTTCCGACAGCAATCACATCTCTCTCGTCTTTACCCTCATCTGGAATCACGCGTATAGATTATCTTTTCCGTAAATCACGTAATTTGTTTTCACCGACAGCTGTTAAAATCATGAACAGTTTTATCCTAAGCGTTGTACCTCGATGGCGTTTTCCCGGATCTTATCCATCGAATTTCAAAGTATTAGATAAGCTTGTTTTTAAAGTAGCACAATTATAATAATTTAATGAGCTCTGAAAATATTATAATTGTGGATATTTATTTAGATTAAATATTTTATTTGTTTTAAGATATTAAGAGGTTTAATTTTACGTTGAAAATTCTTATTTAAATTTAAGTGTTTTATGCACTTTGATTAATTAATGATACTTTATCATTTTATATAATGATGAAGAAAATATTATTTTATAAACCTTAGTTTATAAAATAATATTCTATCTTAATTCTTCTCAGTGTAGTAATTAAGTGTTTTATTAATTTAAATGATTTTATCATCTTCGATTAATTAACGGTACTTTATCATTTTTATATAATGATGAGGAAATATTATTTTATAAATTTTAGTTTATAAAATAATATTCTACCTTAATTCATCGTAGTGTTTTATTTAAAGTGTTTTATTTAAAATAAGTTTCATAACACGTTATCAGCACGAATCGCTCTTTTCTTCCTCTACCTCCTGGTCTCTTTCTCTCTCGAAGATTTGAGAATCACCGTTTGCCAATTCTCTTCCTCTCTCTCTCCGAGTCGAGCTTTGCTAGTTCCTCTCCTATCGATCAAGAACTCTTGAAAGCATTTTTTCGAAAGATCTTGATGCTTCTGTGCAGCCTTGCTGGAAAACTTTCTCTTTCTCTCTCGATGTACTACACGGCGACCAACAACAAGGCAACGGCTTGATCTCCTTCATCTTTAGTTTAAACTAGAGAGCTCCGACCTGAACACGACGACCACATCCACCATGCGCCGAAGGCTTGAGGCAGATTTTGGAGTGGATCTGACGGTGAAGGCGTCTTCTCCTTCTCGTCGTTGGTGACTTGGTTGGAGATCCATAGACTTCCCAGCTGGACTTCCTCCAAAATGGACTCATCGACCCGACGAAGGACAGCAACAATCAGTCTCCGTCGCCTACTCTCTCAGATCTGATCTAAGCACTGAACCCAAAGCCTGTTCTCTTCTTTCTGTAGCACCGGTTCTTTCAGAACACCTCAAAAAGACACGCAGACTGCGATCCCCACAAAGGTTTCCCAGGGCTTTATTGCTATCTACCTTACCATGTACCGAGCCGCAGCTTCCCGTCTTAGGTTTCTCAAGGGGGCATCATTAGCTGGCTGACGGGTCAACAGTCTAGAACTCTACCTTCTCTGGAGATCCCTCTAGCAGGCGTGGCCCTCCCTCCTCCGCTACCCGATCATGTTGAACCAGATAAAACTAA
The DNA here is from genome assembly GCA_011037825.1 of Carya cathayensis. Lineage (NCBI taxonomy): Eukaryota > Viridiplantae > Streptophyta > Magnoliopsida > Fagales > Juglandaceae > Carya > Carya cathayensis. The sequence continues at coordinate 206,273 of QGSO01000442.1, forward strand.
AATTACAACTCTTTCTAATGGTGTCAAAATAGCTTCGGAAACATTGCCGAACCCTGCAGCATCCATAGGATTATACCTTGATTGTGGTTCCATTTATGAGACCCCAGAATCATTTGGGGCTTCGCACTTGTTAGAACGGATGGCCTTCAAGAGCACAACAAACAGAAGCCCCTTACACATGGTGAGGGAAGTGGAGGCAATCGGAGGTAACATAGGAGCCTCAGCCTCTCGGGAGCAAATGGGGTACACTTTTGATGCACTAAAAACGTACGTTCCTCAAATGGTAGAGTTGCTTGTTGACTCTGTGAGGAACCCTGCCTTCTTGGATTGGGAAGTCAACGAAGAGTTGCTAAAGGTGAAGTCAGAGCTTGGAGAACTTTCTAATAATCCTCAAGGCTTACTATTGGAGGCAATTCACTCCGCTGGTTACTCTGGTGCATTGGCAAATCCACTTTTGGCTTCAGAAGCCGCATTAAACAGATTGAATGGTACCATTTTGAAGGAATTTGTTGCTGAGAATTATACTGCTCCTCGGATGGTTCTTGCAGCATCTGGGGTTGAACATGATGAGCTTCTGTCCATTGCAGACTCACTTCTCTCTGACTTACCAAGCACACGCCGTCTTGAAGAGCCAAGATCTGTATATGTTGGAGGGGATTATCGTCGTCAAGCTGATATAGGGAACACACATATTGCTCTTGCTTTTGAAGTTCCTGGTGGTTGGCGTAAAGAGAAAGAAGCTGTTCTTGTGACTGTTCTTCAGATGCTTATGGGAGGAGGTGGTTCATTCTCTGCTGGGGGCCCTGGAAAAGGGATGCACTCACGACTATATCTGAATGTCTTGAATGAATACCAGCAGATCCAATCATTTTCTGCATTCAACAGCATCTTCAATGAGATAGGATTGTTTGGCATTTATGCTAGCACTGGCCCTGACTTCGCGCCAAAAGCAGTTGATATAGCAGCAGGAGAATTAATCTCAATTGCAACACCTGGAAAAGTTACCGAGGTGCAGCTTTATCGTGCCAAAGAGTCCACAAAATCTGCTGTCTTGATGAATCTGGAATCTAGAATGATTGTATCAGAGGATATAGGGAGGCAGATTTTGACTTATGGAAAGAGAAACTGATCATGGCAGTGGATCGATGGTACATGACCAAGCACATGATCATGAGCACTTCGCCTGAGGATGTTCCATGTGTTGATGGGCCTGCCTTGGGAGATGGCTTCCTCCATCTGGAGGATACGGTTTTATTTCCTGCGCAGGGTCACGGCGTGACGTTGAGGACAGGGACAGTGACAGACCAACTACCCATCAAAAAACGAGAAGATAAGCTTGCTTTATATAATATATATATATATAATTTCCAGATTTATTTTAACTTAAATTTTTAGACTTTATTTGACATCAACCTTTTCTACTCATGTACGTAAGTTCAAACTACTTTAGTTTTAATAATTTGACTTTTGACAAAGCAAAAGTGCGGCAGTGATTTGGTGAATTCAGTGATGGTAAGAGTGCAAGCTGTCATCAAGAATTTCGGTATCGACAATTGTATTATAACTCTATGGTGGAGATTAATCTCAATGATGTAAAGGTGGAAAGCACGAGGTTCTTTGATTGAGAAGCTAGTGGCCTTCTACTTCAAAGTATAGTGAAACCTCAAGTTGCCGTGAGTGTTGCAAGTGCTCATAATATGACAATTAAGTTCAGAAGTGAAAATCTTAAGGACTTGAGTGTTCCTCTTCCAGCTGTTGTGCAGTTCCTCGTGTTTCGCGACTCTATTCTCATAGAACGCGACGATCGAGGTAAGTTAGCCTCTAACTTACTATCAGTTTATTGTGTATGTGTGATGGGTAAGAGAACTACAATTTATGTATGTATGTTATCGTATATGCCATGTCATGCTATGTCATTACATGTTTATCTGCTACGTATGATTTAATCTCTCATGAATAATTATCTGTTACATAATCTTTTCTGTCATACAATGATGTATGTTATAAGTATGCCATGTTAAGTATGCCATGAAATGTTATGATTAAATCATATGTGCCATTTACAAGTATACGCCATGTTAGAAAAGTATATGATATTAATTAATATCTCATGCATTAAGAAAGATAAGATATGTTATGTTACGTATAATACGTGGGGCCACAACAACTGTGGAGTACGTATTATATTTTATGATACGTATAATGCGTGGGGCCACAACAACTGTGGAGTACGTATTATATTTTATGTTACTTATAATGCGTGGGGCCACAACAACTGTGGAGTACGTATTATATTTATGTTACTTATAATGCGTGGGGCCACAACAACTGTGGAGTACGTATTATATTTATGTTACTTATAATGCGTGGGGCCACAACAACTGTGGAGTACGTATTATATTTATGTTACTTATAATGCGTGGGGCCACAACAACTGTGGAGTACGTATTATATTTATGTTACTTATAATGCGTGGGGCCACAACAACTGTGGAGTACGTATTATATTTTATGTTATGAAGTATCTGAATTATACAATTTAAAATGGAGGAAAAATAGACATATTTAATTATTTAAATAAATAAAGTGACAAAAATATTTATTGTTATTTGTATAAATTTTCAATGAATATTAAATATTCAATATGTGAATGCTAGCTGTATATGACCGACCCACCTTTTATATATATAAATATATATATATATATTTATTTATTTATATAAACCTTGCTTATTGGATATTTGGATTTAAGGTTTATTGGATATTTGGATTTACTAAAACTTTTTTGTAAACTCTGAAAATGGATGTGTATATAAATATATATATATATATATATATATATTTATATATATTTCTTCAATCTTCTTCGAACATATATATTATTTGTACAATACGAAAAAAATTCAATGGAAAAATCCTAAATTATCTAAAATTAGCTAAATAAGGAACGAAACTATATATATATTCTTGTTAGACGCTGAAATCAACTCTGCTTTTTCAAACTAAACCCACTCAAATGGAAAATAAGAGGAAGATTATGTTTGTATTGATCAGCAAGCTTATCAAGTTCATGTACAAGGTAAAGTTATGTGTTCAATAAAATCTAAAAAAAAAATAATGATAGTAAGGTCAAGTTGTCCATTGGTTTAGCATCATAACATTTGGAAAGAGCCAATTTTTATTTTTCAAGATCCCATCATTGATTCATTAGGTACAAGATCATGTTATGGAAATAAACAAAACATACACAATTATTATCATTGTTATCATTAATAAGAAATACAACCAATATGATGACTCTTGTCCTACTCCCACATTATTTTTGTTTGAGCATAAATTCTTCCAATGATAGATTTTTACTCAAATTTATGACGCTTAAACAGTTGAATTGGCCACAAAGTGGCCTTGCATGCACTCATTTTCGAGTAGAGATTAGACAAAAATATTACCGCATGAGAGTTGAGAGAGAGATAGAGAGAGAGGTCACAGATGGAGGATATATATATGTATCTTTCTCTACTGATGTGATTAGTCAAAATAGTTATTTTATATTAAAAAATGACGCATCCAATCATATTAGTGGAATACGCAAACAGTACGCAAAAATGTATGCACGTAGAGTTTTTGTTCCCTTTTATTATAAAACATCCTGCATTCATTAATAATGGACATTACAATTTTGACCTGAAACATACATTATAAGCATACTACAACATTAATAACTCACAAATACACAACTATGACTGACATGATCTAGTTTAGGCAGTAAACTTCTACATACCACCATCTGAAAGACAGTACAGTTCTGTTCAAGATAGAGTTAACAAACCTCATACTCTATCTAAGACGGAGTAGAGGACACATTATATGGACAAAAGTCCATGAGACTATTTTTTTTTTTTTTTTTTAAAACAAAAGACAAAATAAAAATTAAAGATACATGGGGAAAAACGAATTATATTTTAGAAAGACATAGATCCGCATTTTTAACTTTGAAGGAAAAAAATTATAAATAAAGTGATTGTGATGACCCATGAGAGCCACACGCTACCCTAGGAGCATGGCGGTCAGTCAAATATGAAGTAACCGGTAACTCTAGATCCAGAAAAGCCACTCATGGTAGCAAAAGGGCACATTGAGTAGTTTTTGTTCTTATAAATAAAAGCGTCTATCCAAAATTGAATAGTAGATTTTGTTTGATGGACAAAATTACATTTTAGAAACAAAATTCTAATTGGATCTACCATTTTAATTATCAAAACATCTTATATTTTATATTAATGAACGAATATTATTCTTTTCAAATAAAATTGAGAGGATCTTGAATTACATATAAAGAACGAAGGTTCAGTTAATTTTCATTAAAACCAAAGTTTGTGAAGTCAGATACAAAGAATAAAGGTTCTTTGTTCAACTAATCCGTACAAAGTGGGGGATAGATCACTTTGATCAAACAGTGTACCTCATTATTAATTATCTGTTTCTTCAGAAAGTGGAAGGAAATTAAAGGAAGGTCAAACAAAGAAAAGTCCAAAGTCTTGCCACTAAATTTCTTTTATTCGAAATGATTTACAAAGTTTTAAATTGTACAAATTTTGTGCACTTTTTTTATAAAGATAAAAAAAATATGAGACACATATATAATACTTACTTTTAAATTGTGGGTCATTTTTTTCAAAAACAGGTGCATAAGATTTGCTTACCCTGTAACTATATCTAACACTACTTTGTTTGAAATTATAAGTGTATAATATGTTTTATCCACATGATTCCCCACCCCCTCCCCCCCTCCCAAAAAAAAACCCCTAGGTGGTCTTCTCAAATGATGAGGCTAATTGATATTTATAGTCTTAGTTCTATAATGCTCATGCATTCTGTCTAGAAAAAGTGAGTAGATATAAAACCTATATGAAAAAAATTAATCTTTCAATGATAAAGTCCACTTTTTCAAATGGAATATACGAAGCTTACAGACACTCAATGATGAAATCACCCACCTCTAAACCCTGCCAACTGAGAGAACCAAAGCACCAACAACCCAATTGATGCTTTACTTCAAGTGAAAATCGTGTCAGCTAGCACATGACTATGCACTTTAAAATTTTCAAAACTTTTATTGAATATTTATAATACGGCTATGTTCTAATGTATCTTGACTAATACACATTAAAATAAGGAGTTTTCAATTTCATCTAATTGATCTCAAACGACTTATCGAATAATCTTATAAAAACAACTAAACATAGGAATAGTACTACTTTAGATGTGTTATCATTTGTTATAATGTTAGCAAAATTAATAATGTGTTCATGTAGCTCAAGGAGTTGTCACTAAGTACATATTTATGATCACACCTTTATCTTTATGTTGCTTTAAAAATATTTTTTGTTAGGCTATGTATAGACCACATTTTGAATTTCTTATCGAGAAATTATATTCAGCAACCAGTCTAACTTTCATACACTGCACACCATGATGTGGTGAACCCGGTCTAGACGCCACATCACTATTCTCACTAGCCAAGATAAAAACCCTCGCCCAACCTTCTTCTACTCATGCTCCTCTCTCTATAAAAGGTAAAACCCTCGCCCCAGCCTTTTTCGCCCATGCTCCTCTATCTGTGAAAGAAAAAACCCTTATATGACCTAAATCTCAAGGAGAGAGAGAGAGAGAGAGAGAGGTGGATGGAGAAATGAGAGTCTGAGAAAATGGCAGGAGAGAAAATAAAATTGACCTGTCTAAAAAAAATGCAGTGCAGGAGATGTTGTATAGCTGTACTCTTTCTTATTTAGCTAGTTGTGTTATTTTTGTGGTATTATTTATACGAAAATAATTTTTTGGTATTATCTTTTTATACTAAAATCAATGTATGTTGACTGATATATCTGTTAAGATAAGAGGTTATTCTTTGGAGTAATTCTATTCATAGCCTAGTTTTGAAATCACACACTACACACTTATGATGTGGCAAACCTGGTTTAAGAAATTGTCTGATCCAGTTGTTAAATCGTGAATCCCTAACTCCCCTCTGTGAGTCCCCAGTCGCCCTCTGAGAAATCTCACATCCCTCGTGATTTGTTCAGCTCTCTACCCATCTAAGAAATCCCCTCTTCCCCTTGATTCCCCTAGTTTCGCATCCCCTTTGAGAAATCCTTCTACCCTTTGCGGTTTCTTGATGTCAATTTTGTTTTTTTGAAAAATAAATCTTTTTTTTTTCAATTTTCATCCTAAACTTGCTGAAATCTTCATCCTAATTTTGTTATGCTCCTCAACTAATAAGTTCCTATTCGTTAGTAAAGACCCAACTTCACAGACACACAAGAGCTCTAAAAGTCCATGAATGATGAAGAGACCGAAAGTGATATCTCAATCAAATGGAAATGGGAATTAATGGTATCTGTCATAAATGATCCATTATGCTCTCAACGTTGTTTCTCTTGTTGTTTATATCTTTTTTCTTTTTTCTTTTTTTTTTTTTTTTTCTCTTGAGTGTTGCTCACCTATCAGAACAAAGAAAATGAAGACAATGAAGAACTTTGGAACAGTTTGGTGAGAGAGATTGAAAAGACAGTACCTACATTGTTTGTTTTCTTGTTTCCCCTTTGGTAACTATGGCAGACGAAGTGTAGAGTTCCTGGAAACTGAATAGAAGAAGAAAATATTTTGTAAAGTCTGTTGTATTCGGCTAAGTTAGGGAGGGAAATGGGAGTTGGCTGGGTTAAGGTGGGAGTAGTTTTACGAATCGTTTTGAAATAAAATAAAAAATAAAAAAAGCTAGCTCAGTTGGTGTGTTTGGTGTCAGAGACTTAATGGCCTAAGAGCAGAATTACTCTATTCTTTGTAGTAGGAGAAACAAGCGAGAGGATAGGTGGGGTCAGAGTGGTGGTTTGGAATTAGGGCTGTAATCGAGCCGAGCCGAGCCGGTTTTTGGCTTGCCGAGCTCGGCTCGACTCAAAATACTCGAGCTCGAGCTCGAGCCCGAGCTCGAAATTTTTTTTAATTCTTTGTTCGAGCTCGACTCGATAAGCAAAATTCTCAACTCGAGCTCGAGCTCGAGCTCGTCTCACAAACGAGTTCGAGTCGAGCCGAGTTCGAGCTCGAGCTCGAGCTTGATTTTTTTTTTTTTAGAATAAGCTTTAATAATTAATAAATTAAATAAATAAATAAATAACTAATATTGAATTTATACAACTAACAAGTAGAACCTCTATTAAATTATAAAATTTATAAATAATTAATATCTAACTAGTTGATATTTATCTAAAATAACAATATATTATATGCCTACATATATTATTAATACACACACTTAATATGATAGCATATACCTATTTTATATATGGTTCCCACATATTAGTATATGAAATTATTATACAAATTATAAAATATACCTATAAAGTATATTCATTATATAGACATAAATAATTAGAATACATATTATATATTTAATTATAAAAGTGGTATGCTTATATTATTAGCTAATACATATATACATGCATAGGTATATGTATATATTTATCAATATATGAATGAGTTTTAATCGAGTCGAGCTAACGAGTCGACTCGAGCATAAACGAGCGAGCCTAAACGAGCCTTAGCCGAGTCGAGTCGAGTTTTGTCGGGTATGTGTCATTTACAAATCGAGCGGGTATCTGCTTTAACGAACGAGCTTTTTTTTTTCACGAGTCGAGTTCGATTCGAGTTTAACCGAGCGAGTACCGAGCGGGCTATCGAACAGACTGGTTCATTTACAGCCCTATTTGAAATTTATTTGGGTGGGCTCAACTTTGGGGCCCCACTGTCAGCCTTTTTATTCTTATATATATATATATTACTCTTTTGAAAAATTATAAATTGTAGCCGATTTTATTTTCCATACCACACACCAGTTTTATTTTGACCATGGTTCAGCTAATTCGAAACACCAATAGAACTGCAACAGTACCAGTCATTTTCTCCCATCTCTCCTCCCTTCGATCCTCTCCCATCTAGTCTTCAACAAGCTTGCCACCACCACACCCTCTCTTTTCGACTCCACGGCCTACGTACACTGCTTGACCCGGTCCCTACACTCTTCTCTGCCTTTGATTCCTCCCTCTGATTCCTGGATCTATTGCTCCTTCCCTAGCCTTCTTCAAGAACACATTGTTCCTGGCCTCTTCACTATCGACTATATTTGGAAGCTTTGCTTTTAGTATTAGGATCGAGACATTGAGCCCAAGCTAATGCATCACCATCACCTTCGAAAGGTACAAGAACAGTCCCTATATAGTGTTTGTTTTTCTCAATTTTTTTGGTTGCTGAAAAAACTGAGAGAAATAGTGTACTATACGGTTTCTTGTTTAGTTGCTTAGAAATTGGGAAAAAAATTACTTGCTGGCATTAGTTTTTTTTCTCAGTAGTATCAGGTAAAGTTCAGTGTTAGTGAAAAGCCCAAGTACTATTTCTAGATTACTTTTGTTTGGCTGATGAGAAAAAATGAGAGAAAGTGTACTATATGGTTTCTTGTGCACATGGGGATCAAACTAGATTGGGGGAGAAGGATTTCCCGTGCATTTTGCCAAAAAAAAAAAACCATGCTGGCAAATTCGTATGAGTGTGTTGTGTAGCGTCTACCCTATAGACTTGCTCTGCTCTTTTTTTTGAAGAGCAGTACTACAAGTACCAAAAAAATGTACCGAAAACTCACCAAATGCAGTTCATTTTTTTTAATTTTGATTTTTTTTATATTCTTAAATTTTTTTTTTTTTAAATTCACAACATCACATAAAAAATTTATTTAATCACTAAGTAAAAAAAAAGAATTCGGTTAAAAAAAAAAAAAAGCTCCCGAATTCAGGAGCTTTAGCATTTCTGTTTTCTGAATTAATTCAAAGTCAATTTTGACATATCTTACTTTTCACGATAAGGTCTATAACCGATTGCTCTCATCTTATCTTATTTTATCTTATAATAATATTTAAATAGAAATATTTTTTAATTTTTCTTTTATACTCTTGCATCTAATTATTATAACTTTTTCAAACTTCTATGTAAAACACAAAAAATAATTCAATTTTTTTAAATTTTAAAATAAAATTAATATTAAAAAATTATATTTTAACAATATTTTGAATTCATAATATTTTTGCAGAGGTCTTTTGAATCAAATGTCATAAAACCTGATCTCCAAATGAAAAAATCAGGTTCGAATCCTCCACCCCTATATAAAAAAAATTTATAATATTTTTATTCAACTTTTTCTCTTTCCTTTTTCCAAACTTAATAAAAATCTTAACTCAAACTATTTTGATACTATTCACAAATCATCTCACTATTATTCATAAATTTCTCATCTTATCTTATCTGACTATCTAAATGAAACCTACAAAACAAAAAGATATAAAGAAAAAAGTAATATTAGTTACAAATCCCAAATAGATAAGTCTTATATAAGCCTTTTTATAAAAAAGTGAATCTTACTAATATAAAATAGTATTTTTATAATTTTAAAGTGAGGTCCAATTTTTTACAAAGATTTGAATGAAACTTACCTATTTGAGATTTTTATAAATCATTTTTCTTCCAAAACACTTCCTTATATAACTTTGTACGAGCAGTTTTTTTTATTTGATCACGTGATCAGTGATTGTGCCCAACCTCTTTACGAAAAACTTTTGCTTAGTTTGTACTTCTTCTATGAACCTCCCATGCATAAATGATAAATCATTTCCTACTGAATTGGGACAACTAAAAGGGTTAATTAATTTGATATAATTATTTTTATACATTTTTCTATGGAATAAAAAAAATTATGTATACTACTATAATTATAAAGAGATTTTACAAAAGTAAATTCATAAATTGACATAACTTCATATACTACATTAGTCTACTTTACAACAAAGCTAACATTACAATTTGATGCACCACATCAAAAGATCACTTCAATACTAACAAGAAATAATTCTTGAAGGACCCTTTGTGGATGGTTACCAAGAACAAACATGGTGCCCTAGATGGTTGCCAGTGCATGAGTGAGATAGGTATTTCTTTTTAATATTTATATTGACGTGCTATATTGATTATGGATTTTAAAATTCTTTTAGAGTTAATTATGTATTCATATTGTAAGGATATTTCCCTTTACTAAAAGCCTAGAAGGCAAACCCGTATAAGGAAGGCCCAGCCTAGCTAGATGGTCTCTCAGCCTGCTAAGGCCACCCGCCCCAAAAATTGAAGCTAACCTACAACCATAATTACGTAGGAAAACCCAAGAGTAAAGATGGAAAGGACCCATCGTCATGGTACTCCCCTATGACACCTAGTACTCGAGAGCCTATGCCGGCAGGTGGGCAAGAAATATGAGAAACTCTTGATCTTCTGAAAGCAAGCATGGAGAGGCGTGACGATGAGCACCCAAGAGATAGAGAGGTCAAGAAGCCAAGCCACATTAATTGCGCCACCCTAGGAACCACGACGCATTAAAATGATTCTAACTAAATGAACAGTTGATGAAACATATACTTCCTGAGGCAGGGTATGGATTGTCCTCCCTAAAAAACTTAGTATAAAAGACGATAATCAGGTATGAAGAACTCTCTCTGATTCCTCGATACTCTTACACAAACTATTAAGGAAATACTAACATAAATATCGGAGACTCCCTGATCTCCACCAAGACCTCCAACTCTCTATATTTTCTTTAGTGTACAGGTAAAAAACTCAAGACCCGAGCTGCTAAAGCTCGATTCAAAAGTATACGAAATAAGACATTAACACATATTATATATGTTTTTTTATGAATAATCATGATGTAACACGTTAGTGTTTTCTACTAATTATAAACTAAAAGATTTTGACAAGAGTTGCTTTTTAAAACAAACACCTTACTCACGAATTAGTTTAAAACTATTCAGGCTACAAGAACTTTAAAATAAAAAACCTCCAAATCTAAAAGAAATTTCCTTTCTTTTTATGTTTTGAAATGAGAGATGTTTACTTTGACGTAAAAATTAAAATTAGTGTTGACTTGTTTAGTCACCTCTAATTTATTTTAATTCCTTTTTCTAGTCCTCAGCAATCAATCATTATAATTGCGACCATGATCATCTTGTTAGTCTTCCTTCAAAGAAAAAAGCCATGATCCATCTTCTTATTCTTGTGGAATTTAATTCCAAGTATGATGAAGAATTCATAGTCATCGGTCGCCACTTTCATTCATGGATGCTTCTTGGCCAATATCAGACCCAAATCTCACTTTATTAATAAGAGTATTTTTTCACTTGAACACTATTTTGACCAAAGTCCATGTCCAATCCACTTTATTGGTCTAAGCCAATTTGATCATTTATTATATATTACTCCAAAAGTTCTATTCATCATTCCTTTAAATTATCATCTTTTAATATGATTGTAAAACTATTTATTATTTTTAACTTATCTTCTAGTCGTGAGATCACTACAATGAAAACTACTTTTTACCGTGAGCCCAACTCATCGCAAATGCATAAAAAACTACAGCAAAAACCAGTTTTTTCATCAATTTTTACCGTCGGTGAATGTTGGAAATAACTCTTCTCAAATGCCTCAAATTCCGTAGCTAATAGCTTCGCCAAAAATAACCCATCAACTGCCACCAAACTTTCGCCACTTATGTCAACAAGTTTCTGGCTGAAAAAGCACCTACCGAACTTCTAAAATCTGTCTCAAAAGATGTCCATTTGCTACATGTTCAAGTGCCATCGAAAGGGGTCTGCTGTAGAAAATAATCTGCTAATTCACGGCAATAAGGTTTTTCTGCAAAACTTGTAACTTTTCCTTTAATTTTTTAGAGGTCAGAATAAGGTTTTCTCTGCGATTTATGTTGCCGTAATGGAAAGCAAAAGCTTTAAGCCATGAATATCCATTCCTTGCAACTATTGAGTGGGAATCACTGAATTTTAAACGCAACCACATTCAATTCTACAATTGTTTTAAATCTAGTAATTCATTTGAATTTTAAACCACCATTACAATTTGCTTTCTTGAAAGAGCTATTTAACAAACATTATTAACAATGGTCACATTATATTTGCCATGGGACTACTCACTAATTAATGTATCGTAGCCCACATTCCCCAAGCCAATATTCAGCTGTATAGTTCTGATTTTATCACAAGATATATAGGCTAAGTATGAAATTACAAGCACTTATAAATTGCACATCATTACATATATAATATGTACGTCTACCTTATCCAACATATACACACATGTCCAACAGCTGTACATAGCATAATGTTTTGAGCATTATGTAAACTAAAATTCACATAAAACACAACCAGTTTCCTACACTTATACATGGAGTAGATATCTTTCTTGTAAGTAGTCTTCCAAATCTTGAAACTGTTGAACAAGCAAAAGCATAGTTGGCGTAATTGGGTTGTACTGTTGAAGTGCTTCAAGTAATCTGTGAGGGACTTGAGCGATCGGGAAGGCGAAGAGCTGAGGAAGCAAAGAAGATTGTATCTGAAAGTGGCGGTCAGCAAGCACTAAGAGAAGACCACGCCTTTCCTGAAGTCAAGCTGCAACGCAGCATTTCATTTATATCAAAAAGTGGCGGTCAGCAAGCACTAAGAGAAGACCACGCCTTACCTGAAGTCAAGCTGCAACGCAACGTTTCATTTATATCAGAAAGTGGCAGTCAGCAAGCACTAAGAGAAGACCACGCCTTACCTGAAGTCAAGCTGCAACGCAACGTTTCATTTATATGAAACGCAGCATTCAAAGGGCTGTGACCCTTTTATCTATCTTTATTATTCCTGCCTTTTACTGTTGTTTTACTGTTCTCTTGTCATGTAAGACAATTTCCGTTACAATAGAAGTACTATATAGGGATGAAGACAAAGTGTAGTGCGGTGTGGAATTTCTGAAAACATTAGGCCATTGCAGGAGGTTGGGTTGCCTCGAACAGACCCGTGGTTAATTTTCTGAGTGAATGAATTTCATCCTTTTATCCACTTCTCTCTTCCATTTCTCTTAGACTCTATCTTCTTCTTCATCTGTAACGTCCATCTCCTTCTTCATCAACAAGATCCTAACATTTGGTATCCAGAGCCTTCATCCTGATGGCAAACAATACACGCTCCAGGCAGCAAACAAGATGCCCCCCTTCAACGGCAGGTTGAGTCCCAAGAAGTGGCCATGCAAAATGTCAATGGCAGGTTAGATCAGCTAAATGAAACAGTCACACAACTTAATGATATGATAAGAACACTAATGCAACATCAAAATGAAAATGCCAATAGACAATTAGTGGGTCATGAAGAAGAACATGGTCATAATAGGGGCCTATTTTCAAGGGGAGTCCGTTTGGATTTCCCTCACTTTGACGGGGATAACCCAGCAGGTTGGGTTTTTAAAGCCACACAATATTTTGATTTTTACCACACACCTCCAGCTCAAAGGTTGTTAATGGCCTCTTATAATATGGAGGGAGAGGCCTTGGTGTGGTACCAAGATGGGGTGGAATCTGGCCAGTTTACATCATGGGAAACATTTGTGAGGTCCTTCTTATTGCGCTTTGGACCAACAGCATATGATGATCCTATGGAGGCCCTTACAAGGCTCAAGCAAACTTCATCAGTCGCTGCCTATAAATCACAGTTTGAAGCCTTGTCAAACCGCTTAAGAGGGCTGTCCGAACATCGTAAGCTCAGTTGTTTTATGAGCGGATTGAAGGATGAGATCCGTTTACCCATACAGATGCTCAACCCTATCAATCTGGGTGCTGCGTTTGGCTTGGCCAAGATACAAGAGGAATACCTCTCAGCCGCTAGAAATGTTTCCAGATTCGGGTTTGCCCAAATTGGAAATTTTTAGTTGTTTGGCCAACAGGCTGACACTAATTCTAGAAACTCTCGATACATCCTTCCCAAGAGACGAATTCCTTCCGCCTCAATGGATGAAAAACGTCAAAAAGGGCTTTGTTATCATTGTGAGGAAAAATGGAACCCAACTCATGTATGCAAATCCCCAAAAGTTTATGTTTTACAGGCCGATGAGGAAGATAAAGAGGTTGGGGCTCTAACTGAGATTGAGCAAGCAATAGGTGTAACAGAATTTGGAGGAACTTCAGCAACTCTACCAGTTGAACCAGTGGACAAGGCACCAGAAATATCACTCAATGCAATTTCGGGAACCTCGGGGAATAATACCATGCGACTCCTAGGAACAATCGGTCAAGAACAAGTTGTCGTTCTAATCGATTCAGGGAGCACTCATAATTTCATAAACACAACGATTGCGGTCAAGGCTCAGCTCACAGTAGACAAAACAATGGGGTTGTCGATACGAATAGCTAATGGTGACTTACTTTAGACTGAGGGCTACTGCAGCACCGTGAGAACCAAGCTGCAAGGTACCCAAATTAATCCTTCTTTCTATGTATTATCTTTGGGTGGATGTGACCTTGTTTTGGGTGTGAGTTGGTTGAGGACTTTGGGCCCTATTGTTTGGGATTTTTCCACTTTAACAATGACGTTTGAGTATGAGGGGAAGAGGATATGTTTGAAGGGGCTCAGCCCTTCGGGGTTATCAATGGAGGGCAGTAATAAAACCCTCTTACAGTCATTGAGACATGGAAGAGGAATATTATTACAGATTGTATGTAATGAGCTAGAACAGCAGCCTAATGCAACCCCTCAGGAGGTGCAGAAAATTCTTCAAGCCTTCCAAAAGGTTTTTGAGGCACCAAAAGGGTTGCCACCCCTTAGATCACATGACCATAGAATCATCTTGAAAGAGGGCACTCAGCCTATTTCCACTAGACCCTATCGTTACCCATATTATCAAAAGGCTAAGATAGAGAAAATAATTTCTGAATTACTCACTACTGGGGTCATACGACCCAGTAATAGTCCCTTTTAATCTCTTGTTTTGTTAGTACAGAAGGCGGATGGTAATTGGCGTCTATGTGTCGATTACAGGGCGTTGAACCAGGAGACAGTTAAGGACAAGTTTCCTATTCCAGTCATTGATGAACTATTGGATGAATTATATGGTTTAGTAGTTTTTTCTAAGCTGGATTTGCGCTCTGGTTATCATCAAATCAGGGTAGCACCGGAGGATGTGTCTAAGACAGCTTTTAGAACACACGAGGGTCACTACTCGTAATGCCCTTTGGGTAAACTAACGCTCCTTCGACTTTTTAGGGCCTGATGAACACCATATTTCGTCCATTCTTAAGACACTTTGTGCTGGTATTTTTCGACGATATTCTGGTCTACAGCAGGTCATGGGAGGACCACTTGGGTCACCTCCAACAGGTTTTAGAGGTGCTGAACAGTCACAAGCTGTATGCAAATATGTCAAAATGCAGATTTGGGGTAAGGGAGATCGACTATCTGGGGCATATTATCAGTTCAGACGGAGTGAAGGCTGATCCTTCTAAGGTGGCAGCAATGCTTGATTGGCCAGCTCCTACTAGCTTTAAATCACTTCGTGGGTTTTTGGGCTTAACAGGGTATTACCGTAAGTTCATTAAGCATTATGGGTTAGTTGCCACACCACTTACCCAGCTACTTAAAAAGAATGCTTTTTTGTGGACCGAAGAGGCGAGCGAGGCTTTTTTAGAGCTGAAACAGGCTGTCTCAGAGCCCCTAGTCCTAAGGCTACCAGATTTTTCACACCCCTTTACTATAGAATGTGATGCGAGTGGTAGGGGGTAGGGGCTGTTTTAATGCAATTCAATCAGCCCATTGCCTTCATGAGTAAAGCCTTAAAGGGCAAGGCCATAATGTTATCCACCTATGAGAAAGAATTTTTTGCGGTGGTTACAGCAGTTCAGAAATGGCGGCCTTATTTACTAGGCCAGTCCTTTGTTATTAAGACTGACCAGCAGGCCTTAAAATATCTCTTGGAGCAAAGGGTGGGCACGGTTACTCAACAAAAGTGGCTGACCAAATTATTGGGCTATGATTTCACTATTTCTTACAAGAAGGGTAAGGAGTACAAGGTAGCTGATGCCTTGTCTCGGAAGGTGGAGGAGCAGGACAGTGAAGCTGGGATAGTGGCCATGATTTCCTTCCCTAACCCAGAATGGGTTGAGGATTTAAAAGGCAGCTATAGAGACTCAGCGGAAATGGTGGATTTAATTACCAGAATTTCCAATAACTCCAACCCACCCAAGGGTTTCCACTTAAAACAGGGACTGTTGATAAAAAAAAGGCAGAATTGTCATTGTTCCAAACTCAGATTTCAAGACCAAGGTTCTCCACTATATACATGATGACCCCTTAGCTGGACATTCAGGGTACTTAAAGACTTACCAACAAGCTAAAAGGGACTTTATATGGAAAGGTATGAAGCGCGATATTAAGCAAATGGTGCGGGAGTGTTTGCTATGCCAATTAGTCAAGAATGAAACGACGCACCCAGCTGGGTTGTTACAACCCTTACCCATTCCACAACAGCCTTGGACCGACATATCAATGGATTTCATCGAAGGACTCCCCAAGTCCCAAGGGTTTGATGTCATATTGGTAGTAGTGGATCGCCTTACAAAGTTTGGGCATTTCATACCACTGGCCCATCCATACTTAGCCTCATCAGTAGCTGATATGTTTATGAAGCATGTTTTCAAGTTACATGGACTACCTAAATCAATTGTGTCGGATAGGGACCCAGTGTTTGTAAGCAGTTTTTGGAAGGCCCTCTTCACACTACAAGTCACTTCCCTTAATTACAGCTTGGCTTATCACCCTCAAAGTGATGGCCTAACCGAGGCCCTTAATAAATGTCTCGAAGGCTACCTCAAGTGCTACGCAGGGGGCAAACCCACCAAATGGGCACAATGCCTAGCCTTAGCTGAGAGGTGTTACAACACATCCTACCATGCCTCTACTAAACTAACCCCTTTTGAATCAGTGTATGGATACCCCCCTCCCCCCCTTATTTCGTATGTCTCAGGTGCAACAACCAATGAAGCCGTTGACAACAATTTACGTACAAGGGAACAAACACTTCAGTTACTCAAGAATAATCTACAAGAAGCACAGCAGCGTATGAAGCTATATGCAGATCGTAATAGAGTGGAGCGGGAATTTAATGAAGGGGATTGGGTGTACTTACGCTTGCAGCCTTACAGGCAAGCTTCTCTAGCAATCAGACGCAACATGAAACTCTCACCACGTTGGTATGGGCCATTTCAGATCAAGCAAAAAATTGGATCCGTGGCATACCGTCTGGATCTACCCACGATAGCAAGAATTTATCCCACCTTCCACGTGTCTTGCTTGAAGAAAAAGGTGGGGATCCAAGTTCAGCCGTTGTCAACGCTGCTGATTGAGCTGAGATATTGCATATTTTAACTATTTAAAACCAATATATTTTAAATTCCTCGTAACATTATTATTGGTTTTAGATGGAAAAATGGTTAATAAGCATAAATACAAGTTGTGATTTTTAATTGATTAATATCATGTTTATGCTTAATTTTATAACTATGATATAATTGGAAAATATCTCTTCATATATATAACATATTTTTTATATTTATTTTTTTTAATTTATTTTTGAGTGTTATTTCTTTCTTCATATTTTCAGCTTGAATAAAATTCAAATGGGATCCGGTTGGAACTTTTGACTAAAAGTTGAGAGGAATAAAGAGAAGGAAGGAAGTATTCGGCAGCTTCTTATTATTTGGCTTGACTTTTATGTGAAGATCAAATATTTGATGTTGGCTAAAATGTCTTGATTTGGATTGGTGAGAGTTGCACAAGAAAAGAAATAAAAAGGGTGATTCATTGAAGAGAGTCGTGCATTGACTTGTAGAGAGTAACAAAATTGGTGGTGATTGTTTGTGAGAAGTCGGCTGGAGTGAATTGGGATTGAGGCAGCTATATATATATATATATGTGTGTGGCTGGACGGAAAGAAAAGGTGAGAAAGAGATAGGAGAGTGGGTGAGTAGAGAAGTGCCGTGTAGGAGTTTTCAACCAAGGGAGACATGCTATTTTATTGTGCTGAAAAGCCAAGAATTGTGCTGCTCTTTCCACCGAAATTCTCTCCACAAATTGATCATTGAAAAGTAAAAAATGTGTGCTGTTATCTCCACCGAATGTGTGCTGCTGTCTCCACCAAATTCTTTCCACAAGTTGATCATTGAAAAGTCAAGAATGTGTGCTGCTATCTCCACCGAATGTGTGCTGCTGTCTCCACCAATTTCTTTCCACAAGTTGATCATTGAAAAAGTCAAGAATTCAGCTGCTATCTCCACCGAATTGTGCTGCTATTTTTCCACCAAATTGGACATTCAAAAAGTCGGTGGATTGGTTCTTTAAATAGAGGTTGAACGTGTGCTTTTAAGGACAACTTTTTCTGCTCTGTTTTAATCTTTTTCTTATGTTCCTTAGCAGTTTTTTTTAGTGAAGTCGGTGTTGCTTTAATTCTTGCAGGAAGTTTTGGTCAAGTTGCAATTTAATTGTTGCTAGCTGATTATTTAAGTTGGTTAGTAGGTGGGGACGTGTGAATGAAAGAAAGAAGGAGTTGTGTTGTGTTGAAATGCTAAAGTCAAGTCTTAGTGTTCGGCAGTTTTTTTTTTTTCTTTGGTTGCAATGCTTTGTTGTTTTAGAGTTTTTATTAAGTGTGCTAAGAATTGCTCTAGAATTTTATTTCATTAAGTGTAATACTTTAAATTCTTGCAAGTGTGTTAGTTGATTTCATGGAGTAGAGGAGTTGTTCTAGAGTTTTCATTAAAGGTTTGGAGATTAATTTTCAAGAGTGTTACGTGAGAAGTTGGTTCTTTTTGTTTCGGATTTCAATTGAATGGTGAAGGGGAGTTTTCGTCCATACTTTTCATTCTCTATTTTTTTAACTTCAGTTTAAAGTTTATAGAATACTTTTGAGATTTTTGGCTTAGAAGTTTGGGCAATTTATTTTCTGTTTACTTATTTCGTGTTATTTATTTTTCTCACTTCTTTAATCTTTCATTTCTTTGGGCATTTTCATTTTTTAGTTTGTGTTTTATCAATTACCTTCTAATCTAGTTTAATCTTAGCTTAGTTTTATTAATTTCTTAGTTCAATTGCATATTAGATTGATTAAAATTTAAATAGGACTTAAATAATTTCAGTATCATTGTTTAATTGTTAGATTAATTAAGATTGTTCAGTTAATTGACTCTTTGATTAATAATTTCAATTTGTTAGTCTTTTATATTTCATTTCGACACTTAAAAATCTAAAAATATGAATTTAGTCCATGACTAGTAACCTCTTCCATCCATTGCACATACCATCTGTTTGTTTTCTCTTTGTGAAGTTTTTACATTTTTCAACGAGTTTAATTTGAAGTAACTTTCCCTGAGGAGACGATCTAGGAATTTATTCCTAATTATTACACGACATCCTCCTGCACTTGGGATAGCCTTTGTGCTACTCATTTTTGAGTGAGTCAGCTAGCACCAGTCGACGCACAAGAAGAGATTCTCCCAGAACCTGAAGCTATCGTGGAGCGCCGCCTCAAACGCCATGGAAATCGACCTCTCACGAAGGTTCTTGTGAAATGGGTTGGTGCTTCAACAGAGAATAATACTTGGGAGAATATGGGTAGACTTAGGCACCTTTACCCGCACCTTGTGGGCAAGGTGCTTTAAGGGAGGAGGTTTGTGAGGGACCTCAGTGATCGGGAAGGCGAAGAGCTGAGGAAGCAGAGGAGATTGTATCTGAAAGTGGCGGTCAGCAAGCACTAAGAGAAGACCACGCCTTACCTGAAGTCGAGCTGCAACGCAGCATTTCATTTATATCTAAAAGTGGCGGTCAGCAAGCACTAAGAGAAGACCACGCCTTACCTGAAGTCAAGCTACAATGTAGCGTTTCATTAATATCTGAAAGTGGCGGTCAGCAAGCACTAAGAGAAGACCACGCCTTACCTGAAGTCAAGCTGCAACGCAGCGTTTCATTTATATGAAACGCAGCGTTCAAAGGGCTGTGACCCTTTTATCTATCTTTCTTATTCCTGCCTTTTACGGTTGTTTTACTTTTCTCTTGTCATGTAAGACAATTTCCGTTACAATAGAAGTACTATATAGGGATGAAGACAAAGTGTAGTGCAGTGTGGAATTTCTGAAAACATTAGGTCATTGCAGGAGGTTGGGTTGCCTCGAACAGACCCGTGGTTAATTTTCTAAGTGAATGAATTTCATCATTTTATCCACTTCTCTCTTCCATTTCTCTTAGACTCTATCTTCTTCTTCATCTGTAACGTCCATCTCCTTCTTCATCAACAAGATCCTAACATAATCATTCCAATGTTATATATTATGTGTTGCAATAAATGGACACTATCAATGGAAAAAAACAAAGATTTCCTATCTAATATTGTTAGTCTAACAGTTAAATAACTAGATCTAACTCTTAATGCTGCAGAATCACTTATGTTCTAGAGATGGTATTAGATTTCAATTACTGATGAAGAATTGGATATGAGGAACATTAGATACAGATATTATCATATCTTACATATTTTGAATATGATAATATGTCTGATCTACACATGCATATAAAGAAGAAAGGCATAAAATATATCTTATACCTTTTATTCACCACTTGTAAGTTAGAATAAAAAAAGCTAGAAATCCAATTAACTCAAGTTGCAAGGACCTAAATTGCCTGAACATTTCATTATCAGCTAAGCTACATATAAAAAGCAAAGGGAGACAGAACTAGATCTTGGATTTTCTGCAAACCAATAAATGCCAAAATTATGATTATTTATTGGACAACTTTGGGTCATTAACATAGCATGAACTATTTACAATACAGCTTGGCTTTAGAAAAGCCACCTATATGAAAAAACTAAGTCATATTTAATTTGTGTTTAAATCGTGAGCTTCTACATACCGATGAAAACATTAACTGCTTATAAGATCCATAGTTAACTCATATATGTGTAGTCAATAAAAAAAAAGGTGTCTATATATGTTTAAATAAACTGCTTTTTTTAGTGATCGAATAAGATATCCTACCCAATATCTGTGGCTAGTACAACAAAACAATTCATATGGTATATGTTCCAAACAACTCATATCAAACATTGAAGATAATAAAACAACTCAATCATTGAAGATAATAAAACTTTGAAAAGCATTGGAGTTATAATAGACACCTTACTTCAGTAGGCAAGGTAATTGATGTGTAGCCTAAAATCCATATCGTCATTCAAATCAACCGTGATATTGATTCCAACTCCCCCATAATGCACAAAATTGTGCTAAACAAAAACTTGCCGCAATATGTTTCTTTTACTGCTCATAATTTCATCACAACACAAAAATTCTTACAAAAAGCCTTCCAAATGCAATGAACACCTAAATGACTCCCAAAGTCTCTATTGGACACCCTCTTTCCCATAGCAGCTCTGGCCTGCAAAAATTCACCTGTTTCTCGAACTCTAACATATGGGTCCTTACAGCCAAGAAGTTCCCTTTCATCTTTTAAAATTATTTCTTGCATTCTTCAACATTATTTTTTTTTCTTCAGCGAGCCTTTCATAATCATCAATGCTTATCCTGGACGATGAAACTCTTTTAGGAATAACAGAGTGGCCCACCCCCACGAATATAACTTGATCAGAAACCTAAAACCTCCTTAAACATAATAGCCGTTGCATCCTTCTCATTCAACATCCAGACCAAGGATGGTAAACTATATATGTTAAATGTCATATACCAACACAACATGATGCACTAGCTATCTAGTAAATTCAACAACACATGGATAAGCCACTTCACGTTTCTGATAAACAACTAGTATACTAAAATGTAATGGAAATGTCTCCCATTCCGGTTATATTCAACAATCACAAATACCACCACACATCATATATATTGCTCTCATATTTTTTATATTGACATGTGAAACATCATGTTTTTTTATCCTCTGTAATTAAAAACATGCCGAATATACAACATTTCTCATCTCTCAAGCTAGTATATATGTAACTTAAGACACCTATTTTTGAAATGCCCTCTCTTAAATCATATAGAAAAATGATTATTTCAATCCTAGCTACAAGATTTTCATTAGAAAAACATAGCATGACATACTCACATAAATTTCTTCAGTAGTTCGTGTGATGATAAATCTTCCGTTCTTCTTTGACCAATGTACAACCTTAACATAAAAAACACCAAGTCTGTTGTTTTCTGAAAATTTTACTGGATACCCAAATTACTTTGGCTGTTTGAGTCATGATACAATAAATATATTTTTGGCTCTCACTTGTTGAGAAAAAAGTCTTCACCACCTTTCTTTCCATCATAGTGACATCCTTCTACATGTGTAGCATACTTGTTACTAATGCCTATTAGCTATGTTTTGTCTCGATAATTTCTAAAATTTCTTCAACAACAAAAACATGCAAATTAGTTCAACCCTATAGAAAGTGGACATTGTAAGAGCTCCCAAGTGTCCTTTTCCATGACATGAGGGCATGCCAACATTATAACAACATAATATCATCCACATATTTAGAATAGTGTTTACCTTAAATTCTTCACTCACCCACTGCTTACATAACCATTCCCAAAGTAACTTCTCGATCAATGTTGGACCATCCACCATTGTCTCTTTATGTGTTTCAAATTTTAATTAGATCCCGTGTAGTTGGTCAGGAAATGAATTATATGACCATGAAAGTTGTTTAGTCATTGTTGTACGATGATTCTTTTTAGTCCCATTGAACACAAAGTCAGCCTACACATTAAGATTTCACATTTAAAAATTAAATTGTTTAGCCTATACAAATTATTTTAAATAGTGTATTAATTAAATATTAAAATTTATTTCAGCTTCACGTACTAGAACACGATCAATAAATTCGTCTTTCTCTTTTACATCAATATGCCTCTGGCTTGTGTCCCTCATTTCTGCGTTGTGTTTGACAATTCATGTGGTCGATCGTAAATACATTAACTTTCTCTCAGGATGTAGTTGTCTTTCCATCCTTTATGTCGAAAGATATATTCCCCAACTTTCTAATTAAGCCTATTAAATTTTGTTCTCTTTGTTGCTCCCCTACCACGTTTTCGTGCAAGATGTGTTTTAGACCATGGAATTAGTCATCAACTAATATAATATATGAACCCATCAACCTTGAAATTTATCCAAACTCCTCTTGAAATATAATATATGGTTCTCAAACTCTTATTGAAATTTATCCAGGGGATAAGTGGAGTTTTCAAACGAAAATTCAACTTCATCATATAAATGTAAAGTCCTTGATGGGGATTGCGATGGTGGGGGTCTTCCTATTAGACCTGAGAGTTGTCATGAGTATCCACCACTCCCCATCCCTCTCCCTCTTGCCACTTGAGCCATGTTCAACCACAACTGCAGCAATCTATTTTCCAATAAATTGATTGCATTGTAGATTGGACAAGTTGTAGGGCGTGTATCTCCATTCTGTCTCTATGTAAATATATTTTGTTTTTCATTTTTGGCGCCTAAGTTTTCAACTCTCGTGCAATGATCTCTCTCGCACATGACTTAAAAGGCCCATTTAGTAGAATTGACATGGTTTATAGCTGGATTCCCTCGCAACTTGTAAAGCCAAGTGTACAACTTGAACCTTAATCAATGTGCGCGCACCATGCATCACTAGCTACTGAATCTGTACAACATTTGTCTCTTGTTTGGCAATGGACTACACTAATAAGCAATGGATTAAAATCTTGACACTTATAATATATTTTAAAGCACAAGCTAATGAAAAAGTAGATCAAAACTTACATGGCCCGAAGTCCGTGTTGGAATAAGTCAAACAAGTTTGGAAAATTATTAGTAATAAATTTTAAAGCACAATCTAGTGAAAAATTACGTCAAGAATTGCAAGACCCAAAGTCCACTTGGGAATAAGTCATAAACTATGATAATTCTTGTGTTATAATTTTAGACCTCCCACAAACAAATACTCAAATAATCAAATTAACGTAAATGGTTGTAATATGCAATTAATATTGAACAAGAGACAACCAAAACTTCAAGAAAATATATGATTAACGTGATCGGTTTAGTTTTCTATATATTTTAAACATTTTAGAAATCCGAAATCATAGTATATACTCATGCAAGATCAAAATAAAAACAAGAATAATAAAAGAAATGCAAAATTAACACAAGAAATTACGTGGTTTGACCCTAATGGTCTACATCCATGGCATGTACAGTCTAGGAATCTTTATTATTGAAGAATGCATCGCAACTTGAGTTTACAATCACTTACAACCGTTGATCACGATACAAAATATGGATTGGCTTTCTCGTATTATCCTCTAACGAAACCACACCATAAAACACACTTGATCATCTCCTCAAGCTCCAATTTGATCTTGGTAAGACTAGGGTTTGAAAACCCCTTACGTTTCTCTCCAAGATCACGGCTTTAAGAAAGGTAAAGTGACTTGCACTCTATTCACGAAAGTCACACTTGCCTTTTATATAAATGCATATTGACAAGTTTGTCATTAATCAAATATTACAAAAGTGTCATTACCATAATACAAAGAAAGTAAAAATGGCAATGTCGTATAAATCACTTTTTAAAAACTTGACACATCTTCAACATCTTGGATGCATTTTAGGCCTTTGATGTATGACTAAGTAATCAACTTCCTAATTCCAGTATTCCTTTGGGTTATTAGGAATTGGGTGTGATAAATACTATGCAGTATGAACACTAATTTATTTTTAATAAGAAACTATTATTCACGCAACGTTAAACACTTCTCTCAACCAAAGGATAGTTGAAGAGGAGAAAAATATATAAGTCCTATACAAGTTTTTCATAAAGTATTTATTTCTAAAAAAACAAAAAAATCACAAATTTAATAAATGGTTCATGTGTAATATGTGCATCACAAAAAGACCATATGGTTCTATTTAAATAAAATAAAATAAACTTTCCCCTATTAATTAATTAATTACCCACATAATGCACCATCCCAAATAATATATCATTTATCATTAACTTTATTGGTCAAGCTTTCCAAACTATAGCACATAATTCAATTTTCCTCACATGATTATGGCCCAATGGTACCATCAATGCAGGGACCTGTTTGTATTTTACATGCAATAAATTCCATAATCTTTGTGTTGGCAGTATTTCAACTAGATAAGATTGGTGGTGTTGTGTTTAGATACATGATGTTTTTAGCCTTCTGGTAATTAGGGGTGTACATCCAGACCGGATTTTTTTCCAATCCAATCCAGAACCCGAAAATCCAGGCAAATAATCGTCAGATTAGACTTGGACGAGTAAGATTTTATCTTACCCACCTAGAACCAGTCACGGATCTAGGTATATAGCTGGATATCCATAACCAGTTTAATTTTTAAAAAAGTTTTAGATACAATGAGTCAATGATATTTTCAGCATTACATTTCAGCGTTTCACTCGGCTGAATAAGATCTTTCATCTTTGCACTCTCTCTCTCTCTCTCTCTCTCTCTCTCTCTCTCTCTCTCTCTCTCTCTCCACCCAGGAAACCCTAACTTTTGCTAGCAGCTCGATCCATCGCCGCCGGTGACTAGTAAAGGCTGCCATCCGCTACTCTCGATAGGTTCCTCTCTCTCTTTCTCGCTACTCTTTCTAGCTAGGGTTTTTTCTACCATCACCTGTTCCAAACAGGCCCATGGCCAACCTATGAGGCACTCTGGTATAGGTTCTTTCTTTTTCTTTTCCTTTTTTTTTCCCTTCCTTTGGCTTGAATCTAGGTTGTGGTTTGGTTGTGTTTGTGTTTATTCTACAGAAAAATCTGTCTTCATCCCGATTGAGACAAAATAAAGCCAAATAAAGCAAAAATCTTGAGGGGCTCCATAAAGCAGACAATGGAGACTATAAAGGTACAAGTCTCTCTCTCTCTCTAGTGCCGAAACCCTAACTTAGATCTAGGTTAATCAGGATCGTTCTGTGCATGTGTATGCAAGTTTCACCCATTTCTCTCAAATTTTTAATAACGTGTTAGTCAGATACTATCTAATGTGCTCATTCAGATTCTGCAATTGAAAAACCCTATTCTCTCTCTTAAGGCTTTATTTCTCTTTGAGAAGAACCAAAGGCTTTTTAAGGTACGTTCTATGAAATGATTAAAGTAGGCAAAGGGCAAGGGTCAGATCCTACTCACCCTCTTTTCTTCACTCATGATGCCATAATATAGCTTTAACAGAGGTCACAAGAGACTGTTGTATGTAGTGTGTATTATTCTAATTGTATTATGTATTGTTGTTGAAAAGTTATGGTTATAGTGTCAAAATAGTTTAGCATTCGAGTTTTATATTGCAGCATGCTTTTCTAACTAAGTTTTTGTTTTAGGCTTTTCTAATAAAGAAGTTTCAACTTATTTTTAGCAAAAAAGCTTGTGGTTGATTTTGTTTTGTAAAGAGGTTGATTTTTGTTAACTTGGGACATTTTTTAATGAACAAGAACAAGAACAAGAAGATATGGATATCAATGAGAAATTACAAAAGTTGCTTTACTTGCTATGTAAAACTCTGCCTCTCTTTAGGCAGATTCTACAGGTACAAAGTTTTGGTATCAAGAGAGAAGCTGACTACTTATAATTTTACTTGTTAATGTTATTTGAGATTTTGTTATTCGTATAATTAATTTCATCATACCTGTGTTGTCTTGTTGTCTGGGCATGAGTCCACCCGTTGTTTGTATGCCCTATTTGTAGTTTCAGCCCCTTACTTCTATTAAGAAATATTTGGAAAATATGGATATTTTAGTCCATCATCTTGTATGTGACAATATTAGTACTTGTGCGGTTAAGTTACATCCTTGATAAGGACGTAGTATTTCCTACTACTTTGACAATATTCTTGAAGTGAAACTACTGATTGATTCGTTATTGGGGTGTCAAATTTGGTTTCATATTTATATTAATTTTAGAAGTGAGTGACTCACTCAAAAATGAGTAGCATTAATGTTATCCCAAGTGCAGGAGGATGTCGTGTAATAATAAGGAATAAATTCCTAGATCGTCTCCTCAGGGAAAATTTACTCAAAATTTAAACTCGTTGAAAAATTGTGAAAAACTTCACAAAGAAAAAAAAATAAATGGTATGTGCAATGGATGGAAATTTTACTAGTCATGGACTAGATTCATGTTTTTAGATTTGTTTGTCGGATTTGAATGCAGCGATGAAAAGTAAGGAATGAAAATGCATGAAACTAAATTAAAATTGCTGAAATTAATAGACTGAAATTTAAAAGAACAAGAAAAATAAATGACATTAATTTAAATAATAGGAATTAAAGATGCAAGAAAATAAATGACATTAACCTAAATAGAGGAATTACAAGTGCGAGAAAAATAAATGATAGTAATTTAAATAAACAGAAATTAAAGGTGCAAAAAAAATAAATGACAGTAATTTAAATAGACAGAAATTAAATGTGCACGGAAAATATAAGACATTAAACTGAAATTAAATAAAAACAGGAATTGTAAGGAATAAACTTGATGTTTGGAAATGGAGACTGCGTTCTCCAATCCAAAAATCTGAACTTCCAGATAAAATGATTTCTCAAATAAAATTAAAATTTCAAATAAATTACACACTCAAATTGAAGTTGAGCTCTAAATAAAATAAACACTAAAAGAAATTATTTCCTAGATGAATACAAAGAAAGCTTGCTTTAACATGGAAAGAAAACTTGCTTCCTTAAGTTTCAAATTAAAGCTGTAAAATAAACTGATGCTGAATGAAAACTAAAACAGAAGCATGAAACTGAAAAATGAATTAAAATGAACAACAACTGCCGAATGAAATGAGAATGAAACTGAAAAATGAAAGCTAAGTTTTAAAGTTCTGTCTTCTCTCCTTCGTCTCCACTGCCTTGATGCCCTTTCTCTTCTGAGCTCTCTCCTATTTATAGGAGAGAGCATCCTACCATTTCTCAAGAGTGGGTGGCCTAACTTGGGAGTGGGTGGCCTAACTTTGAAGAATGGTGGAGTGGGTGGCCTAACTTGGGAGTGGGTGGCCTTTCTATCTTTCTGCATGTGCTGATTTTCTGCTTGCTCCCTTGAGTTCCAGCCGTGAGTTCCATTCTCTTTTAGTATTTTCATAAATGCCCTGCAGTACATAAAAAATGTATTTCTTTCAAAGGCAAATATAGAACTTTATGTATATAAAATATTGACATCAATTAATTTGCATTCAATATTAGAATTTGATGCATAATTAAGTGTTCAATCTTTATTTGATAAAATAAATCACCCATTTAAACAACTTAATTATGCAATTCTAACCTTTTATCAGTGAGGTTTTGCAATTGAGTGAAGTCAGTTTAAATTTTTGGTTTTGTTATTGCTGCATTGTTGCTTCCAGACTTTTTTCTAAAATTTCGATTTGATTTTATTGTTTTTTGTTACTTGCATTGGAGATGTCCTATATATATATATATATATATTCGATGGGGAAGTGAGTACTTGCAGCCTATTCTATTACTTTTAAGGCTTCAGATGCTAACTATTCTGCTTTGCTTCTTCAAAGATCTAACAGGTTCTTAAGGTGGATTATAATTTATCACATTTTCTATTTATACCCTTATCTTTTCAATTTTTCTTTTTATAATGATGTTGATTTGTTTTTCTTTATGTTGTGAATTTAGGCTTTGATTGAGCAGATATGTAACAAGGATCTTACAAGCATGGTTATACAAGGCCACATACGAGGCTTATGTGATTGCATGCATGTTTTCAAGAAAAAATAGTGTTTTGCATTGTGATGTAAATAATGTAATGTGTAGTATATAGTGTTTTTTATTTTTTGAAAAATAGTATGTAGTGTTTGTGTGTATATGTGTTTGTTGATGTCTATATTATTTATTGTTCTATAAAACTTGAATGGGCAATAAAAAGTTTAAAAAGAGTCAAAACAATATTCATTATATAAAAATAGTAAGCATAAAGGTTGGTAAAAAGAGTATTCCAAAAAGTGTTAAATAAATACAAAAAAAAAGCCCTAAATTCATTAAAAAAAAAGGATATCTAGTATAATGACAAGCATAAAAGTGTTAAATATGTAAGAAAAAGCCAAAAAAAAATCTGGTTATAACCTGAATATCTGAGTATAAGTTTTCCGAATCTGGATATCCCCCTGAGTTCACCTTGGTGGATATCCGTCCAATTTCAAAACTCGGATACAGATCTGGGTATTCCCCAGTATCCGAATTTAGGTCCGAATACACATCCCTATCAGTAATGACTTTTAATACCATCATGTATGGACATGTTGGATGTTATCTAGTAATACCAATGGAGTAATGGTTCTCAACAGCCTGTAGTGCAACTCTCTTATTCACCACCAAAGACTCATATTTACACATTATAAAAATAAAAAATAAAAAAATTTCTGAAAACAAAAAGTAGAATTCTCTTATAGGGTTTGATGGGAGAATCTAGAAATAACTAAATCTACGTGAACCACCATTACAATAATAAGTACTATTATAAATAGCGGCTAGGCAATACTCCCTAAATTGTGTAGTTCAAGCACCACATAAGAACTTGCAAATTTGCAACTTAAGTACAAGCAAATTTCTTAGCCCCTACTAAAGTTTGAAATAAAAAGTCATCTTAAGCTAACCATTGTAATTATGATGTGAAAGTAAAATATGGCCACATTGCAGGATACGAGCACTAGGAAATTGCTAGTACATAAAATATTTGTGGTTTAGAATAAGCATTACTCGCAAAGACCCCATGAATACCTTCATTGAAATCCGTATTACAGTCTATGTCAAGATCATCTTCGCTTCTGTCTTCTTTAGGTTTATTAGAATCATCACTTCCCTCATCTTGGCAATATCATTAATAAAGGGCCCATCTTCATGATTGGGAGTTGCAAGTTCTAGTGTTGTGGACACATTCACATAGAGTGGTTTACAATCTTATCTATGCAATGGACACATTAGATCACAGGATGGATCTTCAGACGTTGGAAGATTGGTTCTCTTGGTATGCATTATTATTGATTGATTAATCATGGTCGTCAAAAATCAATAACAATGGCGGAACATCATATATATTTCTAGTAGTTATCTTTTGATCTGCTTACCAATTACTCCCTAAAATAATATCTCTAAGATAAAAGACTTGAGAGGCTTGACATGCAAGGACAAAGAGCTCATCTCTTACCATTTTTTAGATGTATTGACACTAGTCAACTGGACATGAACACGTATCTATCTTTTCCTATCACCAACATCAAACTAATCACATTTAAACAAATATATATTAGGCCATCCCATGTAGCGCAATTGAAGGATGTCAACCAATTTGCCATAGAAGTCAATCGTCTTTTACTAATGTTCTTTGGTAACAACCATCGTTTTGAGTTCGACGATGTTTTCCATGATACTTGTTGACAATTTAGGGGTGTTAAATCATGTTAACGGGTTGTGTTCGTATCGTATCAAGGCATGTATATTATATTATATGGGTCAACCTGAATACGACTCGTTAAACTTATCATGTCAAAATCTCAAACACTAACATGATGGGTTGACATAACTCAACCCGTTTTAACCTATTTATATAAATGGGTTAAACAAACCCGAAATTAACTTGTTTGACTTGATTAAGTTTAACATAATTTTTTATAAATGTTAAAATTACAATATCTATAAAAAAAATATAAAACTAACTACAAGTCCAAAATTACAATCCAAACAATAAAAATACTAAACTTAAAATCTCAACAATACCAGGTATGATAAACACACAAATATGATAAATACAAATTGTAATAATATTAATATTACAATCCCAAATATGATAAATAGACAAATCTAAACAAATTTAGAACTTGAAGAATGAAGTGTAGCATCCTCCTTGCTCTTGTTATTCTCCAGTACCATTACATCTTCAATTAACTCGTCCCATTTCATTTCTTGTATTCCTATTAAAAAAATAGCATCAATAAAGTTTTATGTCAAATAAAATTATTGTATTGAGAAATTACAATCAATTATTTAATAAAATAAAAATAATGTTACCTTCCTCTCCATACAACCAATCTTTTGTGCAAACTAATGTTTTAGCAATATCTACTTTTAATGCACTCCTAAACTGATCAATTATACGCCCACCAACACTAAAAGTAAATTTGATGCAACTGTAGAAACTAAAACACTCAAAATGTCACAAGCTATACAAGCAAGATTAGAATAACGAAATTCATTTTCTTTTCAAAATGAAAGAATATCAATGTCTGCATTTCTATCTGCCCTAGGTTCATCCAAGTAAAACTCCAATTGACTTTTTTGTATATGGGCAATAAGATCATCGTTTTCAAATGAATCAAGTTCCTATACACATAAAA
Source organism: Carya cathayensis (assembly GCA_011037825.1). NCBI lineage: Eukaryota > Viridiplantae > Streptophyta > Magnoliopsida > Fagales > Juglandaceae > Carya > Carya cathayensis. The sequence continues at coordinate 237,623 of QGSO01000442.1, forward strand.
AAAAAAAAAAAAGTTTCAAGCCAATATGTGATATGAAACAACAATATAATATAAATCATTAAACAAAAAATCTTATTTGAATTTACTTGCAATACTTATCTATTCCATCTAAAAGATGATGATTGACTTTCCGCTCTACTAACATTTCTTTTAGAAGTTGTGGTAGAACTTGTGGGAGCACTAGAACTCTATTCTATAAAAAGAAATGCCAATTTAGTACAAACATTCAAATACTCTAGAGAACCATTTCCTTAAAGCTTCTTATATGAAAATTAACAAACTGAAGCTTGAATCGATGATTCAATATAACTACTATAGCCAACAACATATTAAACTTAAACCAATATTTCTCAAACTTAGCAACATTTTACAAGACAATTTCTTCATATAGTCATCTTCACTTTTAAAGTACTCATTTAATGTCAAATAGATCATAAACATTACTGGAAAGTACAAATTGGCTTTAGGGTATTTGGTTCCAGAAAAGTTACAAGTGGCATTATAAAAAACTTTTAAGAAAGTGTTAATTTTCTTCACTTTTTCTCTCTCAGATGTTGATAAACAATACTTAAAATTGAAATGACTTAATTCCAAATGACAAAAAACATAACGATAGAAAAAAGCACTCTCAAGCATAAGAAAAGTAAAATTTCATCTAGTGGAGATATCTTGTTTTAGCCCTTTTTTACCATCCAAATATATTTGATTTGTTGAATCTATAAATTTTTATTTCTTTGTTTCTGACCCTTTGACATACTTGATACTTTCATGAATATTTTGGATAGTATAATCAACCTCTTTTCTATCTTGTACTGCCAAATTGAGAATATGAGCACAAAAATGAAGATGAAAGAACTCACCATCACAAACAAGGGCTTTCTTAATGTTCAATTGAGTTATTAACAATTCTACTGAAACTTCATTAGAATAAGCGTTGTCTAAAGTCAATGCAAAAATCTTGTGTTGAATTCCTCACTCACAAGCAAATTATAAATTTTTTCAGACAAAGATATGTCATTATGTGGTGGTGGTATAAAAGAAAAATTCAAAACATTTTTCTATAAAACCCATTTCTTATCCAGAAAATGTGTTATAATGCACATATAATCATTAGTGGTTATAAAAGTCCACAAGTCAGATGTCAAACTAATTCTACCAAAAGCATTATTTAACATGCATTTAATCTTTTTTTTCTTAATGATACATCTTAACCAAATTAGCCTTCACAGTATTTCTAGAAATAATTAGAACATGTGAACGCAAATCATGTAATAAAGATCTCCCCTTGAATATTCAACAAACCGAAAAGGCAGAATCAAATTTAGAGACGTGAAACAAATCCACTATTTTGTGCTAACATTAACTAAACAATATCTCGTGGACTTCTTCTAAGGCATGTGTCAATGTGAAATTTCAAATTTCTGGTTCCATATTTGCTCACTACCAAGTAAGAAGCTCCACACATCTTACACTTGGCTCGTGTCTTACCATCACCTTTGTCAAAAATTGGAACCATCTCAAAAAAAACTCCACACCTTTGACCATTTCTGTTGTTTTGCTTTAACTTCATCATTTTGAAAACTTTCCGAGTCCAGTACGTCCAAGTCAATCACATCGTCATTTCTGCCTGCTGCCTCACTTATTTGACATTTTAAAAATTTTGAACATGAAAATCAGCAACTTTTAAGTAATTAACCATAATTTAAAAGATTGAAATTAATTAATTAATCATAAGTAATTAACCACAGTTTTCATTCATTTCTTATAAGATGCGGAATTAAGTGAAGATAAGAGAAATAGAGACAGAGACATGATAGATATTCTGACCCGGCATAAGATCAAGAAAGATATAGACAATAGGAGGCATGGCCTTCCATGGAAATAAACATGAACATGATATGTGGAGGCTCGGCCTACCAATGCATGAGATGTTTTTAAGTAAACAGAGTAATGAAGCAAAACTTTCAATTATACATTTACTGAAAGTAAGCGTCAAACAGATACAAGATTTAAACAAAGGTAAACTTACAAGCTTAAGAAATTAAGTTTGTAAGGTGGATAGGGATAACAGGGAGTTGGGATTCTCTCTGGGATAGTAGACAATTTGCAATCTTAGAGTTGAGAGCTAAATTGGCCGTACTTACAAATGAAATGAGGAGTCCTTTTATAGAGTAAGGAAGCCCCTGTACAAGATAGAATCGTTCCTCAAATTACGGGATGAATAGTGAATGAATAGTGACTTTTTGTCACTATTTACTCATGATAGCAGACAATCGTCGAAAGTAATTTGTCTTCTTTCGCCGAAAGTGAAACATTCTTTTTGCACCGAGAGCATTCCTGTCTCCAATAGTGCAAAGTGGTCAAAGCACAATTATTCCATCACCTTTCCGCCCCTAAAGTAGAAGCCGATATGGTGACAGGTAGATAGTGCGCTGGAGTCTCTGTGAAGAGTGTCGGCAGCGCTTGGACAGTTTGGTCATTACTCAGTCGTCTCCCAAGTGTGGAGGATATTCTTCTGAGTCATGGCCAAAAACATTGTTGTAGGGATCTGAGTCTGACGACGCTTGTGATCCTTCTGCAGCTGAATCTTCATTGTTGCGGGCCTTCTCTTCTTCATTGAGCTTGGTCTGCAGCAGTTGGAGTATTTGTGTGCTCGAAAGGTCTGTGGTTGACTTGTCTTTCGAGGATACTAAATCTGCGAAATTCTTCTTCTTTGCTGAAGATGACTTCTTCTGCTTGGACGAAGAACTAGGACAATCTGAAGCCTGTTCGCCTCCTGTCAAAGTAGGATAGGGTACTATAGCTTGGATAGGTGAAGGAGAAGGGAATTCCTCCTTACTTTTCAGATTTGGCACAATGGGTGGAAAATCTGAGGATACTCTGGAGATAATTTCGTCAGAATGATCGAATTTATCCCACCATTTAACGAAATATTGTCTAACCAATAAATCGCTACGCTTTTCATACGTCCATCTACAAATCCATGGTGGTTTGTATTTGGCGCAGAAGTGGATAAGAGAAGGTAATCTGGCATCTCGCCCTTTTACCTTGTTGACAATGGAAAAGTGTTTGATGACCTGCTGAAGATCATCGGGAAATATTTCGATGCTGGAACCAAAATAGCCCCACCACCGTTGAAACCACATAGGAAAAACATTTTTGCTTCTTCTATTGAAAGAGAAGAACCAAGAGTGTGAAAAATCTGGGGTTTGATAAAAAGGAAATTTAAACCAGGCCTGAATATAATCATAGTAATTATAAACAATACCTGTTTCCTAGACAAGAGTTTTGGAGGTAGAAGGGTGGGTGACCCATTCTTCTTCTGTCATGACATGGTTTATCTGACAGTTATGAAAAATGATTTTTGATTTGTCAAATTTATCAAAAATCGGTTTGATAGAAACGGAATTGGTTTTCACCATAATTCCGAGATAAAATTTGAGATCTTTGGCTGGATTGTCAGGGATCCAGTGAAAGTCCCATGGAAAATATTCAATGGCAATTTGGTATGGATCTGTTTTAATCGATCTCTCGATATAAAACAGGTTATCAAACCATACCTGTTTTAATTCTTATAAGAAATGAATGAAAACTCGAAATTTCTGCATACCTTGGGATTATTTTATCTTTCAACCCCAACTTAAAGAGAAAAATCAATTATTAAGAATCTGGAACTCAAGATTTCTACACAACAAAGTAAGAAGAGAGTCAAAGACCATTAAACAAAAAAACTCAGATGATGTATTAACAACAAACTAATAGTTATCTTGTCCAATTATTCAAGAAAATGCTCACTTTTCTGGATAACAACACATAAACGTGGGTGCATGCCTCGAAAATGGGATCTAAAGGAAACAAACATGCACACATTGATGCTTATAAGTTCAAACTAAGAAGTGTTATTCTTTCCAATCAAATTGGGATATATTGGGTTTAAGTAGAACCATTTTTAATGGTTCTCGTAATGCTTTTTAAGTCAAATTTATAGTTGAGTGTTGGTTGAGTGGGAATTTTGTAGAACAGCTTCAGTATAAACTTCAGTTATTTATAGTTAAATAAACAGTTATTTATAGTTAAATAAACATGCACACATTTACAATCATCATTGTTGACTTATTTGCCAAGTTGGTGAAATGAAATCTATCAACATCTTTGTTTTTATGAATTGGTGTTTACTATTTGAGGATTATATTTTACATATAGAAAGATAATAGGAGGAATAATACCTTTTGGTTAGTTCAGTTGTTCTTCATTAAGATGGCATAAAGCTTTATGTCGAGGATTTCATAGTTAAATATTAAGGCAATTCCTATTAGTATGTTACCCTATTGCTGGAGATCTGGAGAGAAAAACTGAAGCAGGAGCTGCTACCAAGGAGAGCAGCTCTAAAGTAGGAAAGAGCCGTGTGGGGAATGAAACTCAAAAGTTCAACCAATCGAGATCTTTATCATCAAAAGTTCAACGAAGCAGGAGATAAAGAAATGATAATCTATAGTATTATTTTCTAGAGAACCAAAAAAATTATAAATTTTACAAAAAAAATTAAGGAGAAGAGGAGAGCCGAGAAGTGTAGAATGGGAACCTACGACTGCTAGTGCTTGAACCGTGGCCCATGACTCATGAGACGAGATTGAAGAGAAGAAAAGAAGTGAGGTTGTGAGAGATGGTTTAGGACTCTGTGAGATGGCTAAGTAGTGAGGTTGCGACTCATGAGGGAGGTGACTCCGGTTGCAGCGTGGGTTAGGGTTTTTCGAAATGGGTGTGGGGGAAGGGAAACTGAAAGTGAAGATGAATACGAGAGACTGTGACGGTCTGAGAGAGTCTGAGTGCAACATGACTCATTGTGTTTTAGTTTTTAGGTATAATGATAAAAATGTAATTTTAACTTTCTTAATAGGTCATAACGGGTTGACTCATTAGTGACCCGTTAAGCAATCGTGTCTTAATGAGAGCATCTTTGATCTTGTTCAAAGAGTTTTGGTCATGTCTTTAGTACATTTGAAATTTGAAAGCTTAAAAAAAATTTTGTTAAAAAATAGGCTAAATATGATACTAAAAAAAATTCTAAAAAACCTAAATTCGACTCTAATTGTTAGAGCAAATTTAGGGGATTCAAAGTCGAATTTAGAGGATTCCAACTCCGACTGAATCAATGCTCACCCCTAATAATATTTAATATTTTGAGTTAAAAGAAAATGACTCTATTCTAAATTTTAAATTTAAAGGGATGACAATATATAAATATATATATATATATATATATATATATATATATATCTATCTATATATAATGCAATCTATCTCTGTCCCTCAATTTCCTTAAAGTTCTGAGAGTACTAGAAGTAGACTCAACAAAATTAAAATTTATCCAACATTTGACTATGAAGCATAAAAAGGAGTTGTAGTGGACTCAACAAAGTTACAGTAATTTTAGTTTTCATCAATTTTATTGGCTAAATCTGTTGAGCCCCAACTGCTTGTCAAATATTATTTTGGCATAAAAAATTCTCTCCCCCTCTTATTTTTCGATTCTAACCTATTGCATTTCCTAGGTTCTATTTCTTAAACATATTTAATTCTTTGTGTAACTTTTTACTTTAATTTGCATCTATACTCTACTTGGAAAAATACAACTGTTGAAAAAATATATCAATTGAAAAAATATGATAGTTGTAAAAAAAAAAACTGTTAGAAAATTTTATCTATTGGAATAATATGAACGTTAAAAATTTAATGTGTAATTTTTTAATAACGAATAATATTTAAATTATAATTAGAATTAAAATAAATGAAAATGTTAAAATTAATATTTTAATAAAATAATGATAATTTTGTTTAATCTATTATTTAATATTATCAAAAATTAATTAGCTAAATTTATAAAAATAAATTTTCTAGATAAATTTTGACTAAATTTTGTTAAGCCTACTGCTGATACTACGAAGCAAACACCGCGTGAAAACTGTGTACAGACTGCAAAGTTTCTTTATACTACAGTGCTACAGCTGGCCGAGTCGAAGAGTAGATCCATTTTGTAACATTAACGGTAACATGGGCCTGAGATCGGCCCACCCATGCGATTTAAAACTTAAAAAACCCATTAAAGTCGCCCCCGAACCTCTGGGAACATTTAGAAATTGAAACCCTAGCGAAGTACCTTCCTCAAACTTCTATTTCTCAATGAAAATGGCGATTTTCCAAGTAAGAACTTGGCTCTCAAGAAGATTTTCATCTGTTTCTTCCTATCCTTTGCGAGTATGTGTTGTTGGAAGCGGACCCGCTGGCTTCTACACCGCCGAAAAGGTACAACTTCCGTCCCACTCTCATTAACACGCATGAGTTTGCTTGTATATTGGTTTGCTTGCTAAGACAATGATCCAATGCGTAAAATACTGTGCCGCTGTGACAGTTCAAATTAAAATTATAAGCTTGGGATTCGTTTTTGCTCACTTACCAACACTGTAAATGAGGTGCTTCTGTTTGAATAATTGCACCTTTCCAGATGTTGAAGGCGCATCAAGGAGCGCAAGTTGATATCATTGATAGGTTGCCCACGCCATTTGGACTAGTACGCTCCGGTGTAGCGCCTGATCATCCCGAAACAAAGGTAAGACCACTTGACGATATCTAGTTTGTAGTACTATTCATGGTTCTTTATGAATTTGTAGTAATTATTTCTGGATAGTTTACATGTAGATTATATGACCATGTATGACTGTTAAACTTCTTCCGTTTGTTCTTGATGTATGTATGTGAAATGCTTGTCTTAATTGAGCTTAGTTTATCAGAAAACTTGCAACAGATCGTGGTCAATCAGTTTTCCCGGGCTGCACAACATGAACGGTGCTCATTTTTTGGAAATGTGATGCTCGGATCTTCTCTTTCTCTGGCAGAGCTTCGTGAGCTGTACCATGTGGTGAGATGCTAGCACTATGCTGTCATATGCTGGAAACAGCGTCTTTCAAGTATTATATAATCTTTGTTTGATCAGCATTATGTTTGAGCAGGTTGTGCTAGCCTATGGTGCTGAAAGTGACAGAGTTTTGGGTATTCCTGGAGAAGTATGTTTAATGCGAACTAGTGTTTAATTGGTGTTCTTTCTTTAGATTTTCAGTGCTCTATAGAATTTTGAACTTTGATTATAGTTCATTTAGATTCGTAGGTGTTGATTTAATGTTGAAGTATCGAGTTTGCTTATTGTGACTTTTGTAACGAGCCTTTTTCTAGGATCTTATTGGCATACACTCAGCTAGGGAATTTGTTTGGTGGTATAATGGACATCCAGATTGTAAAAACCTTGATCTTGAGCTGAAGAACACTGATACAGCTGTCATCCTTGGTCAGGTATCTTCATGTTTGTGAACTGCGACAAAGACACTTCTTTTACATATTATTATTCAAGCATTCCCTGTTACAGCCTAAAAAGTAACAACATTTGGCTGTGTTTGGAAGATGAAATCACCTCAACCCATCTCAAATCAATTATTGATGGGACCCATTGCTTTTTTAACTTCCCATAAAAAGTTAAAACTGATCTCAACTTACTTCATATATGCAAACACATATCTCAATCTATTTACATTCAAACACATCTAAATGGGACCCACAAAATACTATTTGCAGATCAACTCAGATCATCTGAGATTACCTTAGCATCCAAACGCAGCCTTAGGATATGTGCTGCAAAACTAATTAGGTAGGTCATGGTCCTTGTTGAAGGAGCTTAGGGACAATGGGGAATTACTGAGAGCGTGGTTAAGTTGGAGAAAGTGTCATGTTGATGTATAATTGATCTGAAAATATAAACCTGGATGAGTGTACTGGCTAGTTATGTTTGTTGTGACCAATGCGAGATACTTGGGAGAAATTTTTTTTTTAGTTATGAAGAGAAATGACAATGTGAATTGGGAAAAAGAAGAAGTAAAGACTGCCCTATGATTGACATGCAAGATAACAATAAAACATACATGGACTTAAAAGCATATGGTACTTTTTTCATTAGAGATGCCTAAAGTATGAAGTTAAAAATTAAATTTTGTAGGTAACATCTCTCTCTCTTTACTTTCAGGGGAATGTAGCTCTTGATGTTGCACGTATCCTTTTACGGCCGGCAACAGAATTGGCAACAACTGATATTGCCAGCCATGCTTTGGCTGCTTTAGAGGAGAGCTCTATAAGGTTTCTGTTCTACCATTTTGTAGCAGTGAGATAAATGTATCACTTTGTGTAATATGAGAAATATGCAGGAAAGTGTATTTGGTTGGAAGACGTGGACCAGTCCAAGCAGCTTGTACTGCTAAAGAGTTACGTGAGGTTCTTGGTAATTTTCAATCCACTTGCTCGGCACATTGTCATTCATTACCTTTTTACTTCAAAAAAATATGCATTGCCCTTTTCTAGTGCTGGGAAAAGATTTTGCATTGGGAGTCTGTTCAGGCCAAAAAGCCAAATCCTGCAGTACATTGGTGCCTTTTGACACATTTTCTGAGATCCTACAATTCCAAGTTTCAAAAGTTCAATTCAAACTAGTGTTTTTTGAAGTATTATTTTTTTATTGACAGATATGGTTGATCAGTTTTATATTAACTTCCACTGGTTTTTTATCTGCTGTTTTGGTGTTTGTTCTCTTAAGAATTAATTAGAGGATGGTGGATTAGTAAATTTTTTTAGTTATAACATCTTTCATCCACAAATCATGGGCATCATGGTCTTATTGAATTAATGTAAATAGTTTTTTTTTGATAAGTTGAATTAATGTAAATAGTTTCATAAACAGTTACCAACTTATGCTTTAATGTAACTGTTTGTGCGGTACACAAATTTTCTAATATTGCCCGCATATGATGTCTAATAATTGGTCATGCAATGTGTAATAATTGCTTCTGATTATTTTCTCTGATTTTGTTATATGAATACTTCCTTTAAAATGTGATATTAGTAGAATAATTGGTATCTTATTGCAGGTATTAAAGATCTTTATATTCAAATACAGGAAGCTGATCTTCTTAAGACCCCGGAAGATGAGGTATATCTCTGATCTCAGTTATTTCTCTGTGCTTTTCACAGAATTGAACGGGTTTTGTTTGCTACAAAAAAATGAGTAAAATAGAATAACAAGGACAAGAACAACAATACTAATAATGAGGTTCGTTTTTGTGATTAAATAAAAAATGCACCTATTATAGTTACTCTTATCTGGTATTTATTTTTAGTATTTGGTTTGTATATTGATTTTATCTGTGTTTTGATGCTGTCATTGGGCAAAGGAAGAAATAAAGAATAATCGAATTCAGAGAAGGGTTTATGAGTTGCTCTCCAAGGCAGCGACCACTGGACATTCCTATCCAAGATCAGGTCAACGTGAACTCCATTTTGTTTTCTTCCGGAAACCAGATAGATTTCTGGACTCAGATGAAAGAAGAGGCCATGTTTCTGGTGTGCACTTTGAGGAGACAGTCCTTAAAGGTAGTAAACCTTTTTGTGTCCTGCAATGCATTGAGGTTGTAATTCTCTTATACAGTACTGAGCATACTATTGTAGATTCAATTAGTAAACCAACTAGCTATGTTCCATTCTTCATAATTACTGATGGGCTTTTTTGAATGGTATTGGAAAAGGGATCCTTTCCAAAGTTACTAAGTATTTCTAGTCTGTCCAAGTTCTGGGGTTATAATTGCATTATTCAATTTTCTATGTAGATGTTGGTGGCGGAAAACGAGTTGCAGTTGGTACTGGACAATTTGATGACCTTCAGTGCGGGTAATATCTGCTAGAAGCTTTGACATTTTTTTTTTATAGTTTACATTATAAGTTATTAATCATTTTGCTAATACTCTATAGGTGTCTAATTGTAAATATAACTAAAATGTTTTTTGGTCCAAATTATGCTCTGCCACATAGTGGTAGCAAAAAAAGGAAAAAAAAGATATAAATTACAAGATGGTGGAGCTCCTGTCTTCCCTATAGAAAGAATGAACAAATAAAGCTGTCTACTATATCTTCAATTCAGGTTACATAAATTTGCTGACTACTTGGTAATGTGCTCTCTTTATATTTAGGATGGTGCTAAAGAGCATTGGATACAAATCGGTACCAGTCGATGGTTTGCCCTTTGATCATCAGAAAGGTAAAACAAAAGATTGGATCTACCAAATAGGAATGTTCCATTCTTTTTCATTGTCATTTCTTGCAAGTAATATTTGTGTTGGGAATACAAGTGACTTCCTGTGTCCTTGGGCTACCCATTTAGTTGATGAATAAAATCTTATTTTATTTATCAAAATATATATGTATATGCTGTTAACATGAAGAGTTCTTAATGCCACTTTGTAATATCTCCCCAAAGTCTGCTTGTTAAAGGTTTTATTTACTATGTGTTTGAAATCCGAGGGGAAAAAATTCAAAACTTTTTGAGTATATTTTGGATGTAATCATTCAGTTATATTATGATGTAAAAAAATGTGTCGATTTAATTTGTGTGGCCAATCTGAATCCTTTGGTGGCTAATCACTAGGCTGTACGCACATATGGAGGACTTCTGCTAACTCTTTTACCTTTTTCTTTCTGTTCTCCAAATATTGAGTTAATGAAGATTTGATGAATAAAGAATCAATGATATCATAGTTGTTTATGAAAGTGGCCTTAAAGGATGGCTTCATTTCCAGGTGTAGTCCCCAACATTAGAGGTCGAGTTCTCCACAATACTTCAGAAGATCCTACTCTGCTTGAGGAGGGCTTGTATGTATGTGGATGGTTGAAAAGAGGACCAACTGGGATCATTGCTACAAACCTCTATTGTGCTGAGGAAACTGTGAGTGGAATCTTTTGTCGCATATACTAAAGTACAAAGATGAAATGATTGTCTTTCATACATCTTGCTAGGGGTCTGCTAATCTGGCGGATTGACATGGCAGGTTGTGAGCATATTGGAAGACCTTGATAAAGGAGTTATGGCAACCAAATCTATCTCGCCCAAGCCAGGCAGAGAGGGTCTCCTCCACTTGCTAGATAACCGAAATGTCAGAGTCGTACCATTTAATGGCTGGGAAAAGATAGACTCCACAGAAAGGAGAGTTGGGAGTCTTAAAAACAAACCCCGGGAAAAATTAGCCACTTGGGAGGACCTACTGAAAGCTGCAACGGAATAAATCAACTTCACATGTGATGATTCTTTTTCTTTGCTTGAAGTGCCCCTTTTTGTGTTGAAGACAATAAAAAACCACCTATAGAAGGGTAATGTTGCCCCCATTTTTTTTATTTCTTGCTATAATAATTCCAAGTTTATACATTCAAGTAATAAAAAATAAATTTAAAAGAGGTTATACGAATAAAATAAAATAGACGATTTGGTGAAACCAGGTAGTGACAAGTCCACCATGGGAAGACGGCGGATGCATTTGGTAAGATGTATAAACATGTAGGCATTGAACACGTTAGAATTGGATGGAGTTTGTATTGGGAATATCATCAGAGATGACGAAACTGTTGAGGAGAAACCCTTCTTGGAGTATCATCAGAGTGATACCATATACTCTTATTAATTTCTCATTTCCATCTTAGTACGTTGACGTACTTCCGTATGTAAAAGCGTTTCTCCTCACAATTGAGAATAAAGTCCTGGGTATCGTATCGGGTTTTTTTTGTCCTTTTTGTTTGAGAAAGATGTAGTACAAACGGTGGGGGTGGGGAATCCCATCAAATACACCAAACAGGTTAATACATAACTAGAAATGAAAAGTTAAAACGGGAAATTGCTACTCCTAAAAATGGGAAATGGGTTGTTCTTAAAATACCCATTTTTAGAACAACCCAGAGTTGCATTGTCATGAAGTGCGCTTTGTAATCATCTCGGATGAAGTAGATGTCGTTGTACAACATATCCACATTTTTTTTAAAAAAAGAGCACAAAGCTCCTGGGCAACCAAAAACAAAGATGGTTGAAGTGCTTCTTCGTCAACGACTGGACAACTCTAGAGAAAAAGGATATGAAGATCTCCGTCAACGATGTATGCCCAAATGATGTCGTTGTACACCATATCCACTTATTTTCGGTTGTACGCATTGCAATTTTTCTAAAAGAATTTTTGTTAGTCTCTCCCGTCCTCTGCTCTTGTATTCTCTCTTTTAACTCAACGTTAGTTCGTTGGGAAAAAAAAACTAGAAAAAAGTAGGGGGAATTCTGGAGAAAGCCAAGTTTCTAGTCTTAACTAATTTTATATATTTCGTAGGTGCAATAAATTATAATTGCCGTGGTTACAATTTCCTAAAGTGAGCATTAAGCTCTAGAAAGCCACATATTTTTGTACAAGCAACTTGACGAAATACAAAAATAAATATTTCCTATAGATTTAACTTTCAAAATAATAGTTGATTTCTATCGGTCATGACTTCGAACCTTAAATTCTTGCTTGATTCTGCAGGTGAACCGTGAGTGTACATGAGATGATTCCACATGTGAGGGCGAGAGTGAAAGAAATAAGTCGTTAAATTTGCATATCTTTAGGAGAATAGATGATTTATTCTGAGATTAGCACAATTTGAAAACCTACCTTTGATCAAAGGTATCTACAAGTCCTAGTGCGGGAACTGAATCTGAGTGAAGTATTCATGGAGGTGGTCCAAACTCAAAGTGGTACGACTGCCAACACACCTTACAAACTTATACTTCAAGCAGACTTACTAGATTTATATGGAGGTCAAGGTGGAGGCTCCTCTTCGCTAGTTACAAACAAAGGTTGACATTCTTGATGTTTCCTTGACCATATATATATCTGACATCTATTGTCAACTTTGCAATTTGTTTTTGAATGAATTCAAGTTTTTGGCTTCCGTGCTTTCTCAATCGTTACCCTGCTTTCTTTCACTCATTGTGGGCAACTTTGGCATGCCGGACTTTGCATGAAAAAAGGTAGTGGAGGCAAAGCTGTACATGCCTATCCTTTCATGTGCTTTTCAGATTCCTGTCGACTAATCCATAGAATTCCACTTTTCATCCCTTTACTTTTCTTTTTTCCTGGAAGGATGACTAAGATTTTCTCTCCATTGTTATTGCAAGATCAAGCCTTCCTTATTTTGTTTTATTTGACATAAATCCGCTTAGTTTTGGTGATTAATAGTTTGTGTAAATGGTCAAATCCCACCAAGCTTTTTTCAATCCCAAGCACTTGCAAAAAAGCTGCCATCTTCAATGTGATCAGCTTCTCAAAGTCCTCGAATATGCGCAGACTTCTGGTGTATTTCATCATGAGAGGATTGAATTTTTCTAAATTCTTTAGGCTCTCTCACTGTCACATCAGCGTGCCATTTGTTGCACCTAAAGGTTATCCAACTATAAACTCCACTAAAGACTGCCGGTTTTGGCTGGTATGCAGCTGGAAGAGGCTTGCCTTCTGAGGGAAAAAAACTGTTCATGTCACTATTACCTGAAATTACTCTGCAGATATCCTCCAAAATTTGCCAAGTAAAAAACCATTCAGGGAAGATACTATGAACTCATTGGTTTTGTAAACCATGACGTGGTACTTTCATACCCACCATGTCCCTAGAGATACCTCTCTGGTAATCACTAGCATCAAGGTTGTGAAAAGCAATGATTTCAATATTTGATTTCAGTGTTTCGGACATGAATCATGAGGCATTGAAGATTATCTCCTGCTGTTGCTAATGTCAAACATCTTTGATCTTTTGCTCTTGGATTCCCAGCATCCTAATGAAATTTTATGGCTTCACGCATACAAAATTATGTCAAAACAAGAATCTGGAAGCTTGTTTAGAGGGATCTTCATATTAATGAAAGCCTGACTGCTTGATGAAATCCTCGAAAGCCTTCATATTTTGTTCTCGAGTGTGACGGATTGAATAATTGGATGAGGATTTCTGAAAGTTGTACCACATTCTTATTGAAATTTCAGGGAATAATGCCTGATGAGGGGCTGGAGGACCCTAAAAAAAACTATATTCAGATGATGCAGTGCAAAAAGAACAAATAGATCCAGTTTGAGCTAAGGAGGTGACCGCTGAAGTATCGACTACATAATCCAACTCATTGAGTATTCAAATGGGATTTTGGACCACATTCGGAAAAGGGTTTTGCAGTTAACTGCTCCAATGTCAAAGAAATTCTGATGTTATAGAAGAATATTAATAAAAATTGCTACCAGTCCTTTCTTAATCCAGCTATATTGAGTACTGGAGGTTATTCTGTTGTCAATTGTCACAGACTTTTACCTCTTGGCTATGGTCTTAGAGAATCTGGCGAACATCAGGAACCACTGTGAATGGCTCGGTTGATTGATAGAATAATACTAAACGAGTGCTTCCAATTCCAACTCATTTGCACGCGGCAATGAGTTGGGATGATTATTGCAGGCATTATATGATTATTACTATATGATTTAATATTTCCAATTTTGCAGCAGTAGACACTACTTTCCAAGTGCTAAACTAGAGTTGAACTTCTTCACTAAATGTATTTTATTTGCATTATCATCCGGTGGATGTGATCAAGTTATCATCATTATTTGTCATTTTATGTTTTATCCATTTCATCAAGTAATTGTTGAATTTAATCCCACGAATTTTCTCTCTCCTGTCAATCAGTCAATCAAAACAATCAAACTAATCATGGGCGATAAAATCTCTTAGTAGAGGACATATTCTTTTAAAAAAACTCTTGGATCTGTTTGCTTGCAAGTGCTAATTGTCATCCTCAATGCCAAGCACTTGCAAACAGGTATTTTCTTTTGGAACAAGTGTGTTTTGATTTGAATGTGATGTGAAGCGTTTATTGAAATCACACCCAATGATTATACTAACATATTAACCTTTTTCCCCATCCTTAACAGAACACAAAAAGTATGATATCTGGTGTGTAAAGTTTACACATTATGACAGTAACTTTCAAAAAGTGTTTCCAACATGATTGGCCAATATCAGAGAGTCCAGCAATTGCAGTGTTCAGAATGCTAGTACACGCACTGAGCTTGGGGCACCCCGAGTCTCAATAATTTTCATTTTGCAATTGGTGGATGCAAGCTGCAGTACAATCAATGAACCTGCCGCCTGCTTTTGAAGTTTCAAGTCTCAGTTAACTTAGCCGTACATTATTCTATTTACAAGCTTGAATCCTTGTCTTCATCAAGCCTTTCGAGACCTACCGCTGCAGTAGTAGGCATATTTAGGCACATAGAAGCATTGGATTCAACATTTGAAACTATCGTTGGGACTGGGGCCCAAGTGGCTCACTGACTGAGCTAAGTTGAAGGATATTATCTTCAATTGTTTAACCGAAATAGATTGTTTAATTTTAGAGAGAGATATACATATCATTTCAACCCTATAACATTTCGGATAATATGTGCCCCAAATGAACATGAATGTTGTGTGACTTGTGTCTATTTTTGTATGCATTTAACCTTTTAATTCAGTCAAGCAATTAGAGAGGATCACAACTGAGTTAATTTTAAGGGTTTGGCCCTGAATTTGCGTTTTCAAAGTAAAGTTTGAAGCTGCTTATTGACTTCTCCAGACCCACCACACCCACACAAACATACGAGAGAAAGGAAAAGTTAAAAATGTTGTTCAATTATAGTTATTAAGAAATCTTTTAATGTGAAAGATACCTTAATAAGATCATAGACTAGGCTGAGTTTGAAACTAATAATAATGCAATCCTAAAATACATGGAAGTAGTTTTTTTAAAAACCAAAATCAAGTTCTTTCTTTTAGACATGTTTTGTCATACCTACCGAACTGTTTAGCAGTACATAGTTATTGACTAATCAGATAACAATGAGGGAATAACTAACAGGTGTATGACGTATTTATATGTGACACTGATATGTTCTCAGCCAAATCCTCTTTGCTAGACCCACGCATGCAATTAAGATGCTTTTGCCTAGACTTGCTAAAAGGTTTTGAACTTTTGACAGGTATATGTTCCACATTAACCCTTAGTTTACGTTCAAGTGTTTAGATTCAAGATGTGACTCAACTAAGAATCTGATTTCTGACTCAACTCAGTAGAAATAAATAAGAAAAACTGAAATAAAACAGAACAAATAATTTCTGACTGACTAGTAAGACAGCTTAAGCATAATTAATTTGTGAGTTCAAATAGAACACGGTGATTTATGTAGGCTTTTTGTGCAGGAGTAATGAGATGTTGATGAAAAGGGTAGAACACAAAAACTTTGTTGGATTTGTGGAGGTTAAGGGGTTTCTTCTTTTCTTAATAACATAAACGGATAAAAATAGATTTTGTGTCAATGAGTTTATGACAAGCTACCTTGAGTTTCAGGAGCATATGAAGTAATATATACTTATGACAAAAAATAATAAAATGGTGGTGGGGTCCAAACTCCAAAACCCCCTGATCAAGTGTGTCTGATGTGCAGATGTGGTATTATTCATACAGGGCCATGATGGTTCATTTGTGAGTATAAAAGCTATGATTCCTCTTGGTGTTTAATCAAATCCTGCATGGGGTCAGGGTCGAGCTGTTGTGAAGATTCATGCTGTCTCCTACTCTTACCTGAAAGTCTTTGGTCCGATCATGACAACCATTTCACAAGTTTGGTGTTGGACACCTGGTTTAAGGCTGTGTTTGGTTTCAGTAACTGCTTATACCTCTGATATCTTGTCCTGTTTGGTGCTACATTTCATGAGATGTGGCTTTTTCATGTCATTTTCTTTTCCTTCTTTCAGAAATTGAAGAAAAAGTTTTACAGAAGTTTGGTTCTCTGACAAATTACAATGATTAATGCATGGACAACAACACTAAGATATTTTAGTAAAGAAGATAGACTCACTTGGGTGATAAATCTGTACTTTAGATAAGCTGGTCTAGTTGAGGTGGAGAAGAATCTGTTTCACCATGTAATGCAATGAATGGAAATATGGTCAAGTAGAAAGAATTGATTGAACAAAAGTTTTAGAAACACTAGCAATTTCCTGCTATTTTTATCAAACCAAACTCAAGAACACAATCTTTGATTTCATATCCATGGGTTTCAAGAAAAGACAAGAAGGAGAAACTTTGCTGCTCAAATGTGGAAAATGAAACTCAGGTCATGCCACTGTCAAATCAAAAATTACCAGTGATCAAGACCAGCAGTTACAGACCACTATCCTGAAAATGGATACCCTTCTTGAGCATTTAGGAAATAGATTAGAATCCACATATTAGTGGAGTTTAAAAGCTCGGCTTATCTGATTATCCTGTTAACCACGTGGGATGACTGAAAAAAAGAAAGAAAGAAAAAGTGCAGGGTAGAAAGGACCCACATTAGCCACCAACCAAACATTGGATTAAGATAGTTGGGGTTGGCCAAACATCAAAAAGTTGGAAGGCAAGGATTAGTAGCACCTATCGATGAAGGAAAGTGATGGCTGGCCAGTGGTCACCACACTATTGTGTAACACTGCTCCATGAACACTACTACTACTTAGTACAACAGCCTTTGGGCCTTGGGGGTCCCACCAACAAGAGGCAAGAACTTGGTACTATGGCCCACTTTCTTAAGTGGGGTCCTCCTTAGAGATTCTATTTTCTCTTTGTTCATCATTTTGATGAGCCCGGCTAATTATGGAAGTTGGAGTAATTGCAAACTATATAAAGTTTGGTAATAACTGCTCAGTTAGCAACATCAATTTACACATTTGCACTTTTGTATTCACTATTTGTTTTAATTTAAGAATGATAACCTTAAATATTTTTCAAGAGAATTACTCCTGAGGACCTTAATAATCTATAAAATGTAAAGTATGCTTTCACCATTACAATGAATCATTACTGGACAGAAACTTTTACATCTATCACTGCTTCCTACACTTACATGGGAGGTAGGTGTCCAACAAAATGTTAATATTTGGGTCATTAGTGCAATTACACTGCACATATCTACTTAATCAACATGTAATTTGTCATTTTTGCCTTTTTATCTTAATGCTTAAATACGTGTGTTTAAATAGAAGCGTAAAAATGACAAATCGCATATTAATTAGATGAAGGTATGTGGTATAAAACTTCTTTATCGCAATTTCTCTTTTAAATAACACTCGTTGACATTTCACATTTTAAAATATAATCATTTAAAATATATTCTTTATAGCATGAGAGCGAAAATTAAGTTTACAAGCTGATGTAACTTAGTGTAATATAAATTAATGTAATTTAACGTGACATGTCAAATATATATTATAATTATAATAAAAGTGCTTTATTTAAAAAGTATATCAAGCTATATCAGTTAATAATTATTTTTTAGAAATATTACAGTCACAAAAGAATTACACAAAAGTAATTTCACAAACTGATGTGATTTAATATGGTTCATTAGATTGTTAAGTTACTATTATTATAAATTAAATTTAACGAATCATATGAAATCATGTCAATTTGTGAGATTTTTATTATGGCGGCAATACTATTTTTTAATAAGATTTTTTTATAGACTAAATAAAGTAATGGTGACAAATAACCTCAATTATAACAAAGGAACAAAAGTTACCCAAAGATGATCGTGATTTTGGGGCAAAACGACAATTCTGGATATGCCATCTACAAATTCAATCAATCTGGACTCAGGCTCCTAACAAAAACAAAGCAACGTGTGTTGACGAAAAACGTTGAACAATTGGGGTCATTGTTCATGAAAGTATGCTTGGACCAACCATTGTCACAAAGTTAGGACACATGCCCATTCCACTCATTATTACTTGACCTTAGTCCAATAAATAAATAAATATTAAGTTTTGAAGTCCCATTTGAAAGCTATTTTCATGGTTTATGATAACAGATTAAAAAAAATTACAAATTCGCTTATTAATATACTAAACACATTAGTGAGGTGGAATTATGTTACGTCAACTAAAAAACTTGTAATACTAGATTTTGGGTTCGTTTGGATACTTAGAATATTTTAAAATATTTGTGAATAATAGTGAAATTATTTAAATTAATCTATTTTATTAAATTTTAAGAAAAGAAAGATAAAAAATTAAAAAACATCATTTTTTTATGACAAAACTTATGAAAGAAAAACGTAATTATTTTTATGTGGGGGCTGAATTTAAAAAATAAAAATAAAAAAATAAAAGTTCGAGGGGAATAATTTATATTTAATGCGTAGATGAAGCACCTGGGACAAAGGGCATGGGTTACCGGTTGTTCCTAAGTAATGCCGTCCACTTCACAACAAAACGCCGTTTTGTCTCCCACCAACCCAACTCCTTTGGGTGGACTTCTTTAACACCGTGCAAACCTTACTATGTTTGTCTTTTTTATATTTTTTTCAAAAAGAAATTTTGTTATAATAAAAAATTGTGATTTGACATTTTTATTTTTCTATGATTATATTACATACTATATTTCTATAGTCTTATATATAAGAGAATATCTATTGATATTTATTTATTTATTTAAAAAAAATGACTCAAGAAATGAAATGATATCATTGTATTTTGTTTCTTTTTAAATATTATCTTTAATTTTATTTTAGTAAAACTATATTTTATACACACAAATTATCATTATAATTACATCTGAATTACTGTCTTGTCAAATTACTAATTCCTGTTAAATATAATTTTACATCTGAATTATAATTACAAAATGAAAAAGGAAAATATATGTCACACCCATAAAGTATCATAATTGGTTATTTCTTCTTAATATTGATTGGCAATTTGGCATGCAACAAGATATTTAATGGGTCAAGAACTTTGCCATTTACAAGTTGGTATATAAATAGAGTAATGTTACATATAGTTATTTTTGAATATTCTCTATACATTTTACTGATGTAATTGGTTATATCAATTTTTTTTAGTGCACAACCAATTATATCGATGGAATATGTAAAAATGACTAAACATATAATTTTTGATATAAATATAGAGAAATATTTTAGTTATAAAATAATTATATAAAAGTAATCTTACAAACTGATATGGCTTGATATGATCTATCAGATTGTAAAGTTACTTTTATTGTAAACTAAATCTGACGAATCATATGAAATCATGTCAGTTTGTAGAATTAATTTTGTATAATCATTTTATGGTTATAGCAATCCTCATAAATATATTATATATTGTTGAATCTATTATACCTATAAAAAAAATTAAATATATTATTTAATAGTTGATAGTTGTGTTTTTATATCCTCCACATCATTTGACGTGTAAAAATATAATATTGCATATTGATTTTCAGTTATGTTTAATATTAGGAAAATGCTTTGGATCATGCTGGGGGTCTTGCTTGGAGCTCCCGCTCCTTTTTTTTATTTTAACTTAGTAATTAAGAAAATGTTATTTAATAATATTGTAATTTTTTTTAAATATTTAAAAGTGATAAAAAAATTATGTCAAAAAAACTTTTTAAAAAAAAGCACTAGTGGGATGGGTAACGGGATCTCTAGCATTGTCTTTAATATTATAACAAAAATACTTTTTATTGTATTTTAAAAAAGATATTATAACAAAAATAAATATACCTTAAAAAAAACAAAAATTCAATATACTTAATTATTATGGGTATTATATACTTAAGAAACAATTTTTCTTGAGAAAAATTTTATTGTTAAAGAAATAATACAAAAATAAATATATAAAATGACATAAAGATTATAAAGTTATTATTATTATAAAATAGATTTAACAATTTTTTAAGACAAATTTTCAAGAAAATCAAACAATCCTGAGATCCAAACAAAACACAGAGCCTATAGAACAACATAGTTCCACTTCCTTCCCCTCCCCCAACACACGCGTACTCAGAAGTAGGGGGAAAAATTTTAACTGAAAAACTAGAAAATTGATCTGAGTTGGACAAGTTGGTCTGGTTTTAAACCGATCCGATCTAGAACCGGTTCCTACATTTTAAAAACTGGTTAAATCCGATTCGATTTCGATTTTTGACTTTTTGAGACCATACCGAACTAATTTATAAAATATATATAAATTAATTTTTGATATTATATAAAATATTTTTTTATATATAATATATAAGTATATATGAAATAATTTTATATTACTATTTATAACATAAAATTTTAATCTTAAATATTAACATTTGTTTATCATATGTTATTAATATAAACTATATATATATCAATTACATTTTAAAGCCTAATAAATTCTTAATATATTATTTTTGATAAATACATAATATATTAGTATATTAATTAATTTATATATTAGAGAATTATATTTTTTTAATGACATTGATATTTGATTAAAATTAAAAAATCAAACCGAACTGATAAAATTAAAAACATTAATTTAGAAAGGTAATCGATGTAGAATTAGGTTTTTTTTTTTTTTTATAGGATACAGAATCAAAAATATAAAATTAATATATATTAATTTGAACTTAAAATTTATACAAAACCGGACGGTTTAATCACTAGAGTCGGTTCTTTCACGCACAGAATGCTCTAATTTCGGTTACTTAAAATTGCCCTTTTATTATTTTTTGTGTTTTGAATTCTTTTCTTTTCGTTCTCTGATACGTCTACGATGCGAGGCCTCCAAGATGTCTTTTGTCTTCCCTGTCAGCTTTCTCAAAATTCCCACACTTTCCAGCCTCTTTCAACTTTTCCGAGCGTCCAAACACCATAACCGCCAAAAAAAATCTTCACCTTTCTTTACGTCGCAGTGATCCTCTACCCGTTCATGCTCGAAAGTCCGAGCAATTTTGGCAGTTTCTCAGCGACACGGCCCGTCCTCTCTCTTTCTGCGATTCCGCACAACCTCGCTACCTCTAGGCTCGGGTGCTCACTGCTCTCTCTATTTCAGTCCTTTTGGTTTACCCCGTGTACGTTAGTATTTTCCCGGTATACGATAGTATTTTCGTTAAATATTTTTCCAGAATAAAAGGGAAGAATTTTTTTTTTTCTTGGATTAAAGAAAGGGTAGTATTGGAATGTTTTCTTGGAGTGGTTGCCCACAAAAAGTTTTTAAAACGATCCGAAAAAAAAAGCAAACAAGTTCCATTTTCTCTCATTATACAGTCTCTTTCACAAACTTGTTTCTTTTTAAATCCATTTCTAGTTGCAGGCTACAGTACAGACTACAAAGAGAGAGAGAAGATGCAGGTTATATAGAACAAAAGAGTGGCAAAAACCCATAGAAGCTTCACTTTTCTTCGTCTTCATAATCATAAACCCCATAAGCTTTTACACTCTGTATCCCTGAGTGTCTGCTCTAAACTGCTGCTTCTTCTTCCTCTTGTCAAAAGGCAATTTGTGCTTTTGTGGGTGTTATAACTGTAAATTAAAGTTTTGGTGAGGTTTTGATGTCTGTGCCTTTAGAGCATGATTACATAGGCTTGTCAGAGGCTTCTCCTTCAATGGAAGGCTCTGAGAGGTCCAGTGGGGGCTTGAACCTCAAGGCCACTGAGCTACGACTTGGCCTGCCCGGGTCCGGCTCACCGGAAAGAGAAAACGGAGTAGTGGCGGAGGACCGGGCTGGGTACCCACTTGGGATGCTGAAGAGCTTGCTGGTGGTCTCTGGTGCCAAGAGGGGCTTCTCTGACGCCATTGATGGGGGTTCTGGGAAGTGGGTTTTTTCTGGGAGTGGTGGATCCGAGGCTGAGTTGGGTAAAGGTGGGAACTTGTTCTCTCCCAGAGGTGTTAATGGGTCAGGAAAAGGTGGTCTTGGGGGTGGGTCCGAGTGTGCCAATCAGAATCCGGGTTTGGGTGTTCCGGTTCTGAAAGATGGCGTTGTTCCTCAGTCACCTAAGCCGTTGCAGGAGAAGAAGTCCCAGCTCTCTGCTCCTGCAGCAAAGTAACTAACTTCCTCTTGGTTTCTTTCTCTCTCTGTTATTTTTTCAGGTAGAAAATCACTGATGAAAAAAGTTATTGTGGTAGCTATATTTTAACCCCATGCATATGTTACGCATTATTGGGCTTTTACCCATTCTCAATTTCTCACGAGCAATAAAAAATATTTTATCCCCGTAATATTTTATCGTTAAAATTTTAATAGATTATACTTGTCCATTTTCTTGCTATGTTCTGAATACATCATCATCCGTCTTTTTTTCTCTCTTTTTAGAATTTCTTTTTTCTCTCGCTGTCTATTTCCTTGCTCTGGAAATGTCGGGAAACAAAAGGATTGATAATTGAGTTTGATTGATCTTGTTTGTGTTACTTTTGAAATAGAAAAAAGAAGGAAAGGTAAACTCCATGAGGATTAGTTACTTGGCCAAAACGGGTGGACCTCTATTTTTTCTGAAATTCGATAATTTTTTTGTACTTAAAACTAAACTGAGACTAGAATTTTGCTAAGGTGATGTGTTTTTCAGAGCTTTGTTTCGGTGTTAGACATTGCAGTTGTTTTACACGATTTTCCTTTTGTACATGTTTCCAAATCGAACTTCTCCAAGTTGTTTGTTTTCGTTTTTTTCTGGGATGTCTCTGCGTGTTGCATAAATTCAATCTCAAGACAACTCTCCCAGTATTCGTGTTTCGCAGCTTCCGGGGAGATTTATCTCTAATCTATGAGCCAAGTCTTATTGCTTTGTAACTTTTATTCTCTGGCCCCTTTATGAAGGAAAATCTCTCTCTGTTTCATTATAAAATCTCTATTGCGTTTCCCAATAAATTAATAAAGGCTACTTCTATGAATTTCAGAATTAATGATTTACTTTTCCTTTTGGTCCCTTTTTCTTGTGTGACAGGGCACAGGTTGTGGGATGGCCACCAATTCGTTCTTTCCGGAAGAATTCAATGGCTTCTCATCCTCCAAAGAATGATGATGACTCAGAGGGCAAGTTCGGATCTGGATGTCTGTATGTCAAGGTCAGCATGGATGGTGCTCCATACCTGAGAAAAGTTGATCTAAAAAACTATGGGAGTTATAGGGAACTCTCTTCTGCACTGGAAAAGATGTTCAGCTGCTTTACAATTGGTAAATTCTCTTTGCAAAGATTCAGGTGCTCCTGGTTCACCTTCTTTCAAGATGACAGTTCTTTTCTCTCTTTCTCTTGATACATCGGTACACAAGCATTTGCCTCATTCCTAATAAATCTTTTTTTTTTTTTTTTTTTGTGATAAAAGAGATAGTGGTTCTTGTACCTTAGAAATAACACATGTTAGCATCTTCCAACCAGAATCTTAGAACAAGGCAGTGAGTAAGAAGCAACAGTGGTATCTTCAAATGTCCCAAGGTATCCCCAAATCATGGAACTGTATCTTACCGAGCATTTAAACAAACTAGAGAGTGGTATAATATGGTAAATTCACTGGTGTGATAATGAGGCGATTTTTGAATTTTAAAGAAAACACTCATTTGAAGTCACCAAAGTATCAACTTAACTACCATGTTCAGCACATATTAGAACAAATCAACTTTCATGTGATGTTGCATCAGTTAGCAATGGGATGATGCTTATACAAATATAGTGATATCACAAATTAACTTACATGTGCATGCACACATGTGAAATCATTTAGCACGAACAAGGATGACGTCATATGCACCTGTACTTTTTTGTTTTGAGGGAGTTGAAGTTATTTTTATGAATTTCTGATTCAGGTCAGTGTGGCACTCATGGAGTTCCCAGCAGAGATGGATTGAGCGAGAGTCGGTTAATGGATCTGCTCCATGGTTCTGAATATGTACTCACCTATGAAGACAAAGATGGTGATTGGATGTTAGTTGGTGATGTTCCCTGGGAGTAAGTTTTAACCTTGACTCAAACTTTTGTTAATTACTTATATGAAAAATATCAATGAATTATCTGATCAAATTGCTAGAGGGATGTCCATGTCAGATGAATTTATAGTGCTCAAAAAGTTTGAATCCCTTTTAGAGAATTGGATATTACGGATCAAAGAATTACAAAAACGTTTTCATGGATTATACTTAGTACGGGGAGGAGGCTCCTCCATGCAGACCATGAAATTGTGAACCTAATCCAAATTCTGTCTAGGCGATGCAATACTTCTGTTATCAAAATTTTTCTTCAGAAGCTTGGCATGATTGAAGTCTAGGTTACTGACTTGATCTGAATTGTATTTGCTTTGAGTTGTTATATACTGTTATGGAACTATTTTCTTGTTTTGAAGTGAAGATTTGTTTCCTTGTCTCACCAAACATTTACTAATATATCACAGGTGAAAGAGAGTATTTATGTCAATTGTATCACCGTTTTTTGCAGGATGTTCACTTACTCTTGTAAGAGGATGAGAATCATGAAGAGTTCAGAGGCTATTGGGTTAGGTATGTGATGCTAAATATTATGTACTTAGTGAAGATCTGAGATTAAAAATTCTTGTACATGTATCCTATGTTTCATGATATTTCCCGTCGAAAAAAATGTAATGCTTCCCATTTTTCTGATTCAGCAATCCATTAGCTTTTTGCTCATGTTTATACTAGATGAAGTCACTAAAATACCACTGGACCTCGCTAATATTTTTCATATTTGATTTTTGCAGCCCCAAGGGCAATGGAAAAGTTCAAAAGCCGCAACTAGTGCAACCCAACCGCATTATGCATACCATATTCTAGTTAAACAAAAAATGTTGGAAATGTTTTCTATTCAAATGCTGAAAGCCATGAATGGGTCCAGTGTTTCCTGTTCACGTATGGTTCTAAATATTGAAAGTTGTTATGGAAAAACAAAGTAGTAGGCAAAGATATATCATCCTAGATGGTTCCAGTATTCATAGGCTTGCTCCCCACCCTTTCATGCCTGGGTCTGTAATATGGTTGCTGTTTGTTAAGGTTATATACACTACTATGTGAATGGTTTGTTTGCTGTAGTATGTCTCTCCCACGAGTCACGATGGTGTTCGACTCTTGTTCGAGTGCCGAGACTCTCTAATAATGAAAGTGCATCTCAGTTGTTGAAACAGTGGAGAGAAAAGGTCTCGTACCCATATTCTCACTCATTGTCCCGGATCATGATGTATCAATTTTAATGTAGCTTTCTCAATGCCTAGCAATCAAAAAGCAAAAGTATGTAAAAACTTGTCATGTGAAAAGAGATCACGGTGAGCCATTATGTAAATAATTTGGTAAATGATATTTATAGTTCTAGGGCATGCAAGTCTTCTATATTTTCTTTGAAAAAAGTGGATAAATTTAAAATTTACATTAAAAAATTAATTTTTTAATAGGAGATTTCACTATATTTAAAAGTGAGTATGTGAAATAGGGGTGGGCTTTGATTCTGCCGGTCGGAATGCCCACCTCCGACTCCGGTTCAGAGGTTGAAGTTGGAGCTTGAAGCTGCTATTGAAGTGCTTTTGGGTTTGCCATACTCAGATTGGGCCGGAGCCCATGACCCAATATCCAAAGCCTAAAATGAAGTTTAGATTGGCCCATCCCTATTTAAAAATATTTATAAAAATAAAAGACAATGATGTAAAAAAATAATTAAAAAATCTAAAATATTGTAAAAAAGTAAGTTAAAAATCTAAAACTACAAATTGCAACAAATTTAAATTTACAGCACCAAAATATTAATAATGTCATAGATTTCATTCAAATAGCAACAGTCACTCACCCCAGTCCTAATAATCCATGCATTTGAGTCGATGACTCGATAGTAATTTTCAATTTTCCTGCATGAAGCTTTATTGATCAGATGCATTATCTTTTGTTTTAGTCATTTAACTATAGACTTATAAATCATCAGCCAAGTCATATATGAAATAAAATAGGACACATTATGAACTCACATTCACTTTAACTTTGACGACTTTTACATGATGGTAATCATGGTATTGATTTTCTCCCCAATAAAGGGGCCATCTCAAGGTGCGTCCGTCTCAGTCATCAACATTTAATTTGAGGTTTACAGTTAGGTTTACAAAATCATTTAAATTATAAATTATATAATGAAAATATTAAAATTATGTAAATAATCATTTCAAATCATAAAATTACCTGATTCAAGCTTATAACTCTCGGCATCAACCGTATCTACTGATTATACTCTAATGGGCGTTGAACTTAACCAGTTCTGTGTGCTTACAAGGGCCTGATGGTGGTCGAAGACAATGAACTCCAAAATGCATCCAAGACATGACCTTTAGTGCTAAATGCCGACTCAAAGACGACCGTAGTAATATGAATGGCTAGTACATCTCTAGCTATTCAGGAAATGACTGGAAACTTGTCAGAATTCACCTTCCACTAAGTTAATATCTTAAATATATTACTAGGTGCCTTAATATCTTCCACAAAATAATACTCAATCTCAAACTTACACTTCATAATTTTCCTCGATGCACAGTTTTGATGAAACCGTTGTAACATCAAAATATTTGAACTTTGTGCACGTGTGTCATCCTAGGAAGATGTCAAGTCAGTCGGGCATGAGGAGCTACACATTCGGTTGAAGACTAACCACTATTGTTGTAAGGACTATATAATTCATCAATATCACATTTAAGCGATCTAATAAATTGATCAGCATCCCCATCACCCAGGACGTCCCTAATCCAAAATCTACAATCACCAATTTATATCAGGGGTCAATGATCGCAACTACAAATAATAATATATTTATCTTCTCCACATCCCCTAATATTTATTATATTTGTATTTCATCCACACAATCATTACATTCAACAAACTCACATTGTCAGCACAACTCTGTTGCAAGTGGTCATAAAGTCCCGAGAGCTCCTAGAAGTATATGTTCTCAATAGAATATTTTATTCCAGATATTCATATAGTTATGTCATAAAGTAACTTCAAAAATTGAACAAAATACCTGACATTGACCCAATCAAATGTGTTCGGCACACCAAGTCCCCTTCTCCCCCCAACTGACTCCAGCAGAGCATACCTCATGCCCCCTTCCTCGACCTCCATCCGTTCAAACAATGTTTGGTACTTATACGCTACATCCAGCATCATGTATGTAGAATTCTAGTTGGAACGTTCGGTTGCAACATATTGGAAAATGAGATCTTAAGCTATTTGGCTATTGCCTTAAACTGGCAGAGCCGTTTCGGGGAAGCCTTTACATATCTCACAAGGTTCTAGATTTTAGCAATGGAATCATCAACCTCTTTTAACCCCTCAGAAACTATGAGAATGGACATAGGCACAACACCGAACATAAATAAACTGGTGCTCATGAATGATATCTTCATTTACCACATGATTCAATCAATGGCAATATCATTCGCATTGGCATTATCAACCGTGATACAAAGCACTTTTCTGATGCCCCAATCCTTTGTACAGTCATCCATCTCCTTGCTAATGGATGAACTAGGACTGTGCTCTGACTCCGACGGAGTCTGAACAGTACATTCCGACTTCCGATTCCGACTTTGGTCGGAGTCAAAATCGTGCTCCAACTCCGATTCCGAGAGGAATCGAAATTCCGACTTCCGATTGGAAATCCGATTTTCGATATGATCGGAATTCAGAATTCCGATCATACTCCGAATTCTGATCGGAACTCGGAATTTTGATTTTCTGACTCCGAAATGTCTAATTAAATGCCTAACTAACTATATATCTTATGGCTTATTTAAAAGGTATATTTTTTTAAATATATATTTTAACAATCCATATGTCAGCAACATCAATAGAGCAAAATGAGCTAAACATATTATAATAGAAAATAACAATCCATTTCAAAGTTTGATTAAACTGTTCGTAAGAATACATATATTGATTCAATTAAAAATAAATGAATCATCTACAGCACCATACTTGGTCATTTAGAGTACCTGAAATTAAGATAAAAAAAGTTTTCAATCATAAAATGTAACCAAAATGGATTCAGAAAATTGAACACAATAAAAGTAAAATTTAATTACCATTAAATTCCTAAAAAAGATTAAGTTAGATTTGATCTTAACTTTTCCTTATCCATACTCCATCAGTCATCGGCAACTATACTGGGGTTCACAATTAAATCTGTGAAATGATAAAAAAAAATATTGATTAAATATCAATGCCAATGCTATCTAGTCCAATGGGCGTATCACTGATCCAATTCTGTGTGCAAACGAAGGCCTCCACGGTTGACGGTGACAATGAACTCCGGAAAGCATCCAACACTCGACCTCCAGTACTAAACGCAGACTCAGATGCGACCGTACTAATAGGAATGGCTAGCACATCTCGGGCAATACGGGAAAGGATTGGATACTTGGCCACATTAGCCTTCCACCAAATTAATATATCAAATGCAGGACTAGGTGCCTCAACCTCTTCCATAAAATACCGTTCAACCTCTGAAGTACACCCCATAATATTCTTCGATGCAACGAGCTGGTGATACTCATTCATAATGTCGTAATTCCGACGGCGTCGACGCAATGCTCCATCTGAGCTAAGGTCATCGGAGGGAGGTGTCGGAGTCGAATGTGAGGTACCAAGTGCAGATGAAGGCTGTCCACTATTTTTGTAGTGGTTAAGTCATCGAGATCAGTTTTAAGCGCTGTAATAAACGATGCAGCCTTAGTTGCCCCGAGGATGGAATTTGATCAATATTCTATCACAGCCAACTTGATTCGGGGGTCAAGGATCACAACCACAAAGAGTAATCTATTTATCTTCTCAACTTGCCCCCAATATTTATTATATTTGGTCAACATCCTCTAAGCCATACCAGATAACAGCCCGCTGAGGTCATCACAACCATCTTCCAAGTGGTGGTGTAGCACCGAGATCTGACTGAACCACAAGTTTGCAGTCGTATATGCGGATCCAGATATTTTCATAGTAATGTCATAAAAAATCTGCAAAAATGTGACAAAGAACCCCACACTCGTCCAATCATGTGTGTCTGGTGAACCAAGTCCCTTTCCTACAGGCTCTAGCAATGCATACTTAAGGCCCCCATCTTCCACCTCCATCCGCTCAAACACTTTTTGGTACTTCTGGGCCACATCCAACATAATGTATGTAGAGTTCCATCAAGTCGGAACGTCCAAGCACAGCGTCCGTGAATGTTTAATCCCAAGCTGCTCTTCTATTGCCCTGAACTTTTTAAGCCTTTGGGGGGAAGCCCTCACATACCGCACAATGTTGCGGACTTTTGTAATGGAATCATCAACCTCTTTTAGCCCCTCAGTAACAATCAGATTGATTATATGAGCACAACATCGAATATGGATAAACTCATGGTCCTGAATGACATCATCTCTTACCCTCGTATTCCGCTTGAACCATTCAATTACTGTATCATTGGCACTGGCATTGTCAACTATAATGCATAAAACTTTCTGAATGCCCCAATCCTTCAAGCAATCATCCATCTCCGCCTCAATGGATGCACCCTTATGATCATTGATTTCTTTAAATCCAATAATCTGTTTTCTTAAAGTCCATGAGCTGTCAATATAGTGTGTTGTGATACACATGTAGGAGACGTTTTGTATAGATGTCCATGTGTCAGTCGTAAATGAGACTCTCTGGCCAGTGGTCATAAACAACTTTCTCATCTCAGCCTTGTCTTTTAAATGCCTTTTCATACAATCTCTCATCACTGTATACCGCGATGACAATGGGAATCGTGGCTCAAGCAGGTTGATAAACTTTCGGAACCCTCTTTTCTCAACTGTAGTAAAGGGCATCTCATCTTCAATTATCATCTCTGCAAGTGCATCTCTCAACATCTTCTCACTGTATTGAGGGATGATCATTTTCCTAAGTTGCGTACCATCAGTTGCAGTAGAAGTTTCGTAACTAAGATTGGTCTGATCTTTGGCCGCCAATCCTTTCGCTATCTTATACCTCTGGCAACCATTTAGATGTGATATCAAACAAGTGGTGCCTTGTTTCTTTGAATGACATCGAACCTGTTGGCCACAATGGTTGCAAGCAGCTTGCAGTTCCTCTGGATTACCGTCAACCTTGGTGAAATGTTCCCACGTCCACGACCTTTTTTTATTTGATCGTAGTAGTGGTGGCCTCATAGATGGAGGTGGTACATTCGGCTCATCCTCAATCCTCATCTCCTCCTCTTCATTAAATGTATCCTCCTATTCTATGTCTACTGGGAGTGGAAATTGACTACTTGCACATGAAGTTTATGCTCTGGAAGTGGGTCTAGATCTTGGTGCTGGGGACGGAATTGTGGCATCCTCATCCTGTTTTGGAGTCCCATATGGTTGCGCATTCATACCTTGAAATCTGACACATACATATAAACATTTAGATGAAATTCTCAAATATATATATAAACATCAATAAACAATTCTTAATGCATAAACTTAAGGGGTAAAAAAAAAAAACTGGATAAGATTACCATCTGTATGGAATAATCACTTATCTGTCATTTTAAGATCTCTTTAAAGCATAGTGGAGTCTTAAAATTATCATGAGACATCCAATTGCAAAAATGAAAAAGTCAATTCATACATAATTTAAACCTTTATATACCCACAGATGCAAAGGCCAGACCAGAAGTGACGTTATAACCATATTTACAAGTCTCTCTGGTGATGTAAGTATTTTAAATATTGCATTTTCTCTAAGTTCAAAATATGGAGTAACTCAAGCCAAAAGGCTGAAACTTTAGGAAAGGCTGAACCAATATTAATAATAAGTAAAACACTTATTTAATTAAAACACAAGAAAATACGGAGTATCACAGTTATTATAAAGACTATTGGCAAACATGAAGATCGGGTTTGCAATGGATCCAAGCCAATCTCATATTGCAAGTTGTCCTACATTCCTGTACAATATACAAGAATTTGGCTCCTATGCATCACATTCTTTCAGCCATGTTTTTGCTGAAAATGTACCACATCAAATTGGTAATTCTAAGGGTGCTTCGTTTTTTAAGAGGGCAGCGCCCTTTTGCTTATAGAGTGAGTGACAAAGGGCTATGTGTTCTGTGATGTGATGAGATACATGGGCTTTTACATGAGAGGAGAGCAAGCCTAGATTCATTGGATTGTACATGGTAATCAAATGAGATGGGATTTTCATTCTAAAATCTATATTTAAAGTTTTGCTCAAGGGATGTAAAAGGGAAAGCCAATGACAAAGCTACAAAGACTGGGGAAACATGGAATAAGCTAGCAACAGGCATTTGAATGTTCCACCGGGATATACTAGAAGCAAAATAAGGCATATTGGAATTGTCAATATTGATGAAAAGAAAATGCTTTAGGAAGTTGCAGAGAGACGGGATTTGTGGAGGCACTGCAAAGGGATCACAGTAATATATTACACTCTGTAAACGACAGGCAGTTGTGTGGTTAGAGATTTCTTGACACTAACAAATGATATGGTTCTGTCTATGGGAACGGATAAAGGGAATAAATATTGTTTAAGATGTTATGAAGTAGGACATAGTTGAAGAGCCAACCAAAGATTGTAAGCTCTTCCATGTTTCAAAGGATTGTTCTCAAAAACCCAATTTATTCCTATTGATTGACATGGAATGATTTTAACATGTTACCACAAATAATTCAGCTTCTCTTCCATATTCTACAATGACTAATCACTTGCTAGTACAAAAATGAAGTGAGAACCCCAAAAGAATTAATATGTTACATTCCTCATATGGGTGGGGAACTCAACCTACATCACCCCATGTTAGTTATGGTAAATGGCCAGCTAGCTTCAACAGCCCATCCAACTAATCCAGCACGAAGTAAATTTCATTATAAACTAGGTGAGTTTTATCAAATGCAGCAAACTGATGAATCTTCCTTCCCATTTCAATCCAACTGGAGCCAAGACTATTTTTTTCTACCCCTACATTTTTCATGGCTGCCCGTATTTTCGCAACCTCACCCCATCTATTTACTTCGGCATCTATATACCCACAGATGCAAAGGCCAGACCAGAAGTGACGTTATAACCATATTTACAAGTCTCTCTGGTGATGTAAGTATTTTAAATACTGCATTTTCTCTAAGTTCAAAATATGGAGTAACTCATGCCAAAAGGCTGAAACTTTAGGAAAGGATGATTGCACCAAACCATGCTCAATGTTGGCAAAGGCGCACATAAGCACAAAGCCCCAAGGCCAAAGCTGCTAAGCACAGTAAAGCCGTGATTTTTTAGTGAGCTTAGAGCACAAAAGCAGCACTTTTTACTTCGTCGAAAAACATATATACCATCTGGGTTAACATTATTACTCATCCAGACCTTCTTTATGTGGTCAAAACGTAAATTTTGTCACTTTAGAATTTCATTTTATTACTTATGTTAGCATAGAACTCAATATAAACAATTCGTGTGCGTTTTTTTATCATTGCCTTTTTAGGTATATTGTGAATCTTTAATTCAACTATGTATCTTAAGAAAGGGTGATTGCACGCAATGAGACATTTCCATAAACACCTTACCTTCATAGTCCAAAATCATGAATTTAACAATACAAACATCATGATAAGATTCCTCAATACATTAGCTTTAACACAGACCACACTTACATAATCTAGACAAAAAAAATTTTCAATTTGTCCAGCCAAATAACATCTGTCAGTCGGAGGATAGTGATATTCCCATATTTCAAACCCAAAAAATATAAACTTACCAGTTTATATGAAACGGCAGGAAAAATAGTCTGCAGCTTGAAGGCTTGAAGCAATCAACGGTGGACGACGAAGTGACTGTGAGTCTGTGAGGCTGAGCCGTTGCGTCGTGCGGCGTGAAAGGCTGAGAACCCAAGAGGCAAGATGAGTCGTGTGGAAGAATAAAGCAAACGGGGAAGAAGAAAGAAATGGGAGAGATTGAAATGAGCTAAAACGGCGTCATTCGAAATTAAATGGAACGACATCGTTTTGCATATGGTTTTTTTTTAAAAAGTCGGAAGTCGGAATTGGAAGTCGGAGTCTCACTGGGTTCCGATTCCGATTCCGACTTCCATCGCGGAGTCGGAATTATTCCGATTCCGATTTCCGAACATTCCGATTCCGTCGGAGTCGGAATCGGAGCGGAAAGCGACCGGAATCGGAGTCCTCGGAAATTTGCACACCCCTAGGATGAACCCATGTGATCAACAATTTCTTTAAAGCCAATAATCCGTTTCTGCAACGTCCACTCACTATTAATAAAGTGGGTTGTGATACACATGTAGCCTACATTTTGTATAGAGGTCTATTTATCAGGTGTAAATTAAACTCTCTGGCCAATGGTGATAAACATTTCCTTCATAGTTGCCTTCTCCTTGGCATGCATCTTCAAACAATTGCGAATCACTATATACTGTGAAGGCATGGAAAATCGTGGCTCTGAAGTGTGCGCAAATTTACAGAAGCCTCCTTTATTAACCATGGTAAAAGACATCTCATAAGTGATGATCATCTATGCAAGAACATCCTTCAACATCTTCTCACTATATTAAGGGATTGATAGCTTCTTAATCTGCGTGCCATCAGTTGTCGTAGAAGTGTCGTAACTCAGTTTCGTTTGATTAGTTGCCACCAACCTTTTGTGAATCGTATACATCTGGCAGCCCATAAGATATGCTATTAATACTAACATACCTTACTTCTTCGCCCATAAGATATGCTATTAATACTAACGTACCTTACTTCTTCGAATGACAACCGCATAGTTGCCTATAGTTGTGGTATCGAACCTGCAAGTTCTCACAATCACCAGAAACTTTGGTGAAATGTTTCCATGTCCACAACCTTTTTTTACTAAGTCATGCTGATCGATCAACCTCAACATTCATGAAATCCTTCTCCTCATTAAGCATATCAACATTTTCTAGATCTATTCAGACTCGACTACTTGCACATGAGGTATCTGTTCTAGATGAGGTCTATGGCCCGAAGTACCTTTCGGTGACCCCAACGGCTATGCATCATCCTTTTGTGGAGAACTGCGGTGAGATGGTGTAACATCCATAATTTGCTATGCTAATAATCTAAAACAATTAACAAACAACCGTTATTTAATATATTATGAAAATTATCTATACATTGAAAAGGAAAAACATCTGTGTCTAGTTATGTTTGTGGTTTTAAAAATAAATAAAACATAAAAACTGAACGTCTGCTCGAGCCACACTCAAGTGAAGGCTCAAGTGAACAATTGGTGTAAAGTCGCTCGAGCGAGCAGTGGCTCAAGTGAATAATTTGTATGAAATTTGCTTAAGCCACACTTGAGCAAAGTCTCAAGTAAACAATTTGTGTGAATCTTGCTAAAGCCACACTCTAGCGAAAGCTCAAGCGAACAATTTGTATAATGTTCTCTCGAGCTACACTATAGCGAACATCGAGTGGACATTGTCCGAAGGGCCTCATTTAATTTTTTCCAAACAAAATTCCACAAATCTCATGACTAAAATCCTAAAAATAGAAATCCGTCAATTCAAACAATAAGTCAATAACAAAAACCACAAAAATAACAAATTTCACAAACAACTTCAACAAATTTTGAACCCTAAATCATTCAATTAACAAACAATTAAAACCTTTATAAGAAAATATCAAATGTAAGCCTTACAACAATTAAAACCCTCTACAATGGCTTGAGATGGTGCAGTTGATGGGGAGAAGTGCAAGTAACTCACGAGGAGAGAAGAATGGGGAGAAGGGAAGTGAAGTTCACTGTGTGTGACTGCGAGAATGAGGGGGAGAAGGAGATCTTGCATTTTGAACCTCCTTATGAATAAAATGACGTTGTTCCATTTTAAACGGAACAACATAGTTTCAGGTAAGACAAAAAAAAATTTTGGAGTCCAGCTCCAATTAAAGGAGCCGGAGTTATTCTGACTCCTATTTTTGACAACTCTGACTCCATAGGAGTCAAAGTGTGGTCAGAGTTTTGACAGAGTCGGTATTGTTGGAGCTTTGCCCACCCTAGTGTGAGATTTACACATTTTATGACTTTTTTTTTTTTAAAAAAAGGATGATAGAAATTCCAAACTTTATTGATAAACCCTCACATTTGGCAAAAGAAAATCATTGTTACAATAAAATTACCTTATTATCAAATAATTACAACCAATAAGAACTACCCAAATCATAAAGAAATAGTAAACATTTCAGAAAAAAATTGCCAAATTAATCTGACATTAGACGAAAAAATCTTCCATGTAACTCCACTAAAACCAACCAAGTTAAGTTCCTCTTAACAATGCTTGCTTCCTTGCCTACTTAGTCTCACAATAGAACAAATACAACTTAGCTTGGACTGAAAAAGACATGGCCCAGCACATCTCTTACCTACTCTCACTAAACCTTCCTCAATGGCACATAAGGTAAAGAACATTTGTCAAGGCATAACAAACTTTTAAGTCTTCTAGGAAGAAAACTGTGAGCTCGAAGATCCATACACGAATTACGGGCTCCTTTTGCAAAATAATTAGCAACCATATTACATTCTTGAAAAACATGGAAAATACAAGCATTAACACTCCGAAAAAGATCAAGGACCTCTTCCCAAAAATTCTATAAATACCAATGGGAACATTCACCACGTTGAATCCATGACAGACCCAAGTCTTTACATAGTCTGAGTCTAAAACTGACCATTAGACGAAGAAGCCCAAATGAAGATGTCTGGACCCATTTCAACCGAATATTAGAGGGCAGAATTTCATTACATAAATATTCCCTAACCAAAGCTGACAGATGAGGTATATTCCAACCAACTGGAGATAGCAAATCACAAATCTAAAGCAAAGGAGAATCAATCTCTTGAATTCAATCAGCAAGCACACCAGATGGGAGCCAAGGCTTAAACCAAAAATTTACCTTACCTTCCCTTATTTTCCATAAACCATGTTTGAAAATTAACTGAACTCTATCAAGCACACTCCTCCAAAAAGTAGATCCACGAGGAGACTGAGCATCTTCTAAATGAGACATATTTTTCAAATATCGGCTATTAAAAAAATTTTCCCATAGAGAATCACTTCCAATCAACTTCCATGCAAACTTTAGCAAGAGAGAATGATACCTCACCCCAAAACCACATTCTTGAATCAGTTGGCAAACTTTCCTCCAAAAAACCCAAGCTCTTCTTTCTCCCATCCTTGGAATCCTATAAAAATTATGACAATATACATTGAATATCTCTAAACACCACCAGAGGAATTTTTCAGCACAGAGAGAACATGAATCGGCACACTATTAAGGACATGCTTCAATAACACCAATCTTCCACCAAAAGAAAGAAGATTTCTTTTCCAACCTGCAACTTTTTTCCTGATTTTCTTAACAAACGGATTCAACATAAAAACAATAAGTCTACCAGTATGCAACAGAACACCAAAGTAATTACAAGGAAAATTACCCTCAATAAAGCTTGAAATCTGCAGCAACTTATGTTTCCTAGCATAGTTATTTGTTAGAACAAAACAAACTTGATTTTTCTACCTTCATCCTTTGATCTGAAACAGATTCATATAATTTCAAAGTTTTCAATAGCCCCCGCATGGATCAAGTACCTCCTCTAAAAAAAATCAACAAGTCATCCGCATAGAGAAGACGTGAAATCCTTAAGCAAGAAGTCAAATGTGATAGAACTTAATAGTACCCAAACAAATTGTGAATCCAGTAATCTAGAAAGGATATCTTCCGATAAAATAAAAAGACAAGGTGAAAGCGAGTCACCTTGTCTTATCCCACATGATGCCTTGAAGAATCCCTTAGAAATTCCATTCAACATAATAAAAAATGAATGAAAGGAAATATATTGAAGAATAAGGTCACACCAACTTAGGGAGAAGTCGAAACCCTTCAACACTTGAAGAAGAAAACACAAATTAACCTGATTATTTTCCATATCAATCTTACAAATCACATTCCTTCCATGAACTTTTTTATTCAACCTAGTGACCAATTCTTGAGCGATGGAAATATTTTCAAAAATACTACGATTACTTAAGAAAGCTAATTGTACATGTGAGATCAACTTACTTAAGATAGGAGACATCCGATTCACTATAATCTTGAAGAAAATCTTATATACCACACAACACAAACTAATAGGCTTCAATTTAGTGAAACTATCTGGTTTATCCACTTTTGGAATGAGAACTAAATTTGTAGCACCATAAAAAGTGGGTAAAAATAACCATTAAAGAATTCCATTGCCGCCTTCCACACATCATTCTGAAAAATATTCCAAACCACTTTGAGAAAAGCCGTCAAAAATCCATTAGGCCAAGACAACTATCATTTGAAATAGAATCAAGAGCCTCTTTAACTTCCTTCAAAGATGGAGGCTAAATAAAAGCTACATTTTCCTCCTCCAAAACCAGCTTAGGAACGAGAGAAAATACAGCCTCATCACTAACAATTGGTTCAAAAGAGAAAAGCTTCTGATAGAAATTAATAGCGCCATCATGAATCTCCTCAGGAGACTATAAAGAAGACCCATCCTGCAAAGTTAAAGAAGTTAGAATATTTATTTTCTTCTTATGCATAACACTCACATGGAAGAACCGAGTATTTACATCACCCTCCTTCAACCATTTAATACGCAATTTCTGTTTCTACAAAATCTCCTCTCTGTCCAACCATGATTGATGCTTCGCTTTCAGTTGAACCATCTGATTTTTGACTATTTCAGAATAATTACTAGCAACTTCATTCTCCAAACCAACCAATTGATCTTCTATTGTTTGTAACTCCTTCTCCACCAGCCCAAATGTTGAAATGTTTCACATTTTAAGGGCTAATTTGAGCTTAAATAAATTCCTGGCCACCCAATTCAAAGCATTACAATTCATATTAGAGTCCCACACTCTACTTACTAGAGGGAGAAAATCATCATGAGAAGTCCAGATTCTTTGGAAGCAAAACTAACTTGGACCTGAAAAACTCCTTTGCAGCACCTCAATACACATAGGACTATGATCAGAAGAAGTACGAGGAAGATACTTCATTTTTGCTTTCTAAAATCTTCACAAAAATGCTGGATTAACAAGAATCTGATTCAGTCTAGCCCAAATAGGACGACAACCAGATTGACCATTACACCAAGAATATTTAGATCCCTTAAAAGGAACCTCTAGTAAGCCACAATCATGAATAAAAGAATTAAAATCTTGCTTTGCCCTAGCAGCCCTATGAACACCTCCCACTTTCTCTCCATCATCTCGAATAATATTAAAATCACCCGCCAAGAACCATGGCTTTCCTTCACTCTCTAAGTTTCTAATATCCTCCCACAAATCCAACCGCACCCGCCTAAAACAGCTGATATACAAAAGTAACCAATATATGATCATCCCCTATTGAGAACCAACCAGATAAAAAATTGATTCATAAACAAACCTAAAGAAAACTGAATATCATCATCCCAAAAAAGTCAAATTTTTCCACCTCATCCGAATTTGAGATATAATTATAAAGCTTCAAACGTCATGCCCAAAATTGCATATTTTTGACATCCAAGAAAGGTTCCATAATTGCAACAATATGTGGTTTAAATCGCTTCATAATACGGGATAAACGACTGTGAGAAGTATGCATACCCCTAATATTCCACGTAAGGATGTTAAACATAATTAATGATGCTTTTTGGAGCCAATGATGACTCCGTGAATCACCCTAGATTTCATCTTCTCTAATTCTAAAATTTCTCGAATTGTTACACCCATCTCTAGATCATATTCATAATCCTTTTAAGCAATGTTTTTAGCCTTTATCAAGCTTTCAGAATCCGACATAGCAGCAACACTCTGCCTCAAAATCACATTCGACTCCTCAGCATGTTCCCTCTCCCTGTCATCAATAACTCATACTCCAGAATTTCATCCACCTTTTTTAAAGAACTATGTGGAGAATGCAAGTTTATAGCTAGATTCAAATAAGCATCTCGATGAGTATCAATCCTCTCAGAAGCCTCCTCAGAATTCTCAACTAGAAAGGGCCCAAAGTGGTTACCAAAAACCAAACAATATCATTTTATCTAATTATTACAACTCTTTCCAATTCTCATACAAAATATAATAAACAAATCAACTTTTTCGAATCTCAATACAAAACTAATATTCAAAAATTATACTATAACAATATTTTATTCATTCCTATTTAAAACATCTCATCTCATTTCATCTGAACTACGTAACCAAACGGGGCCTAAACCTTCAGATTGCACAACAAGACTCAGCTTATTAAACTCCTCTACATTCCTCATAATACCTTCATTGGAAGCAAAAAGAATCTGATCATATTTCACACTGAAAGTCTGCCTCGCCTTGATTTTATTCAAAATTTCTTCTCATCTTTTTTTTTTTTTTTTTTTTGGTGCTCTAGCTGATCCAAAACATGTCGCTCAACCTGAGACCACACTTTTTTAGATGCTTTCGATTTCAATTTCAATCGCTCCTCTCCTCCTTTAACTTTTTTCCTTTGCAATAAACAGTTTGAATTAGAGTGCCTTGAACATGACAGTGACGACAAAACGCAGGCAAGGTCTCAAAAACAACCTCCTGGTATCAACTACCAGGTTCATCAGGGGAACCAATCCAAAACCCATTCTGTAAAGGTTGAGAAATATCCATTTCAATACAACATCTGGCACCTTTCGGAAGAGAAACACACACAGTGACATTGTCTTTCCTAAAAAACCTTCCATAATCCCCAGTAAGAATCTTCAACATGTAGATGTGATAAAAATTTGGTAGTAACCTCAGCAAAAACAACCACACCGGAGCATACATAGGTTCAATACTTTCATCAAAATCAGGAGACCAATGAAAAATGTGATAGGGCACACCTTCGATGTTGAAAAATTCTCTCGCCATAGACGTGCAAAAATCCTTCTCATTTGCCAAAAGAACCATAACATTGGCTGATTTCCTCATCCCTCCCACCACTGGTTGCACCTTCAATCCCCAACAAAATTTGATAAAATTTTAAATCTCATCAAGAAAGGGACGTTTCCGCTAGAATTTCAAATACCACAGTAAAACGGAATGGAGATGCAGAGCACTCGATTTCCTCTGGTGAGAAGTGAAAATACATTTCTCCATCCTTGAAACCAGATCAATATATAGGAATAGCTATCTCAGGAAGAGGTTTCGGGGAATCAGCAACGATATCGACAGACGAATGGTGACCTGCCGATACTTGAGGGTCTGGTAAGGCCTCTCCTAAGAGGCTATGCGGCTACCCACATGAAGATAACAATTGCAAAAACAGAGGGAGAAAAAAAAAAAGCTAGGCCACGTCACACTCACCTGTATTTAGCATTATTCAAAAAGTACAACTCACGCACAGCCCTCAGGAGGTTGGTATGAGTGGTGCCTGAGCTTCTCATGCTCAAGCATTGTTGCAGAGGTTTCTTTACTGTTCTAAAAGGCTACCAACTGGATTAGGATATGAGAATTGAAAAGCAAATGCCCTATTATGCTTGGCACTCTAGAGTCATGTTACTTTTGAAAAAAATAAGAGCTGATTACTTGATTTTACCCCTATTATTTAAAAAAATAATAATAAGTAGAAATAATAAAACAAAATTCTTAACAAAGAAATAAAAAGTTAAAGAATTGGTTTAATTTTTTTGGATTTTTTAAAGTTATTAGGAGGGTTACGCCATCTTTTATTTTATAGAAAATCATAAACTTATAATTAGTTTACAATTATTTTATTACTCTACATAAAATGAAGGGTAATTATATAAAATTGAAATTAATTTTTAATAAAATGTCACAATTACATTGATTGATTTAAAATAAACTGTAAAATAATTAAGCGGCAGTGTTAAATAATTCTTGGAGAGGTAAAGATAGAAGAAAAAAAATTCAATTGTACGGGCTGTTTTGTAATGACATGCTGCTGATGTGGTGACTTCTCGTATAAACTTGGGGTCCATTCTCTACTACTTGGATTTATTTACCCAAAAAGAAAGAAACAAAAGGTATTGGGCACGTTTTTTGATTTATCAAGTATAAAAATAACTCAAAAAATTTCCTATTAAAAAAAAAAAATCCTCAGAAAATTCCTCCTTAGAATTGAATATTATGCAGCTTTCATGCTGCAGATGATAAATAACCGAGAC
Source organism: Carya cathayensis (assembly GCA_011037825.1). Taxonomy (NCBI): domain Eukaryota; kingdom Viridiplantae; phylum Streptophyta; class Magnoliopsida; order Fagales; family Juglandaceae; genus Carya; species Carya cathayensis. The sequence goes on from QGSO01000442.1 coordinate 279,545, forward strand.
ACTCCTCATCTCATCTCAAAATATAGATGCCGAAAGTAGCTTAGTACTGCATATTTAAACCAACTTTAATCAGAACAAAAAAAATCAGATTACTCTCATCTAAAATTAGTCTCAGACAGCCTCCATCTCACTGTAATTTCCAACAAACCATCCCTATATCTGCTTCATGCTGAAATTGAGGTATCTATATCCATCTCATGCTTCAGTTCCTGTTTTTGCATGTTCAACTGTTTCCCCAAGGGTGAACCGGACAAACCTTCTAACTTTTATGTTCTCCCCAATTGCAGCTACAGTTTGTTTCACCAAGTCCTTCACCAAAATACTATCATTCTTAATGAAAGGCTGCTCCAAAAGAGCCATCTCTCCAAGCCTCTTTGAGATCCTCCCCTCAACAATTCTCTCTCTAATGTTCTCGGGTTTTGATAAGATGTCCTCTCTCTGCATCTCTAGCTCTTTCTCCTTGTTCTTGATGCTCTCCGGAATATCCTCGGTGGATACAAATTGCACCTGCGGGCAGGCCACAACCTGCATTGCCAGATCATCTACCAACTCCTTGAAATTTTCACTTCTACCTACAAAGTCAGTCTCACAGTTCACTTCAATTAGGACTCCTATGCGCGAGTCATGAATATAGGACCCAATTCTGCCTTCAGCTGCAAGACGGCTCGATTTCTTGTCAGCAGTTGAAAGACCCTTTTTCCTAAGGTACTCCTGTGCCTTCTCAAGATCTCCTCCGGTTTCAGAAAGAGCTTTCTTGCAGTCCATCATCCCTGCTCCAGATTCATCTCGTAGTTGTTTAACCAATGCAGCAGACACTGTAACTGTTGGTGGCCTGCAAGAGAGTTGAACATATATAACGTTTATAAGGTATGGAAGAAATTGTCGACCCTCTTTTCTCAAATAAAATTTTTGTGAAAAGAAGCAGTGTATATTTCTAGGAGGATGGATATTCACTGTATGAAAAGAACTGTAACAAACAATGAACTTTGCTTGAAAAGAAAGATGCTCAGGTAAACCGGGAAATGTAAATAAAAACATTTTCACTCCAGATAATTTTTAACACATGACTAAATAAACTATAGAGCTCTAAATATGAGTAACTTTTCAAAGAGGATCTTGAACAGCATTGGCACCACCAGATAATAAATAAATAAAACCCTGCCAAGTTGATTGGCAAGAACTTATTTTTTTATTGGTAAACTCGATTGGCAAGAACTCAAATGTGAGAAGGGAGAACTACTTGGTTCATTTTTAGTAACGCTTGTCTTGGCCAAAGGATTGGCAATCTTCAATTCATAAAGAGCCATGCTATATGAGTTTTTACAAATAGCTTTTCCACTAAGAATAATGCAATCCGATAAAATTGGCCCAAAGATCCCCTCACCGGGAAATAGGGGCAACAAGCAAATACTCAAATAACAAATATTTATTTTATTTCCTTCTTTTGTCTGAAAAACATATTGATTTTTCAATTTTGTCCCCTTAGCAAAAGGGTTGGAAAATGTTAAATGAGTAATGATTGAGAACTTGTAAAATAGATATAGAAGAGTCGTCATTTTATAGAAGTGTCCTTTTACCAGTGTTGTAAAATGGCTGTAAAAAAAGGTTGGCTCTGTCATTTTCCACTCCTATCCTACCATGATGATGTGATATTATCCAAATATTCTACTTTCATCCCACTACGTTCTGGTTTGGTGTTGTCCAGGAAGGCAGGAATCCTTGTTTTTTTCTTAACATTAAAAAAAACAATAAAAAAGATTTAAAAAAAAAAAGAAAAAAGAAAAAAAACTTATCCAAGGGTTATGGACAATGCCACATCAACACAGTAGAATAGTAGTGGGAAGAGAATGTAGAGTATATTGCATTTTCCATTTATACAACATAGAATTCTTTGTGCTGTGCCCTGATTTTAATCTAATTTCCTTACCCAACGCAAAACACTATGATATAATAATTAGATCACAATTCAAAGAAAGCAGTCAATTCAAAGAAAGCAGTCACTTACTTCTGAATAGTTTCCTTGGCTTCTACTACAGCAGGCTGTTCTTTTTCTGTTTTGGGTACCACTTTTGCTGCAGTTTGGGCTGCCACTTCAGCAGCAAAATCTTGGCTTTTTTTCTCCAAGCCCTCTCCAAGATTGTACCTCACGAACCTCTTCACTTTTATATTTTCTCCAATGGTCGCAATGGTCTGCTTCACCCAGTCTTTGACCACCAACTTGTCATTCTTGATGTATGGTTGATCAAGCAATGCCAGCTCCTCGAGCCTCTTTGTGATTCTCCCTTCAACTATCTTTGATCTGATTTGCTCTGGTTTTGACAATAGATCCTCCCTCTGCATCTCAATCTCTCTTTCTTTGTTCACAATTTCTTTTGGAACATCTTCTGTAATGACGTACTGCACCTGAGGGCATGCAGCCACTTGCATGGCCAGATCATCAACCAGCTCCTTAAAAATGTCACCCCGGGACACAAAATCTGTCTCACAATTCACCTCTACCAAGACACCAATCCTGCTATCATGGATGTACGACCCTATCCTTCCTTCAGCAGTGGCTCTACTTGCTTTCTTTTCTGCACTTGCCAAGCCTTTCTTTCTTAGGAACTCCAGAGCTACAACAATGTCCCCTCCAGTCTCTGAGAGAGCTTTCTTGCAATCCATCATTCCAGCTCCTGTTTCTTCACGCAGCTGCTTCACAAGAGCTGGTGATATAGCAGATGCAGCTGCATATAAATAAGTGTTAACAAATGAAGATACAGTTGACCTGTAGTAGATTACTACTGCAATAGTGCAATCTGAATCAAACATCAAGTTAAAATCTTATTGTTGACGCCATTCCTCACTTTTCAAAGTTTGATTAACCAAAAGAGCATCCATCCCAAGAGTTTGCCCATCCTCATTTCAGGCTCTAAAATATCTTTCCTGGGAATGGCATTATAACTCATAATTGCATGATTAAATATGATGCAAAACTAATCATTCAATGAAACCAAAAAGACCAGCAAATAAGATTGGCATCAATCACAAACTGTGCCATCTACTTGTAACATTAAGTAATGTATGCAAATGAAAATACTTGTTGCGTATATGCCTACATTACAGTACCCAAATCATCACACCGAGTATTTCTACCACACATCCTTTGGAACTGTAATGTAGGCATTACGACTCATGACTGTATGATTAAATATGATGCAAAACTAATAATTCAATAAAACCAAAAAGACCAAAAAAAAGAACCGCAGGAAGCGCAGATCGTGCTATGTACTTGTAATATTAAGTAATGCAAGCAAATGAAAATAATTATTGTGTATATGCCTACATTTAAGTACCCAAATCATCACGCCAAGCATTTCTTCCTCTACCGCACACTGACATTATAACATATAATATACCCACCCAAAGAAGAAGAAACAAACTATGGAGTATCAAGAGGTGGCAAACAAGCATGACACTAATTATTTCATTCGCAGAAAATTAAAGGACCCAAATCCATGTACAGATACTCATCATATGCATTATTAGCACCTGATAAAGTATAGCAAAGATGAATGTCTCTCAATAATTACTTGTTCACTGAACAGAACATTTCTATATACTACATAAATCATCTTATCAACAATAAATAGATTAGTTATTTATCTCAAAAACGAAATTTCAGCTCTTGATTTCATTATGTACAAATTAATTGGAATATAGTGTTGTTCATTGAATGATTGTACATTACTTTTTTGATAGGTAGAATGATTGTATATTACTGCGCAGGAATTAACAATCTTAGGTTTCAACCAACCATTTTGGACAGTGAATTGTAATCAGAATTTCAACGAACATGAATTTAAAAGAGGGGGAAAACAGTGAAAAGAAGTAGAGAAAAAAAGGGTACTAACGTTCAGTTTTCTGGGCAGGGGTGTCTGGTTGTAAATCTGAGCCCGTTATACTTCCATTTTTATCAGCGTTGGGTCCCACCTTGTTATCTTCACTTGGTGTGCCAGGAGGATCATTCTCTGCACTGGGTGCTTTTATATTAATCTCATCATTGACTACAACGACATCAGATTGACCCTCTATTATGTTTTCCACTGCTGGACTTTCTGAAGACAAGCTTTTACCAGATATTTCAACACATAAGTCAGATTTTCCATCATTTTCTAGTCCATCTGTTGAAGGTGCCTCTTCAGTTTTCTTGATAAGTGAAGGTGCCTCTTCAATTATCTGAGTAACAGCAGCTATACTTCCTCCAGGAGCCAAAATTTCAGAACTTGCCTCCGCTGCTTTCTCTACGGTTTGAACAGCACCATCCACACTTGATGTTGAACTAGAGAGAGTGCTTTCTGGACCCTTTCCATCATCTGCAGCATTGGTTGACGTATCATCTAAAGCACTGGATCCCACATCTACCTCTAAAGACGCGTCATCACTGACTAAAGCGACATCAGCTTGACCCTCTATTACGTCTCCCTCTACAGGACTTTCTGAAGACAAGCTTTTGCCAGATATTTCACCAGCTGACTCAGCTTTTCCATCATTTTCTAGTCCATCTGTTGGCGGCGCCTCTTCAATTATCTGCGTAACCGCAGATATACTTCCTTCAGGAACCAGAATTTCAGAACTCACCTCTGCTGCTTTATCCATGGTTTGAACAGCCCCATCTACACTTGATGTTGAGCTAGAGATAGTGCTTTCTAGATCCTTCCCATCATCTGAAACATCGATGGATGTATCATCTATAGTGCCAGCTCCCACATTTACCTGTGAAGTCATCGACATAATCTCTTCAGGAGCCAGTACTTTAGAATTCACCTCTGCTTGTTTATCTACGGTTTGGACAGCACTGTCAATTCTTTGTGTAGTGCTAGAGGCTGGGCCCTCTTCATCTTCATTGTCCGCAATACCAGTTGAGGCATCCTTGTCTAATGTGCTGGCTCCCACATCTGCCTCCTTTGAAGAAGCTTCATCGTCTTTAATTATTTCATCAACTGTAGAAGAGACACTAACTGTTCTCTCATAGCTGCCTTCTGGTTGGTCCTGCACTTCATCAGACCCAGTTTTTTTTTGGTCGACTTTTTCTTCTAATTCTTCTGCAGTCTTTCCTATCGCTGGTTTTTCAGCTTCTTTGTCTAATTTTTGCCTCTCATCCAAAAATGAAGCAATCTCCTTGTTTTTACGGAAAGCTAGCGCAAAAGGGTTTGTTGCAGAATGGACAACCTGTTGGCTAAGCTGTAAGTCCAACTTTGCAACATCTTCTTCCCTCTTCATTGTCAATGTTACCCTCCCTCTTGAGAAGCGCAACACCCGGACACTGACTTCTTGGCCAATCTGAAGTGAAGAGTTCCCCATAATGTTTTCAAATCCTTCATTAGATTCCTCTGATGTGGGGAGGAAACCTTCTTCCCCCTCAGGAAGGGATATAAAAGCACCAGACCTTGTCAAATTCTTCACAGTGCCCTGTAGGTCCTGCCCCTTAACAAATTTTGAGCTCCTTTTCATCTCATCTTTCCTCTGGCTGGGCCTTGAAGTGTTTCTTTTTGCAGCTCTAGCCTTATCACTACTGGGAGGAGCATCTTTCCGCTGCTGCAGGGTACTAATATCATCACTTTCACGCATAGTGAGAGAAATCCGTCCTGTCTCCATGTTTGCTTCAACTAATCTCACCTGCACCTCTTGCCCAACGGAAACAATACTTCCAACATCCTTAACATAGCTATCACTCAACCTGGAAACATGCACTAGGCCATCGGTAAAAGCTCCAAAATCAACAAAAGCACCAAATGGCTGAACTGATCTTACTTTCCCAGTAAAAGTTGCACCAGGAACCAGTTCCTCATCCTTTACTGGGGGCATCTCACTTTTCCTAACAGGTCTTGGACGTTTGGACTTAGATGGAGCAGGACTGCTATCTGTATCATTGGAGGATTTTTCACCACTTCCAACTTCATCAGGCTTAACTTCTGATACTACACCAGAAGCTTCTTCTGGAATGGGTGAACCTGGTTCCTCCACTGCAACGTCAATGCCTGTGGCTGATATTGTATTGGTTCTTGATATATGATGCAAAGAACATCCCCTACTATGTTGAGGGAGCAACTTAATAGAAGTTGACAAAGGTAGCAGATACTTCTGGGTGGATGATGGAAGTTTAGTGCACTTCCTTGACAAACTGACTCTTGTCAAACAATTGTTCATCCTTGTTGTAAATGTAGTTCCAGGAATGAGTGAAACATTGCTTATAGAGCATGGCATTACAGACATCATATTGACCTGAAATACAGAAGTCATGGCGTTGGTCTGTGGCTAAAATAAGTTCTTCATCCCTTTCTTCTCCTGCACAAGAAATAAAAATGGTGCATGAGAGAAATCATGGGGTTTAAGAAGACACAAGATGTCTCGGTGGGTTTAAGAAGACACAAGATGTCTCGGTGACTTATAAACCAAGATGCCTAATGTCCTTTCTCTTTAAGGATAATAGATGTCACTTATGTGGTGCAGAAAGAAACAATCAGGCACACGAACTTTGGCCCAGACCTTAATTATGAACTTTGCCATGAACAAAGAAATGAAAGCTAATTGTATCTTACCTATTGATGAATATATAAAATACAGCTCAATTCATACATCTAGATGAGTTTATGCCAATAGTGAAATGTAATGCAACAAATCTTAGCCGCCAAAATTACAGCATAGTGTTCCATCAACGTTTGCATAAAAATAATCAGTAGTACAAACAGCACTGAAGGAATTTATCCTCTGCATGGTTCACAGTGTCCAAATGGCTTCATTGCGCTATTCATAAACAAAGAGCCTGTTTGGGATTGAGTTTGAAGCCTTAAAAAGTGCTTTTAACTGTTTAAAAGCTCTTTTAAAGAAAAAAATGATATGTTTAGTAAATTTATAAAAAGTGCTTTAATCACCTAAAAAAGCTAAAAGTCTACTTGTTTAAAAAAGCACCAAATTGAAGCGTTTATCAAAAAGCTTTTGCAAATAACTGTATATTTTTAAAAAATTAATGTAACTAACTATAAAAGTGCTTTAGATACATGTTTATCAAACAGTAAACAGCTTTTGAAGTATAGAGCTTATTATTTAAGTTATAAGCTATAAACCCTAAAGTTATACGCTATAGATTGTGTACAACAAAAGGTTGGTATTGACTATGTGTTTTGTTTATTGTTCAGAGTATCAACCTACTATTTTCCATCGCAATCCCAAATATGCATTTAGGTTTCCCCATTCCCCTGACCTCAGCTTCTCTTTATTTTGTTCAAATTCCAAATTACAAAGATTGATTGATTTCATGAACGAAACTTGGTAGGCCATTATTTTCAAATCATTTTAACTATCAGGTTCAAATTTGCTGAAGTTCCAAGCAGGAAAACTTGAAAGAAATAATTGAACATCAATTCAAATTTATCTCAAATACTTTTGGAACCCTATAAGAATCCATATTAAACATATTTGCACAATTATATTACATCCATCCCCTACAATGGCAATGCGCGCACGCACACGCGTGTGCGTGTGTGTGTGGGAGAGAGAGAGAGAGAGAGAGAGCTGTTAAGTAAATGCAAATTGTCAGAAACCTAATTCCATTACTGAAGGATAATTAAAATACAGGCTAAAGGTGCATTTCAAAGAATAATTCAATTTGAGGAGCCAAGATTTTGTCCCCATTCCTGGGTCTACGGTGTCCAATTCTCTTAACTCTCCATCAGGGCGCTCGGACTGGCAAACCATTCACTCACTACTAAACAACCCAAAGTCAAGCTCTCTCCCACAACCCAATGAGCTATAAGCGAACAATAGTCCAACAAACATCCCAAGAATTAACAAGTTGCTGAAACAGCCACATAAGGACAGGTTATACCATAACCAACCACGACGGAAAAGGGACAACGTAGAAAAATGCAAACTAACTGTAAATTAAGAAGAACCCATTATTCGAAAGCCAGCAAAATTCACTAAGCAGCGTAAAAAAACAACAAAAACTAATACCTATTGAAGCTTCAAGAGACCTCGGAATTGCAGAACTTGAAAGTTAGAAATACTTAGGAAGAGAGAAAACCCAAACTATTATGAGTGCCTGAAGCTTTCTACGTGGTGATGATAGAGCCAATTTATCACTGGAAATGAAAGGTGGGACTCTTAAATCTTATCTTATGACACTGTCTTCTTGCTCATGGATAGAATTCCCAAGGTGAGGCTCTTCAATCGGCTCTGGGTAGGCTTGAGTTTGGAGCCAGCCAAGCCGCTTCAAATCCGCATGCGTGCACTTTGTTTGTGGACCGAGTAGCATAGCTGGACCTTAATAAGACACTGTACTGGACCTGATGCTGTAAAAACCATAAATGGACTGCTTTCGCCACCATGTTTGTGAATATATATATATATATATTTTCCATGTTTGTGTGTATTTCTCTTAATTTTTAGCCCTGGGCCTCTATAGCAGTTTTAGCAACTAAAAATAAATAAATTTGGAAAAATATCGATAGTCCAAATTTGAGGATCTCAATTATTGGGAAGCAATAAATATGCCAAATTGGTTATATATCATTTATTATATTTTATGTAAATTTCTCAAACATCATAATGCTCAAGGGATTATTTTACGTGTCTATCTCTTTTTTCATTTTAGGTCTCGTGAATAACTCAAGCTGACCTTGAAATTATGGATTGTACTGATGGTATAAAGTACTCTTAGCAGTAAATCTTCCAAAGGCGTAATGATAAGTATATCTTTATTAGTAATGTTAGGGTGAAACCCCAAATGCACAATATTTTTATAAAAAAGTGAATTCTACAACAACCAAAAAAAAAAAAGCGAGTTTGTTTTACACTCTTTCATAGTGGGATATGTTTTTTCATAAAAAGTATGCCCGGGACTTATACATTGGAGATTTATATATATTAGCATTCTATCTTTGTTTCCCTTAAAAGAGAAATGCTTGAGACACATGTTGTTTTAAAATGAGTTGTAAAAGAATTGTAAAAGAGTTACAGGTGTATCATTACAGCTCTCCAACTTGGAATGTTTTAGACCTTTATCAATGTGATAATTTGGTATTTATAGTGAAAATATTTCGCTGCAAATAGTAGCTTTTGCAGCACTTTTTTAATATCGTTGCAATTAATCAAAAGTGAAAAAATTATAGCATCGAACATGTAAGGAACTAAAAAACGCTGCAATTGAGATATTGCAACGTTTTTAAGTAGTATTTGCAACGATTTTGAGCACTGCAAAAAGCCAAATTCCTTGTAGTGACTAACGAAATAATGCCATTCTATTAAAATATGTTTTAATATTACAAAACTACCTCCCATTTCATATAAAGTTATAAAATAATTACAAGGTTATCAAACTAAATTAATAATTTCTTAAATTTGGCTAATTCAATTTAGTATGCTTTTTAAAAAAATAAGCATGTAAACCCTACCTCTCTCCCTTTTCTCCCCAGAGCTGCGCCCCTAGAAAAACCCTGCCCAGAGGGGGGGTAGAGCTTCGACTCCTCCCTCCCTCCTCCCATCTGGTTAGACCAAAAAATGTGTAGCCTTTTATTTTTCAGTTGTTTGTTTGTTTTTCTGTCCAAAGTATGGCAAAATGCCAATCTGCTATTTTCTAGAGCCTATTGACCACCACACCCCACAGCAGGATTCCCAGGCTACCAACCCTTTATACAGTCAAAGATTTTCGTCAAACTAACAACGCGTGAGTCACGGGCACAAGTCAAAGCGCATGTGATATCCACGCACCACCGCACTTGGAAGCTCCTACTACTGCCATGATCGGCCTTTTTGGAGTCAAGAACCTCGATTTCTTCATATTCAATTGTCCGCCACACTCTTAGTGTGGTGCGTGTCCCTCACACGTCACCATAGTCTCTTTATTTCATGTATTTTGCTTTCCTCAAGATAAAAATGTGGATCTATAGTTTTCTCGTACACCGAAGGCGTTCATAGGTTGTATGGCTAGTTTTGAAGTCCACCAGAATAGATCTAAGTTGTAATTCATCATTTTCACATCTATCTTTATGTTTATTGTTATTTCCTTTTGTTTAGGTAAAAATAAAAAAACAAAAATAGTCTCTTAGACTTTTCGTCCATAGAGTAAAAGTCCTCTCCTCCTCTAGATGATGGGATATGAAATATCTACTTTAGGCAGAATGCTGTCTCTCATACGGTTTGTCTATATATAGTTATAGAAGTTAAAACCATACCAATCACAAAAGAATTTGTGTACTAATGGAATTCCAAACATGAGTAGTTTGCTTGTAATCTAAAAAATTTCCCTGTATGTATAAGGTCGAAGTTGTAACTTCGCTTTCATGAATGAATGAAGTCTATTTTTCATAAAAAAAAAAAACAAAAAAAAAAGAGGAAAAAATAGTATGCTTTGAGTTATTAACTAATGAGTCAACCAGAGGATCCCTTCAAGAATGAAGAAGGTGTACATATATCAATTAGCATCATGAGTAATGCTATATACAGTCGTAGAGTGTGCAAATGTTGCGCAATCGCTTTGAAAAAGAGTGAGGTCTACGATTAAAAAGTTAGTTTTTTTTTCATGTGGGTCTCGTATTAATTCACTTTTATCAAAGAGATTGCGCGGCGTTTGCACAACTACGACTGCAAATATCATTTCTCTATAAGGGAAATGCTTATCCCACCGAAGAAAGTCATCGAGAAAGGCTACCGATTGTGCTTTTTTTTTATTATTATTTACATAATGGTTAAATAATTTTCTTTAAATGAGTTTGTGAAATTTCTTTTTAAATGTTTAAAGTGATTTAAAAAATATTTGAAAAAAAAAACACAAAATTTTTTTTTAAAAAAAATGCATTTTGCACTTCTCCATAAAAACTCTCAAGACCGCGTCTCGGTAGCCCTAGCAGTCCCCCATATTCTAATGGTGTAGAGAAAGTAGCTAGCTATAGGTACCCGGCCGAGGTCAGTGCATGATAGAAGATCAATTTATTGGTGCAACATTTGTTTTTATCTGTGCTTCTTGTGGGACTGTATGTAGGCCTCGTTCTGCCAGTAATTAAATTATATATACCAAAACCATCAGGAGAGTTTCCTCTAAACAAGGAGCAACCAAACACTAATTATGGCAAGCTTTGACTCATTGCAGATTATTCTTAATTTCCAAAGAGAGATGGAGAGGAAAAGAAGGTCAAGAAAAAACCACAAAGCAGTACTAGGCCACTCAAGGCATGCATGCATTTCGGTTTTAATTCAACATTCATGGAGTACTTGCACTGAACCATTGAGGATCAACATTTGATTATCATCTCCAATTAATGGCGGCCTTGCAACTTCTATCCCTCTTGATCATGCTCCCTCTGTTTCTTGCAATTTCCGCCCACTCACAATTTTTCTACCCCCACCCTTCATCTGGAGGAGGACCCGGCCTGCAGGTTCATAGAAAGTTGAGGGAGCCAAAGCTTCCTGCAGGAATCCCAATCCCAAACACTTCAACAGGAAAACCATGCAGTACTACTCATGATCACTTCGCATCTCCTGATCAGGAAGATAAGAATCAGGAAAATCCTGCTTCCCCCGAGACAGTTTTCAAAGGGTTGTGGGAGCTGTTTTGTAACGACTCAGGCGCCAACGCCATGCACATAAATATACTTCCTAACAGTAAGGTTATAATGTACGATGCCACTGCATTCCACATGTCAACGATTAAATTGCCCAACGGAGAATGCATTCAATTCAAGGACGAAAGAAGTGGCTTTGAGTTACAAGATTGCTGGGCACATGCAGTTGAGTTTGATATTGACACAGCAAAAATAAGACCACTCAAGGTTTAATAATATTAAATCTCAAAGTGCCACATGTACGTAGTTTTTGTTCTAAAATGGTATGATTTGTTTGTTTAATTAATGAACTTAATAATTGAGACAGGTTGAGTGGGATCTCTGGTGCTCATCAGGAGGGCTTGCAGCCGATGGTACCTTGGTTGGGAGTGGTGGTTGGTTAAATGGAGCAAGAACTGTTAGATACATGCGCCCCTGCCTCGACTGTGATTGGAAAGAATACCAAACTGCACTGGCAGATCTAAGATGGTATATATAAATATATATATATATATATATATATATATATATATATATTTGTGTCGTGTGTGTGCGCGCATGCTTTTATGCAGAAATTTGGATAAGAAATTAGAGTAGACGACTAAAGTCAGTCTCCTTGCTAATTTCTTTCGTTTTTGGAATACGTAAAAGAAATAGTCCAGGTTTCGTTGAAAATGAAAGACAAAGTTATAGAAGTATTCATCAGAAGTAACACATGCAACAACCGATCTTCTTCCAAACTTTTCGAGACTTCCAGTCGATAATTTTGAAAGAATGTCTATTGTTATTTTCCTCTATTTGATTACTCACGAATACTTTTATGACTTGTTTTTCATTTTCAGCGAATCATGACATGAATAATAATGTTATATACAAGTTCCAGGTATACAAGTCTGTGGAAGTTCTTTATCTAATTTTTTTTATGACTTTTATTTTTTAGAGAACTTGCCCAAAATAATTTATACCCCGCCTTGTACTCACGCAAGTCATTTTTCTGGAGGGAAATTACTTTGTTCGAGTCTTTAATTAGTCAGTCACCTTAGCCTTTTTGTGCTTTGCCTTTAAGGTACGCAACACAAGCAACCCTGGCCAATGGCGGTTTCATTCTTGTAGGAGGCCGAAGGTCATTCAGCTACGAGTACGTTCCGCGGGAAGGAGATTCCAATAGCAAAGCCATCAGTTTTCCTTTTCTCAACGAAACCACTGATTTGGACGAGAACAATCTCTACCCCTTCGTCCACCTTTCCACCGATGGAAATGTCTTCATCTTCGCCAACCATCGCTCGGTTCTACTCAACACACAGACCAACACGATTGTTCGCGAGCTCCCCGTCTTGGATGGCGGCTCCCGCAACTACCCGGCGTCTGGAATGTCCGCTCTCCTCCCTATAAAACTCCATGTCCAAAACCCTGAGCTCATCCCGGTCGAGGTTATCGTTTGCGGTGGTGCGAAGCCCGAGGCCTATGGTTTGGCCCAAAAGGGAAACTTCACGCAAGCACTTCAAGACTGTAACAGGCTTCAGATCACAAACCCTGATGCCAAGTGGATTAAAGAAACCATGCCTTCAAGTCGTGTCATGGGCGACATGCTGATTCTCCCCAACGGAGACCTTCTGATTCTCAATGGCGCAAAGATTGGTACGGCGGCTTGGTACTCCGCAGACGATCCGAACTTTACTCCAGTACTTTACAGTCCCGACAAGCCGCAAGACCAAAGATTTATGGAGCTTGCGCCAGCTACAATTCCCCGAATGTACCATTCAGCCTCGTCTCTGCTTCCTGATGGGAAAGTTTTAGTAGGAGGTAGCAATCCCAATGCGGGTTATAATTTCACAGCCAAGTACCCAACTGAGATGAGGATAGAGAAGTTCTCGCCGCCATACTTGGACCCTGCATTGGCAATAAAGAGGCCGGAGATCTTGGTCGAGTCCTCGGAAGCATCTTTGTTGTATGGAAAAATGTTCTCGGTGCAATTTAAGAGTAATGAAGCGCTGGTGACTAAGGAAGACATCATGGTGACCATGTATGCACCGCCATTTACAACGCACGGCTTTTCCATGAATCAAAGACTGATTGAGCTGGTCGAGGTTGATGTGGTCCGGGTTTCTGGTGGTAGCCACCAAGTTAAAGTGACAGCGCCGCCTACAGGGGTGGTTGCTCCTCCGGGGTTCTACCTACTCTTTGTGGTCCATCGTGGGTTGCCGAGCAAGGGAATGTGGGTGCAAATCAAGTAGACCCTCTGATTCGAAGACTTTTTCCTTCTGCACATATATATGGTAGAACATCGTCATGTACATTCCAAGTCGTGCAATGCGGGTCCTAATGAACAAGCTTCCGTTGTGATGCTCTTCAAGTTTTATAAGGAATAGGTGAAATTTTATGATGGTTACAGCTTTTGATGATGTTTAGGCTTACATCACGAAGGTTGAATATCAAAGATGTGTTTAGTTCATAGCTTTGTCGCAATTACTCTGTTCTTGCTCGTCATTGAGATTGTATATTTAGTCCTTTGTTTTAAAGGAGTCAGTTACTTTTGAACCTAAGGTCAATTAGAATAGTTAAATTGTGCTCTAAACTTGGTAGAACTTGTTATTTCAGTATCCCTTTTCAAGGGAATAGGTTATTGTGTCTTCTTGGATAAAGATGTAAGGTTATTATATGCATATTATGTTTGACATTGCTTATATTGAGCTTCATTGCAAATCTTGTCTTTTTTAATTGACATGATTATAGACTATTTTGATTACACAGATGAGATAATATAAGATGATATGAAAGTTAAAAGTTGAATAAACTATTGTTATAAAGTAATTTTTTAATATTATTTTTTATTTTAAAATTTGAAAATATTAAATTATTTATTGTATGTTATGTGAAAATTTGAAAAAAATTATAATAATTATATAAAATGAAATGGTTTATGTAACCAACGATAGCTTACCTTATCTATGTGTCAAAGTGTTGGACAAAGTTTTCCTCCCCATTGGGCCGAAGGCATTAGTATCCTTTTGCATATCTATAAAGAGTTTTGCTACATACAAGCAAAATCGCGTACTAATCTACGTATCAATACTGATTTCTTCATACTTAAAATTTAAGTTAACACTGTTCGATAAAATCTACTTTTTGACCAATCACATTAAATTGGTGCGCAGATTAATACACAATTGTGCTTACAACTAGATTTTTCCTTTTTCAAATGGATTAAGGATCTCACATACGTGCATCTCACTTTTAAGGCCTGATTTGGATAGCAAAATCCTTTCAACTATTACATCTCATTTCAATATCCAAACTCCACAAGCACAAACACTTCAATTTCAAATCTTAACTTTTCAATCTAATCATTACTTAATCATTACAATTTTCTTAAACTTCTAAACAAAATACAAAAAATAATTCAATTTTTTCAAATCTTAAAACAAGAATAATATTAAAAAATTATATTATAATAATATTTTTAACTTTATAATATTTTCATTCAACTTTTTTTTCTCTCATTTTTCAAAATCTCATAAAACATATTAACTCAAACTATTTTACTAATAGTCACAAACTATTTCACTACTATTCACATATCATCTCATCTGAATCATTTCATCTCACCATCCAAATGAAGCCTAACTACTCCAGGTTGATGAAGGGTACTCTCAACATGGTCAATAACATCCACTCGGTTTCGTAGGAAGACTTGGAAAAAAAGTCCAAGATGAACACTTTTCATAGTTGAGGTAAGCGTACAAATGCTTAAATAGACTTTCATCAGCCATGTTAGCTGCATGGTAAGAAATTAATATGACGCACTATCAGTCACCCTTCTTATCATATTACACACGGCTTTCCTAATTCTAGAAAGATGACTATCTTTTCTAAAGCCTGTATAAATGGACTGCATCTATTAGCCCCCAAATACCATCGCCAGCAAGAACAAAGTCAATTTGCAAGCAAGGGGCTCGAATTTTGGAAATAATTCATTATTCAGACTAGACAATATTACATGAGAATGTAACAAAATGCTAGAATTCTGTAATAGAATGGGAATAATTATATTGAATGGAGCTATGCTTCCAAAACAAATGCAACCACCCTCACTTTGTGACAACCAAATTTTGAAAGCAGCGTTCCACAAGACCACTTGGATATAATGGTTGCTCAGTGGCACGGGTGCTCTGGGAGAATATTGTGAGCTTTTCAAACTAAAAAACCTGAAGTACGCCAACGCCAGTATTAGAATACAAATCCCAAAGACAGAAATTTACAGCTGTGCAAAGCATACTTAGGCTGGCTTTGCTAGTATAGATATTGTAGTCTGGCCTTTGCTGCATATCAAATTCGAGAATTGCGCATTTTGTTCGGCCTCAAACACCATAAGACCCTTACATTTAAACAATGAAAATTCGTACTCAAAGTATGCATACCCACCCTGTGTAAGGAATAAAAAATGCATATGCCTCAGTTTGTTTTAGAACAAGGTGAAAATGCTCATAAAATTGACAGGCAGGAATAAGAAGAAAGTCAAGAATAGATGAAGAAATAATGGGCATAAGTGGAGACTAAACTAGCACAATTAAGAACAACATGAGAGTCACACCCCTCCCGGCCCCCTTACCCACCAGAAAAAGGCCCAAGTTGAAGGAAAGATGGTTAAAGTAGAACTTATCATTTGGAAAGTGAAGAGACCTCCGTGTAGGGAAATTTCAGAGGGTGCGGTGCAAGGAACCGAGGTTTACTCTACAGGGGTGGATCCGAAGGGCTTTGCCTCTTCAAGGTTCCCGACATTAAAAAAAAAAAAAAAAAAAAAAAAAAACCACTTCTGTAGGAAAATTGCTCCTATGGGGATAAACCCTCCAAGTATCCCTTTTGCTGAGAGCAGTCTCTCCCTCTACTCCGTGAAATTGTACCAAAAGGAACCAAGTTTGGCCTCCATTCCTCCTAGCAAATCTCTGAGACTAAACGATATGGAAACTAAAGAGCAACACTGCCCGTTATATATCTAAATATTTGGGAGAGTTGTACCATCAACAAAATCTTGGGATAGAATCCGAGGGCGTAATGATGATCTAAAATCTGAAGAAAATGGCAAGGAATGCTGTTTTACCTTCTACAACCAAATCAATAAATAGCATAGCTTCCAGGATCATTTTCATTGTCATTTCCTTATCATACCAGGCAACCAAGCAGATAATGAGATTAAACGGCAACCAGTCAACGTAACGACTTCAAAGTACCATTCACAAATGTTACAAGCACAAATCCATATTTCAAAAGTAATCTCCAAGAATATATGAAATTCATAGTTCCATTCACAAATTATATCCTACTGCACAAAGCCAAATGCCCATGACAATAACCAAAATACCCAATAAAGCAAAAAACCCCCAAAGGTATTTAATATGGATCACGAAAATCCGTTTAATTCATTCCATTTCATTTTGTTTTCCTCAATCTATTAGACCAACAGGGTTAGCTAAATATCACAAAAGTCATCACGTAATACAAAGCCAAACACCGAGAACAATCAGACCCGTACCAAGCAAAGCGTGGCCGACGCGGGTCTTCTCCCCCAGCAGCATCCCGAACAAGGCCGTGGCAGCAAACGTCGTGGCGTTGGTGACAGGCACAGTTAGAGAGATGGGAGTTTGTCCCAGAATAGCGAAGAAAGTAGCGGAGGCTGAGAGATTGATCAAGAACGGGACGGAATACTGCCAGATCGAGAGGAGGGTGAGCCAGTTCTTGAGGGAAGCGAGGAATTTGTGGTGGAGCTTGGATGGGTGGATTTCTGGTGGAGGTGGTCTCGAAGTAGATTCGAGGGCCTGGTCCCAGAGGAGCGCACCGCGGCGCATGATGGCGTTGGTGGCGCCCCAGACGAGGCCCACTGCGACCATTTTCTCTACGTCTCCGATCATGCTCCGTTGCGCTCCCAGCCTCCCTCTTTTGCTCTACGCTGCGGCCGAGTGTACGTACTGAATCAGATTTTCTCGTTCAAAGCACGCGCCAAGATTGGATTAAAGTTCTCATTTTTGGTTTTCGATTTTGTTTTTCTAGAGGAAGATTGCTTCTTCACTCGAAATGGTGGAATAAATTTTTGAAAAGTTTGGCTACTAATTGTGTTCTTTTTCCAAATTGGAATTTGCTTTCTATGTAATTTTTTTATTTAGTAATAATTCCTTCCATTATAACAACTTTGAGAGTTGTCCATTTTTTACTAATTTTGTCTATCTATCTATCTAACTTAACAATAAAACGTCAAATTGCACTTGTATTTCTTTTTAATGTAAAAATATAATGAAATTTAAAAACTCAAAATAAAAAATAAAATTAAACCTATTGTGTAATTAAAAAGAAGTAGTAAGATAATAGAAATATTAAAATATAAACTTAGCTCTTCTTCATGAGTTCAATATCATTCATTTTTAATTTCTTATGTTATATAAATGATCTTCAAGACACGAGCACACGTAACAATGCTAAATATTGTCCTTCTCTTTTCTTTTGAAAGATTAAGGTTTTGTTCCTTGTTTGCTAAAACGAGGATTTGGTCTCAGTATAGTCTGAGTTTTGATGTTTAGATATGGAAGAAGAAGAACTGTCACGTCGTTGGGAGGGATTCCATCTTACTGAAGGAGAGAATGAAGTTATTCAAGTTTTAAAAGACAATTAAAGACTCAAACATTAGAGGAGAGCATTGTTTGTTAGCTTTTCTTGTTTCTGAAAAAAGTTTTAATAGAGAAGTATTCAAGACAACCATGTCAAAGGTGTGGAGAGTTAAAGGATTGGTGGTATTCAAAGATGTTGGTGAGAACAAATTCTTAATGGATTTCCAGTGCCAATCTGACAAGGATAAAGTTATGCTTGGTAGGCCTTGGTTTTTTTATTATTCTCTTATAGTGATTGAGGTTTTTGATGGTGGATTAACAGCAAAAGACATTCCATTTTCTCATGAGCCTTTTTGGGTTCATATTCCTAATCTGCCATTAGCAGCAATGTCTCAAGAAGTTGGGTTACAAGTGGAAAGGAGGCTTGGTGCGATATATGAAGTGGATGTAGACAAAGAAGGGCTGGGATGGGGAAAGTGTCTTCATGTTAGAGTTAACATAGAATTATCAAAGCCATTGATGAGAGGTACAATGCTCAAACATGTAGAGAAGGAATGTGTTTAGACTCAAAATTATTCGAAGGAAGTGCATGCATTTGCTCAACAATATGGTCCTTGGTTGAGGGCGCCACCTATGAACTCATCATTATTTGGTGCAAGTATGGGGAAGAAAGGGACTCAGGCCACCAACAGCCGCCAGGTTCAAGCAATACAGGTAGTGAAGTTCCAAAGGGAAATGGTGGTTATCCAGAAGAAGTTTTTGAGGAGCAAAACAAGGAGGTTTCTACAGATAATTCAGGTTTTTCAATTTTAAATTTTCAATAGTTTATGACAGATAATACAGGCAGTTTTAACTTTAAAAATAGAGATAAGAATAAGGGGTTCTACTCCCTTACGAATCAGAGGAATTTAATAGTGATGTTATTGTTAATAAAGATAAAGTTAAAGGAAGGTTTTCTGAGTCTATTGAAACTTTGAATTATCAAGATAAGGGAAATGAGATGGAAACAAGGGGCAGTGAAGTGAGTTTGAAAGTAACAACTAAGGAGAGTTAGATGCTAGTTGATATTGAGTTAATTTTAATGGAACCCCATGTGGAAGCCTCTAAGAAGGTTAATGTTGGACCTCCAAAAAAACCTTCTTGAAAAAGAAGAGCAAGGGGAATAGTTAATAATGTTACTGAAGAAGGAATTTGTAGTAAAGAATGAAGGAAAATAGGAGTGTGACAGGTTATTTCTCTGGTCATAAGTCCTAATGGGAAGAGAACAAAGTCAGTTATTAATTCTGATACATGTGTTATTCATAATAAGTTGGTCTCCACCAATAGTAATGAATTGTCTAAGTTGGAAATGTCGAGGGCTCCCAGTTGAGGGCTTGGGAACCCTCGAACAATTCAAGAACTTCACATTTGGGTGAAAACAAAGGGCCCAGATTTTGTTTTCTTAATGGAAACAAAATGTAAAAGAGATAAGGTGAAGCTAGTGAGAAATATTTTGGGGTTTAACTGTCGTTTCGATGTTGATAGCAGGGGTCTTAGTGGAGGTTTAGCATTTTTATGGCATAGCTGATAGCTCTAGCAATATGAGCTTGATCTCTTATTCTAGATTCCACATATCTATGAATCTGAGTTGTGATATTAATCAGGTTCAAATAACAGGATTTGTTGGAAGTCCTAACACTGAATTAAGATAGGGGAGTTAGAGATTGTTAAATGATCTAAAACCTCTTGATGATAAAACATGGATTTGTTTTGGTGATTTTAATGAAATCTTTCACCAAAATGAAAAGGAAGGAGCTGCAGCTAGACCATATCAGTAGATGGAAAGATTTAGAGAAGCTGTTGAGGGGAGTGGGCTAAGTGATTTAGGGTATCAAGGTAACGAGTTCACCTGAAGCAACAATCGGGAACATAGTGATTTCATCAAGGAGAGATTGGATAGAGGTTTTGCTAACCTAAATTTGATTTTGTTGTTTGAATTCACTAGTGTTCTTACCTTACCTGCTCAGTCATCAGATCACTCCCCCATTTTGATTAAATTGAGTTAGCATCGGTTTACCAATGTGCAAGGAAGTATAGTATTTAGATATGAGGCATGTTGGAATAAGAGGGAAGGCTGTGGAAAAATTGTAGAGGAAGTGGAATTGATTCTAAAAATGCCATTAAAGTATTCTTTGGAATATTGGATAAAGTCAAAAGTAGAGTGAGCAGTTGGAAAATAAAGTTGTTGTCTAAAGCAAGTAAAGAGATACTATTGAAGATTAGGGCTGTAAAACAGTCGGTCCAGACCAGAAAAACCGACCGGACCGATCAGTTTGGTTCGGTCCGGATCGGACCGAGAAACATGGAGTTCGGTTTCGATCCATGATTCCTCGGACCGAACTAGTTCAGTCCGGTCCACGGTCCACAATTCCTCTGACCAAAGTGGACCGGACCGACCGAATTAAAAAATATATATATTTTTATTTTTTATATATTATTTTATATAATAATTATATAACTAATTATGTAATTTTTAGCTAACCTATTCCCATTTATAATATAAAAATTTAAATATGTAATTACAAAATAATATTCTATTAATTAAATAGTGTATATTATCAATTAACTTATAACCAATTCACCATTAACTAATTACTAACATCTACATCTATATCTAATTAAAGTTATTGGATAAATTTTTTGTATAATACCTAAGTTGTAAGTAAATATAAAGCAATTGGTAAATTATAAATTAACTAACCTAATACCAATTCCCCATTATGTATATATGTATATAGTATATATATATATATATTATAATTTATATATAAATATAATTTATAATATGGATATGTATGTATATATAATTTATAATATGTATCATTGACCATATAAATTTTTTTTAATGAGTTAGTTACATAATCTACATTAATAATTTACTTAATTTTAATTTAGTAATTTAAATAAAATGTTTAATTGATTTATTTAGAAAAAAAAAATTGGATCAGACCGAATGGACCGACTGAACGAGACCAGACTGAATGCGGACCGGACCGAACGGACCGACTAGATGTTCGGTCCGAGAAAAAAGATGGACTGAAAAAATGATGGACCAGACCGGACCGTTTTCACCCCTATTGAAGATAGTGATCCAAGCACTACCTACCTACTACCATGGGGGGTTTTTTAATTAGCTAGATCCCTTCTACTTAAAGTTAACCAGATTCTGAGTCAGTTTTGGTAGAGTTAACAGGAGAGTGAGAGAAAGGGTCATTGGATGTCATGTTGTCAAATGGGGAAAGCCAAGTCTAATGGAGGTCTTAGGTTCAGGTATTTGAAAAGATTCAACTTGGCTCTACTTACAAAACGAGGGTGGAGGTTTTTACAGAATCCAGAGTCCTTGACAGCTAAAGTGTTTAAACTCAAATATTTTCCAACTACTTTTTTCCTAGAAGCTAAAATGGGTGCTAATCTTTCCTTTATATGGAAGAGTTTGTTTGCATCCAAGAAGTTAGTGGAAGAGGGATCATTATAGAGGATTGAGACAAGGAAACAGGTAAGGATATGGCAAGATTGAAGGATTCAACTGCCTAACTCTTTTAAGATTCAAACTAAGCCTGCAGGTTGGGATTTAAATACAAAGGTGAGTGCTATCATAGAAGTTGGAATGTCCATTTGATTCAGGAGTGATTCTCAAGTAGGGAAGTGGAATTGATTCTAAAAATGCCATTAAGTAGTTCAAACTGCCCAAATAAACTTGTTTGGAGATGTAGCCAGAGTGGTATGTTCACATTGAGGAGTGCATATTATCTATAGAAGGAGTTGAATTACAGAGAGAAAGGGCAAGGTTCTAATTCTAATGCAAATAAGCAACTTTGGACTTATTTATGGAAGTTAAATGTGCCTACTGCAGTAAAGATTTTCATGTGGAAAGCTTGCTTAGAATCTCTACCAACAAACTCAAATCTTTTTAAGAGGATGGTTTTGAATTCACCACTGTGTTCACTATCTCATTAGAGAAAGAATCAAGTATACATGTGATATTGGAGTGTCCAGCTGCGAGGGATGTTTGGTGTATGGGTTTTAAAAAATTGCAGAAAGCTGGTTTCCCAACAGGTTGGTTTCTAAAGTGGTTTGAAGCTCTAGTTGATTTATTTGAACAAGAACAAGTGGAGGAAATAGTAGTTACAGCTCAAAAGATATGGCATAGAAGAAACAACTGAATTCAAAGAAATTACTCACCCAATAGAATTCATGGTATCAGCAATTAAGGCAACAACTGAATTCAAAGAAGCAAACAAGAAGGCAAACAAAACTGATGTAGTGTTGAATGCAGATATTGTCAACTGGTCTCCACCTCCTTAGGGTTTATACAAAGTGAATTGGGATGCATCATTGAGCAAGAGTAGTAGTAAGGTAGGCATTGGGATTATTGTGAGAGATCATGAAGGTCATGTCATTGCTACAAAGAGGAAGAAGATGAATTTTGCTCAAGACTCATACAGTTGAATCATTTGGGGCTTATCAAGTAGTACAGTGTGTACTGGAAATTGGTAATAGGAAGATAATCCTTGAGGGTGATGCCCTAAATGTTGTCAACTACATAAAACAGAGAGAGGATACTTGCTACTACCAAGGGCCATTATTTGGGACATAAAAAATGTTCTTGCTCGGTTAGATTGTTAGGAAGTGGTTCATATAAGAAGGGGGTCAAACATTGTAGTAGATGCACTAGCAAAAAGTGCTCTAAGTATTTCTGAAGAGATAGTTGAGTTAGAGAGTTGTCCCTCTTGTATTGCTTCTCTCATTTGAGGTATTTTGATCAATGAAGAGTTTATTCTTCTTTCAAAAGAAAAAATGATCATTAAGACACAATTTCATAGGTATAGGAAGATAAGGAATATACAATTGTGATACATGAATTAATGAGATATATTGATGAATATAGAAATTCTAAGAGTTCATACATGAATGGGCTTTAATTCTAAGAAATGGAATCTAAATGGTCATCCCCCAATTTCATGTATACATTTATAATACTTTCCCTTAGATGACTATACATAAAGAACATAACTAGTTAAAACTTTGCCAAGTAAAAACCTAATAAGAAAAAAAAAAATCAATGAAAAAGGAAAAAAAATATAATTTTCTTGTATACTTTAAGATTGTCTCGCTAAAATCTTGTAAAGGAAAACCCAGTGGGAAAAACCTTAGGGAATGAGAAAGAGTACAATTTGTATGATCATTTTCTCCTCCTAAAAAACATGTGGAAATTCATTAGTTTATAATAAAAGATCCTTGAGTTGACGCATTCTAATGTTGTGTGCCAACTTCTTAAATATTGCAGTTGGTAATGTTTTAGTGAATAGGTCTTCTAAATTAGGGGTGGGCAGCAGGGGCCCGCACCCCTCATGGTGCGGGGAAGCGTCCACCCCACCCCGCACCATGCAGGTATCACCCCTAGGTGGTGGCTAAAAAATCTAATAGATAGTATTCAATGTGCTTAGTTTTAATCTTGTGCCTTTAGAGGTCATGATGAAAGGTCTGACTCAAAAAATCAAAATAATTTCTTTGAACTGATAAAACTTCTAGCAAATTATAATGATCAAGTTGATGAAGTTTTCATGAAAAATGCTTTACAAAATGCCAAATATACGTCACCCAAAATTGAAGAGAAAATTTTGCATATATTTGCAACTAAAATGCGAAATGTGATTTACAAAGAAATCAAGGATGTCAAATTTTGTATTCTCGTTGACGAAACTCGAGATGAGTCCAAAAGAGAACAAATGGTTATCATTTTGAGGTTTGTTGATAAAGAGTGATTTTTTCATATTGTGCATGTCAAAGAGACTATGGCACTGACTAGGGGTGCTACCTGCCCCCCCCCCCCGGGGCAGGGCCACCCCCCACCCGCCCCCCGCCCCCGCCCATGCGAGGGGGCTTTTTTTGCCCCCGCTCCCCGCCCCTCACATGGGCGGGGCGGGGTACCCTGTCTGGTGCCGGGGGGGCAAGGCGAATACCTCATCCGCCCCGCCCCCCGCCCACTTCAAGAACATTATGTTCCATTGGGCTTAAAAAAAAATTTTGGGTCTAAAAAAATAACCAAATTATTATATAATTAAATCGTAAATTAAAATTTATATATATAATAATAATTTAAAAATAAAACATAAAAATTATGTTATTAATTTTTAAATTTGTTAGACTTGTTCACAAGAGTCACAAGAGAGTGAGACTTGTGAACAAAATTGCATATGGTAAGTCCCACATTGCTCAAGTAAGACTCTTGTATGGCCTTGGAGTCCTATTTAAAGGTGGCCTAGGATGCTCATGCCATATGCAATCTTGTTCACAAGTCTCACTCTCTTGTGACTCTTCTGAACAAGTCTAACAAATTGTAATATATTTTTATATATATACAATTTGAAAAATATAAATATATATTTATATTTTATAAAGTGCGGGGCGGGGTTGAGCCTTGCCCGCCCCCCCTTCCCCGCTTAGTGTCTTCCATGCGGGGCGGGGGACCCTGCCCCGGCATGTGCGGTGCGGGGTACCCCGTCCGCCCATGTGGAGGCGGAGCGGACGGGAGCGGGGCAGCGGGGGGCGGGCCCCCGCTGCCCACTCCTAGCACTGACTCTAAAAAATGATATATGTGTTTTTATTTTTTGTTACGATCTCCAAATTGAGAATATTCAAGATTTGTGATATGATATAAGAAATAATATACGTGTTGAATGAAATGGATTACAAGCTTTATTTCTTAAAAATTGTCCTTAAGCATGTTATGTGCATTGTTTGGCTCATAAACCACAGTTAGCTTTAGTTGCAACATTTGGAGAGTCAAACATGTTCATCAGTTCATTGTTCATTTGACATCTATTATTAATATAATGATGAATTACAATCTGCTCAAACTGCTGAAATTGAACGTCTGATCACTTCCAATGAGATTGAAACTAGAAAATGGAAAATTCAAATTGGTACTCTATACTAGCTGGAGATATTAGATGTGGATCTCATTTTCAATTTGTTTGTAGTTTGATGAGGACGTTCGGTGTTACTTGCTTAATTATCAGTATTACCTCAAATGAGAGATCAAATTATTCTCAACGTGGTGATGCTGAAGTGGCTTACATGATATTTTAACATCATTTGAATTTGTTTTGATATTACATATGATAAAGAAAATCATGTGACTGACTAATGCGCTTCGCAATCTTTACAACAAAATTTCCAAGACATTGTGAATGATATGAGCCTAGTTTCAACTGCAAAAGAACTCATTCAAAAGCTGAGAGATAATGAGTGAGAGTCTTTGTTTGCTGATATTAAATCATTTTGTGAACAACACCAAATTGATAATCCTAATATAAATGGTCACTATACTAGAGCTCGAAGTAAATCTCGTCGTTAAGTTGACAAATCATTGACAACAATAGAGCATCATTTTAGAATTGATATATTTACTACTACAATAGACTTCCAGTTACAAGAATTGAACGATAGATTTAATGACTATACAATGTAACTTTTCATTCTTAGTGCTGCTTTAAGCTTTAAAGGTGCATACAAATAATTTAAAATTGATGATATATATAAATTGGTTGAGAAATTTTATCCATTTGATTTTACTAAGTAAGAAAATTTCCTTTTGAGAATTCAATTGCAATATTATGAACTTGAAATTCTAAATTTTCAAGATATATCAAGATTATTTGAGATAGGACTATCAACTTCAGAAAAATAAAAAATTTATTATTTGATTGGCATGTTAATTCATTTTTCTGCCATGAAGCTTATAAAACTAGATTGCATATTCGAAAGGAAGATGAGTTTCTTATGGATAATTTACTAGTTTATATTAAGAAATAAATTATCAAGAGTTTCACTTCAAATATAATAATAGACAAATTTTATTCCATGAAAGATCGTTATCGAGCTTAATTTGAAGAGAAAATCTTAAATTGATATTTCAATTTTTTTTAAAGGTATCTAACAAACTAAAGAAATCTTAAGGAAAATTATCTTATAAAATAATTTATAGACATGTATTTTTTGTATATAATTTTATTACGTATGATTATTGTTTTTTATATAGTCACGTGTAAAAAAACCACAAATTACTTATGTTGACATATACCACACACTTTGTCAATTGCCCCTCAAACACTAAATCCTAGTTCTACCCCTACTAATACTTTATATAGTATCACATAGATTATATCAAGATTTTATAAAATGATTTATAGTGCAAAAAGTAGGTATCAATATTTATAGAAAAGAAACTTACAGTAGTCGAAAAATGTCTCACAAATATCTTATCAAAGATAAACACAAGTTGATATTGAGCTCTTCAAAAGGATAAAAAATATGAAAGAGTGATATATGAATTAATATGATATATTGATAAATTTAAAAATTTCAAAAATTGATACGTAAATGAAATAGAATTTGGCTGGTTTGGATACACAAACCTAAATTATCTCATCTTATCTCATATAATCATTACAACTTTCACAAAATTTCACACAAAATATAAGAAATAATTTAAATTTTTTAAATTTTAAAATTATATTATAATAATATTTTATTTAATTTTTAATAATACATCTCATCCCATTAAAATTATATATCCAAACGATTATCCGTATCATTTATAATAGGAAAATGATAGATTCCCCGCTGGGAGCCACCGCTCCCAATTTTTTTTTTTATTCTTTTTCTTAGTGATTAAGAAAAAATTATTTAATATTATTTTATTTTTTTAAAAATTTAAAAATATTAAAAAAATGATGTGAAAAAAAAAAATAAAAAATTCCAGCTGTGGCTATAGGACTACTCTTATAATAAAGTCAAAATTGTGGCCGGCTATTCGTACAGCGACCGAACTCACGTGATTTGGTATCAGAGGTATTCACTATTCGAAATGGGCTACGGAGTGTCGGTCCTTTTCTAGGCAACCTATGGGTGACCGAACACATTTGATTTTGATCTTGGCCATCACCGAGTGGATGGATATGGCCCATGATTTTTTCAAGGCATGGGCCACCATTTGGCCCCCATGGTAAAATAAAATACTTTTTAGTTTTAATATATTTTCAAATTAAAAAAATTACTTGCATGTATTTATCATTAATGTCTTATGGAGGGTCAAACCTCAAATTTGCCATAGCTTTTTCATCCTTTTTCCATATGTTATTTAATTAAAAAAAATTTCCACTTTTATTAAATTTGGAACTTATATCACGCTCTTGCAAGATTTCCACTTTATGCATGAAATGAGTACTTTTTCTTGTATAATTTAATTTCATTATTTTCTTGTAGAATCTATATAAATAATTTAATTTATTATTATTATTATTTTAAAATATATGAATCATCATTATTGAATACCCGCTCTTGTAAGTCGCCACGCTCGGCTGCACTCAAATGCGACGTGGTCCCTAAACGACAGCCACCATCCTCCATGTGTTTATTTCCCCAATCAATGTTAACCCCACCCACGCTTAATAATTCGGTTGAGGCTAGTCTGCCGCCTCACCATACTGCTGAGCTTACCGATGAGTATTTTATTTTTAATTTTTTTTTCATAATTTTTTTTATCATTTTCTTAATTATTAAATAAAAAAAATATACTAATATACTTAAAATCACTTTCTTAATCATTAAGTAAAATATATATATATATATATTTTTTTTTCCAAGTGATTAAACCGGACGGTCACCTCCAAGCAACAAAGTAACTTTTCTCTAATAATTCTGCCCGATTCCAAGGGTAGCATCGTAACTATAAAATCAATATTTAAATTTTCTCATTTTTATAAATTGTGATATACGATTTCAACTTCTGTAAAATTATATATTAACTTTAATCAATATATTACGTGTTAATATTACGTGTTAATCAATGAAATATTAAAATTTTTATGTATTATTATATATAATTTTTATATTTTTCAATAACCTCTTAAAATATCCAATTCAATTTTATTTTTTTCTAAAATAGTTTAATTCAAACAATTTTCCTAATTTTGAATATCATTTTAATTCTTATTTGTAGTGCTAGACTCCGAGTCGTCAACAAGTCAACGGGTATCCGACCCTCCGCCTTGCCTGAAATGCCAAGACTACCCCTCAACTTTCCCTCTTTATCAACAAATCACGCTCTGTTTGTATTTACCTGTGTGGTTTCAGTTCTTTCTCAACTATAAAACAAGAGTCTCTGCACCGCCCCCTTTCTCAATTTTTGATCCTCGAGCTCTTCTTGTTCTTGTTCTTCGGATCCAAAATCCAAAATCCTAGCTATCTTTTATGCTAGAGAGAGAGAGAGAGAGAGAGAGAGAGAGAGAGAGAGAGAGCTTGAGGGATCCGGATCATTGAATCTCTACGATGGAACGGATCGTCGGCGGTAAGTACAAGCTCGGCCGCAAGATCGGCAGCGGATCGTTTGGTGAAATCTTCCTCGGTGAGTATCTGTACGCGTTGTGGTTGATTTTTTATTTTTTATTATTATTATTTTTTTAAAGTTCATCTTTTGAAACTCTGATCGATCTTTTCGAATTTTGATCATTGGTCGCAGCCACGCATATCGATTCATTTGAGATCGTCGCCGTTAAGATTGTAAGTTCTAATTTCTCTCTCTTCATACCTTTTGGCTCATTTTGGTGCTGTGTCTTACGTATCTGTAACTACGAAGACTTGGACAGTGGCGGTGCCAGTTGGGCGGCGAATTTATATTATAATAAGAATTTGTTATTTATAATTTTATGTATACAACAAGAAACACTATAAAATATAATTCAAGAAAAAAATATAAACATGTTCATCAACCTGAAGACATTTAAAGTCTTTCATGGCTGCAACATATTATGAATTACAAACTAAGATTTTCTATTTTCAACGGATAACACAATATTTCATTTGAAATTAAGATCGTGAAGAAGAGTAAGATTGAATTGAAAGGAATAAACGATAATAGAGAAAAATCTTATGATGTTGGTTTTAGAAAAATCCATCTTTATACTTTTAAAAAAATTTTGGGTCAAATTTTTGAGTTTAAAAGATCTAGGTTTTATTAGAATTTAGACTAAATTATTTAGTTTTATAAAAAATCTCCATGCATATTTTATGAAATATTTTGGGAAGTACCTGTTAGTTTTTCATAAATTTTAAAAAGTTAGTTGGGTGTTATTTTGAAGTTTTGCAGACTGAAGAATTTTTATACAATTTTTTTTTTTTTTTTTAAAGATAGGAGAGAGATTTTTGGGTTTTATTATATTTTGGAGGGTCAGGAATTATCTTAATATTTTGGGGAATAATTTTTATAGTATTTTTAAGGATAGGAGAGGGAATTTTTGAAATCCTATTTTCATTTTAAGGATAAAATTTCTATTTCAAATTTTTAGGGAGGAAAAAACAATTTTTTTTCTTGAAAAAATGGGGGGACGGGGGTGGCTTGAATTTGTCTTTATTATTATCATTTTGTTTTCTCTTATTGCAGGAAAACGGTAAAACTAAGCATCCGCAGCTCCTTTATGAGGCCAAGTTATACAATATTCTTCAAGGAGGAAGTATGTATTCTACATGTATCTATACTGTTTACTGGTGAGATCGAGATTTAAATTAATTGTTTATGGTTGTATATAAACTTTTTTCTTCAGGTGGTATTCCTAGCATAAGATGGTCTGGTGTAGACGGGGAGGACAATGTGCTTGTGCTCGATTTGTTAGGACCCAGTCTTGAGGACCTGTTGGTGTATTGTGGGAGGAAGTTCTCATTGAAGACAGTTCTAATGTTGGCTGATCAAATGGTATCCTTAATTTTCCATCTTAATGGACTTCTGTTTTAAGCTCTCAGCAGAAACTGTTCGTGCAGCTCATGTGCTCACTTGCGGATATACAAATTCGGAAACGAATGTTTACGTTTGCTGAGGAGCTGTGGTTTCAATGCTTCTGAAATAGTAGTTTTGTCAACTGGTTATTTCATTTGCTATATGACAACTTTCATTGACTTTCTAAAGACCGTTATGTGTTGCAATCAGATTTTTCCAATATGACTGGGGGTGTCCTGTGGCTTTTCTTATCTGAGTCACTGTTACTCAGTTAACAATTATTTAGAGAAAGTATATGGAGTATATTGCATCTATTTACCATGAACCCACTATGGATGTCTACTTTGAAGAATGTTCAAAGTTAGTTGGCCTCGTTATTACCTATGTTACAATTTTATTTTTGCAGATTACAAGAATAGAGTACGTGCACTCTAAAGGATTCTTGCATAGAGACATAAAACCTGATAACTTCCTCATGGGTCTTGGTCGGAAAGCAAACCAGGTGATTGATTTTACCGTCTTTTCTTCCTTACCTTGGATGGGTTTTTATTCTTTTCTTTGTCATTTCATTGCAAATCATCCTGTGCTTTTATTGTGCTGAACAGGTTTACATGATTGACTTTGGGCTTGCAAAAAGATACCGGGATGCAACAACCAATCGCCATATTCCTTACAGGTACCTTTTTTTATTACACAACTAATGTTTTTATATGTTTCATGGACGTCTACATTGCTCATACATTTTAGTGAATATCTTTAAAGAATATTTATATAGACATAAATATGTACACGCACACAAACTTGGATTTCTATGTAATAAATGGATACATATCCTTGCACAACTGAGCATTGTCTTCAACAGGGAGAATAAAAACTTGACGGGGACTGCACGTTATGCAAGTTGCAATACTCATCTTGGAATTGGTAAGCTAGGAAATGTTCTCCCATTCATTTGTGTTTTTTTTCCTCTACCCCATACTTTCCTCCTCTTCATTCCCCTCTGATTATGTAAGTAATCATCCATATTTGGTATCTTCTTCATAGAGCAAAGCCGGCGGGATGATTTAGAATCACTGGGATATGTGCTTTTATATTTTTTGAGGGGAAGGTATGATTGCCTTTTCATTTCTTTCCTTTTTAAAGATTAAATATAGAAGAACCATACCCACAACCACTATCTGTTTCTGCTTTGTATTAATAATGAGTAATTGCGATACTGAGATCTAAAAGTATGATTTCTGCTTTCTTATGCTTTGGCACATCATCTCTCTAATGACTCAGTTTCTGTGTATAGCCTTCCATGGCAGGGTTTAAAGGCTGCCACAAAGAAGCAGAAGTATGATAAAATATGTGAGAAGAAGTTATCAACTCCTATAGAGGTGTGTGTTGAGTCTGTTGACTGTGGATATGTATGATGGAAGTTACAGGTGTATCTGAAGTGACTGTTGGTTTTTTTTTTTTTTTTTTTTTTTAAGGTTCTCTGCAAATCTCATCCAGTGGAGTTTGCTTCATACTTTCATTACTGCCACTCACTGACATTCGATCAGCGACCTGATTATGGATTCTTGAAGCGTCTGTTCCGCGACTTGTTTGCTCGTGAAGGTATTGATCCACAAAGCCTAGTGATCCCTCTTTCTCTCTTTTTGGTCAATTCTCGTCATGTTCCAGATTTAAGCAATCTGATAGAGCATATGCCATAATCGTTAATCCTTCCAGTCAGATATGGAGCTCTTTGCATGCGAGGAATTATGGAAATTGCAGTAACATGCTGATTATGTTTTTGGTCTATTTCCCCTGAGCTTGTTTAAACCCTTGCCCCTCCCCCAAGCTATAAATATTTAAATAGACAAATGAAGGATAAAAAGAAATAGCCTGTAGCATGTTGTCCTAGTAGCATTCATGGGCCTTCCCCACAATGAGATGGGGATTGTGGGTCATACCTATGGTTACGCTGGAGGCAATTAAATGGAAGCCCACATATGCATAGGTATGGCCTTTTGGTAAATAGAAGTAGTCCGAATAATTTCTGAACCTGCACAACTAATTTTGAAACTATGAGTGATTGTCATTTCAATTCAGACTATTTTTTTAGCTATGCCAGATTTTGCTGCAATTTAACTCTTATTCTTTATGTTTTTGGCAATTTCCAGGATATGAATTTGATTTCATATTTGATTGGACAATCATAAAGTATCAGCAGTCACAAAAGAATAGAACCCAGTCTCGATTATCTGTATGTATATTTTCTGCTTGGTATGCTTTATAACTTTGATTATAATTGCTTATTTGGAGAGAGGGATATTGATGGTTCTAACAATACTCAATGTCCACATATATTACAGTCTGGTCCTGTAGGTAGCAGTAGTCGTGCAATGCCACTAGATGTGGACAATCATCAAGGTTAGTTGTTGCTGATGCATTTAAAAAAAAAAACTAGATATCCTTCTAAAAAAACCTCTAAAGATGACTTATAAGCTGAGCTATTGCTTGTTCAAAGTAAGGATTCATATGAATTTCAGCATACGAAAATACCAAGTTAATCATTGGCTATATGATTGGTACTAACTTAGGGCACCAGTGGCATGGAGTTAATAGAACTGTGTTGTTTATTTTCCCTCTCAACACCTGGTATCATTATATTCAGCTGCATTAAAGAAATAATCTTATATTCATCATCTAATTGGCAGGTGGTGTTACCGTTCCTTTTTCAGCTGAAGTAACAGAGCGCATTAGACCTGGAAATGCTACTGGTCCTGGTTTCCGGATGCATTTTAAATCACCAATTCCCAAGAATTTAAGTTCTGAGAATCCTATTGAGAAGAATGTAATTCTTTTACTTGAGCCTTTATTTTGGGTTTTTTTTGTGTGGTTTTTTTTTTTTGGGGGGGGGAGGGGGGGAGGGAGA
Source organism: Carya cathayensis (assembly GCA_011037825.1). Classification (NCBI taxonomy): domain Eukaryota; kingdom Viridiplantae; phylum Streptophyta; class Magnoliopsida; order Fagales; family Juglandaceae; genus Carya; species Carya cathayensis. Next base: position 312,437 of record QGSO01000442.1, read on the forward strand.
TATTTACCTCAATTATATGGGTTATTCGTGATGCAATTTCCTTGTACATTATCCATTTACTAAAATTTATGCTAATTAGGTCATGGGTGGGATAAATGTTGCTATGTAGGTGCAGACTGAAGAACACGTGGCCTCTACGTCATATGCACTTGCTGGTTCCTCTAAAAGAAATTCCTCAAAGCTTGCATTGCCCACTGATACTACAAATCCTGGTAATGGACATGGCAATCGAATGGGTACTTCAAGTAGCTGGATATCGTCACTGCCACATATCTCTTCTGCAAAGTGATTTATGGTAATTTATCAGGATCATACTTCAATAACATTATAGGTTGGATTCTTTCTTAGTTTGCTTTCCCATTCTACACATTAATTGTATTGTTGACCATTTTGCAGTGTTTTGTTTTGTTGTGGATCTGCTCAAGAACATTCTAGGGACACAACGTTTGAAGCTGTAAATGTGTGGTGGTCGGAGTTTTGTTCTTCACTTTGTGTCTGTTGAGAAGATTCTGGTAATGCATCTACAGAGGCTGCAATGTGCCACTGATGTGATGTGCTGCATTGGTTCCTCTATTGATGCCAGCTTGCGTAATTTTTTCTTAAGGTGACTACAATCACAATTGTTATAAACACAGACTACAAAAACTTGGGTCCTGTGCTGTACATAGATTTCACAAGTGGCTCACAGAGAACTTGTATTTACAGTCCTATGTAATGTGAATGATGTGTGAAAGTATACTTTGATTTCCATTTCTAGTCATATATAGTAGGTGCCTTTCTGCCATATGCTGGCTGGTGACATTTTTACTTTGATTAATTTTATTTTACTTGATCCATGGTTAATGTTCTGTATCTTTTGGATCAGACCCCTTGGTGTTCTGCTGGAGGAATTTCACCTAGTGCACTAATCTTGATGTCCATGTTATGTGTCTTATCTGAAGCATCCCTAAGTAAGTGGGAGTTCAAACTGAAGAAGTTTAAGTTTTGGTTTTCTTTCTTTTGACTGATTCAAAGGGTTTTCCATCATAGCACTGATTTCTCGAAGTGATCAGATCAACACGTGTTTCTTAAATTTAATTTTGAATGAGGGGAGAAGTATCTTAGTGAGTTCTAGAAATTTTTGAGTTTTTTTTGATAGGTGAGTTCTAGAATTATGACATATAAAAGGTACTTGTCCCAAAAAAAGTTGTCCTTTTGTAGGGGATAGATCGTCGAAGTGTTTGTAAGTGACTGTTCATATTTTTGAATTGCATAGAACTTTGGAGAATCCATGCTATTGTTTATGATTTCTCAATTTGCCTTTCTACATATTTAGATCTGATTATACCCCCAAGACACCCATGGTATGCATTATTACTTGTAGTCGGACAACATAAATCATGCTTGATTCTATTTTACTTTCATTGTTTAAAGAGGATCAGTAGTTTTTAGTTTTGTTTCATGATGTTATTTAAAGCCTTAAAGTAATTATAGCTTCTTGTTGATGTTCATGTTTATGATTAGATTTAAATAACCTGCTCAGTTATCAGTTCACACTTTGCAATTTGCAGGATTTCTTTTTCCACAACATTGTTTGCAGGATGAAATGTGGCAGGGAAATGCTCACTGAGGAAGAAGACAAATAGGAAATGTTGGCATTATGGGATTTCCTGTATGCTGATCAAGAGATTTGGACCCTCTTGATGTCAATAAAAATTGTGAAATTGGTGGTTTCTTACCAGGCAGGACCGGGAGGGTAGTAAATGCACCACAATTAGTAGTTGGATATGGTGAAATCTGCAAAAATCCTTTATGCTGGATGTTTGGCATACTGTTAATATCTGTGCTCTTCAGTCTGGAGGTCTAAGAACCCATAACATGTTGATAGTCCATTACCGTTTGAGATACATTTTCGATGCGAACTGCCACCAGGTACATTACGTTTGAAAGCAGATTCAAATCGGAGTTATTGAATTCATATATAGATTGCAAGGAAGCCATCACACACTTTTGTGTGGATCACCAACTCATTTCACCGATGTACATGGGGATCATTTTGCTACGAGACTGGGATTCCAGGCTGAATTTCAGAAACTCATTTTGGTGGCATCTGCATTCTATTTCCACCTGATATCTGTTGGGGGTGTATTTAATGCCTCCAGTCAATGCTAGCTCAGCCAAGGTGAGAGTTCTGAAGAGGTAAAAAGTCATATTGTAGAAAAGGGTGATTCCTATAAAGGGAGGTATGTGTTCATCGTCTTAGATGCCACCACCCTTCTTTTTGCGTTTTGACTTCACCTCAAACCCTTTGGAAGTTCTTGCATTGTTTTTTGTTAATTTTAAATGATTTCGAATTAGTACTAAACTTTTCACTTAATATTGAACTAGATAAATATAGATAAATGATACTTGCAGTTGTGAGTGTGTAAATGTCATGCAATTATTTTTAAAAAAGTGAATCAATACGGGATCAACATGAAAATAAGTTAATTTTTTAATAGTAGACATTAATCATTTTCAAAGCGACTGTATGGTATTTGTGCACTCCACGACTAAATGTAACGTATATAATTATTTTTTTAATTGGTAGTTTAGAAATTATAATATAAAATGAGTGATAGTTTTAAGAAAAACATTATTATTTTTCTATAAATGTGAAAATGCAAGCACAAAAATGGGTTAAAAAAATAAATTAGTGTGTATTTTGGCAGACTAAAGATGGTAATATTATAAGCGCAAACTCCACATCAAACGGCGTTCTAGTTTTCTATAAGAATCATTTGAAAAAAAAGAAGAAGCTTTCCAAAAGAATATTATTTCCTCAGTTAAAATTACTTGGCCTTTTACGTTTGTTATGGTATTTTCGGGGCCTAAAGGAAGGCTTAAACAATATGAGTCAAAGCCAAATAAATAAATATTAAATCAAAACATCTTAAAGAGTATTCTTGTTGGAATAATCAAAGCCAAATATTTGTTTTAAGTTAATATGAGGTGAATTTAATTTTGACTATTTCATTCATATTAAATTGTTATGTTGGATTATCCATTTATTCATTATATAATAATAAAATAATAAAAGATAAATTTGGTTTTGGCTATTTCAATCATATCAAATATTTATATTAATTTAATTTTATTAAATTTTATCATATTTACGTTGTTATTCTCGTCGTAATGTTGTAAACAACGTTAAGTTATTTAGGCTATAGTATTTGGGTATGAACTCAAATAGATCTGTTCATTAAAAAAAGAAAGAACTCTAATAGATCTTATCTACAAAAAAAAGGAAAAACGCGTTTTAAATTACCAATTATAAAATAAATAAATAAATTGATTGGAGAAAACGAAGTTAATTGTCTTAGAAATAGTCTAACAAGATGTATTGGTGTATTTCTAGATATTGGTTGGTTTATATTGTCATTCCATCCATATTTTGCCCTTATAGAAATAATATTTTGTTTAGCTCGGGGCGAGTGGGATAAGTAAAAGTTAGAAATTGTTTTAAAAAAAGGAGGAAAAGTAGGAAATTAAAAAAGAAAGAATTACTTTAATAACCAAAGATCACAAGCCATTCTAGATTGGTGGGTCTACATGCACTGCTAGGGGCTCCTCCTAGTACATTTTAGGTTTTTATTTTTATTTTTTTTTATCATATCATTTTTTAACACAATTAAATATTTCTAAAAAAAGAAAAAAAATATTATTAAATAACACTTTCTTAATTAGTAAGTAAAAATAATAATAATAATAACAAAAATGGAGCAGGAGCTCCCGGGATCCCTAGCTTTTTCCTTCTAGATTTTGATATATTAGAGAGAGAGAGAGAGAACAGAACAGAACAGAACCAAGTAAAATTGCAAAATACAGTTACAAAGCAGAGCAGAGCAGAAGGTCAAAACCCAAATCATCATATGAAATGCTGATATCCATTTCATCTCTCTAACTCCTTGAGAACCCTCACAACTTCAGCCAGCACCACCCCAGGTTCTGTGCTGTCAACACCCACCATCCCTGCCAACAACTCTATCTTCTTCCTCGTACCTTCTTCAAACAGCAATCCATCAATGCACTGCTCATCCTCCCACACATCATCATCATGGACTTCCACTTGATGGCAACACCAGGAATCGGCATCTGACTTCACTTTAGGATCATCTTCTTCATCATCAAGCTGGGTGACAGACAATTCAGATGAACGTCCTCCATTACTGCTCACTGTCTTCAACACTGCAGAGTTGGTTCTCTCCATCCTGGACCTCCCTTCAGTATTGAAAGCCATCAACTTGAAGTGATTGATCTCCCTTAAATGGGTTTGAGGATTCGAATACAAAGCTTTGATGGAATGGTTAGAATGGCCAACGCAGGTGGTGTTTTGCTGTGTATCGTTAAAGCAAAACAGCTTTGGGTCCTCCTCTGAGTTATCTCTTGCAGCCATTAATATTGCAAAAAAGGAAAAGGGTGAAACTGGTCTGAATGAGAAACGTTCTATTCGTTTTGAATGCCATGAATATAATGTAATCTGTTACGAAGTGAGGATATACGCAGAGTTCATGAATGACAGTGATTTCAAATATTCCATTAATGCTTTATGGGGTCAAAGTATGCAAGGGCACTCATATATTTTTTCTCGGAAAATGAATGTACGGCAAGTGTAATGCACAAGCACGCGTGCGTGAGGATAGAGATAAGGGTCCGGCTACCATGCCGCCCCATTCATCCTGTTGGGCGGTATTTTTTTTTTTAACTTTTCATTTCACATTTTTTAATTATTTTCTTAATCACTAAGTTAAAAGAAAAAAAAATTTTTTTTATTCAAAAGTCAAATTAGACGGTCAACCTCAGGCAGCAAAGAGGCTTTTTTCCAGAGATAATATGGGTCAACATCAAATATTTATAGTCAATTTGGAGTACTAAAGCATTGGTATTGGATTAGCTATTTCAATCTTTAAAAATTTGAAGAATATGTAACTTTTTAACTTTTAGCTAACTACTCAACACTTAAAATCTACATTGGATTAGCCATCACATTCTCTATAATAATAAAATATTATTATTTTTTATTATTTATATTTCTTTAATTAATTTTTTAATACTTTTTATTTTATTTTCATAATCTTCAATTACCTCCAACAATCATATTTATTTTTATTTTCACAATCCAACAATCTATAATATAATAATCTCATATGTACATTTTTACCATCCATAAAAATTCCATATATATAATATAATAATATCAAATATGGGATAAATGTGAGACAAGAAATAATAAAATACTAATTTGAAGAAGCTATAGTTGTTTTCATATATGGAATGTGTGATGGATTTACTGTAGCTAATAGTTCATATAAAAAGTATTTAGCTAATTCAATATGGATATAATTTCATCAAAGTTCTTTAAAATATGAAAAGCACTGATATTTGGCTAATCCAATGCCAGTGTTCTAACAAAACAAAAACAAAAAAAAAAAAAATCATTTATTAGGGTTTATGCAGCTGTGCCAATGCATAACCATTATTGATGAGATGCATGGAAGGCTACCGTCACGAGTAGTAACTTTGGGAACGTTTTGATAGCTTAATTTGAACCTGAGGGAGGCTAACTAACTTCTTTTCCTTCCACTCCTTTAAATTCTGCAATATTTCAAAAAAGGCATGGCAGAATTTGATCCGTTGAAAGAAACCAATAAACACACACATCCCTACCTAAACCGACAGAAACTTCAAGCGTGTTAAACATTTAAGCTAGTGAAGCTCAGCACATAGGATTGGCAGATCATTTTAAGACTAATGAATATATTAGAATATTTGTAAATAGTAATGAAGTGGTCTAAGAATATCTAGAGTAGTTGTGAAAATCTGAACTAACCTAGGGGTCAACCCGGGGAGATTGTACCACCCATGTTATAATTCTATCTCACTCATTTTGTATAGGTAAGTAAGGCCATGGACAGATAACTTGTTGCAAATTAAAGAGCCACTCCTCTCCTCTCCCTTCCCCTCCCCTTCCCAAAATTACCTTTCCTTCCTTCCAACTCTCTTATACCCCGTTTGATTATACAAATGAGATGAGATGAGATGTTTTTAATAGTAATGAATAAAATATTGTTATAATATAATTTTATAATATTAATTTTGTATTGGGATTTGAAAAAGTGAAATTGTTTATTATATTTTGTATGGAGATTTGAAAAAATTGTAATGATGAGTTAAAATAAGATGAGATGAGTTTTTTGGTTTTGTGTAAACGAACAGAGGGAAGGTTTGGTAGTAGAGAATTTTAAGTTTTAAAATTTATATTTTAATATTATTATTGTTTTGAGATTTGAAAAATTTAAGAAAAAATTGAATTACTTATTATATTTTGTATAGAGATTTGAAAAATTTATAATGATGAGATGAGAATTTTGAAATTGAGATGAAAATTCTTATGTGTCAAACCGAACCTTAGGGAAGGTTTGGATAGTGAATTGAGATGAGATGAAAATATATTAAGGTTGAAAGTTAAATAAAATATTTTTTTAATATTATTTTTGTTTTGAGATTTGAAAAAATTAAATTATTTATTATATTTTATTTAAAAGTTTTAAAAAATTATAATGATCAAATAGATAGATAAGTTGAAAAGCTTCTTCTTTTGAGACAATACTTATGTATGCAGATAAGGCCTTGTCTACTTATTTTTTAGTGTTTCTTTTAAGACAAATGCTTCTACTTCTTCCTTCAATGCCTTTCTCCTCCTACAAGGTGAGGCTGTCCTCCTCAATGGTGAGGTATTTTGCTTTTTGGGATCAACCCTCCACCACCAACCTTCTTCCGCTCACTGCACCGACCACCTATTTTGTTAGTCCATTTCAATTGGCACGTAAGAGACATATGCCATAGGATGCATGAGTTATCAGTCAACCAAAATGGGAAGAAAACTATCACCAACTTTCTTATATAATATAACTCGGCTTAGAAACAGCATTGCTAGAATACAGGCTTACATTAATCTATAGAGGTGAAATTAGCTTGTTTGAAATGGTAGCAAATTAAGCTTTTAAGTATTTTGGAAAGAATATTTATTTTTTCATATGAAATATATGGAGAAAAATAATTCAACATATAAAAATTTATATCTCAAACTACAGACCTGTGAAATTAATGCATGGGATGATCCCTATTATAATAATCATTATGGAAATTATTACAATTTGTCTTTTTTTTTGGTCAGGAGAGTATATGGACATTATTATAACCTTATCTTCAAAATGGTGTTCTGATACATTCTCTCGCAATTTGAACGAATCGAGATGCTGATTTTGCTGTCACAAGCTTGGTCACTCCAATTCCTTTAGAATTATCTACAAAAACCTGCAACATGGACAGAAATATCAACGATAATCTGAGAAGAAAAAAAAAAAAAAAACAGGAGCTGCTCGTACCAGACAAATCACGAGTACCAAATTTCAAAAGTTAACTTTGTACTTCTGTGTGGATGTTGGTGATCGTGTGGTTAGCGTTGTTGAATGGCCTGCAGAAAGTTGTCTTCAACTTTTCTATTGACCAAATATAAACCTGACGTAATATGCATCTAGTAGCCTTAAACTGTTATTCACTTCTTCATGCCTCGGTCCTCACTCAAAAGCCCAGAGGTGGAAACCTTCTTCAGGTCAGATTGCATACCAATTAAATGAATGGGAACAATAAGCAAGTGTTAAAAAAGTAGAATTAGAAAAAAGAAAGGAAAACCCACAATTGACACTAGAAAACAATTAAAAAGTGATACTTTAAAATACTGAACCCAAAAGCAGCAACAACTAGCCAGTTGCGAAGTTATCAAAGTCTCTGATCTAACTGAAAGCTTTGCAGACATCCATCCAGGTAAATATATTTTGCACGCCCATATTTACATCCTTTGTTATGACTGCTGAACAATTCTTGGGTTGTGCAAAAAGCCACTCAAGTTATATATGCAAAACACTGTTGAAAAAAGAAACAGTCCCTGGACACAAGCATGAAACCATAATACCTTGACAAGCCATACCGTTTTCCAACCATCAGGATCCAAGCATGCAGTAATCTAGGTGCTGATGCCCAGTAATGGTCCTAGTACCCATGTAAGGCTTCTGCAGTTTTATAAACATCATCTGTGCCTATTGCAACCTGTTACGATGTAAGAAATCAGTCTCCAATACTAATATGTCATCTCTTATTCTGACAAATAAGTGAAACAATATTCAATGTCATAGACCATAACAGAACAATCATTTGCCACCAGCAGGGGGGGCGGGATTTAGTTTCTACCTGAGCATAAGCCTTGTGATATTCAGTCTCTCCGTAGTTGTATGTCAATTCCAGAACAGAACTTCAATCTTCAGGTCCATAACCCATCATTGCAATTGTATGCTACGTGGGAAAATCAAGAGATTATTTTCAGTAAGGATGAAATGCACAAAACCAACCACCAAACAAGGCTTTGTAAACAGGGGCACAGACAATTCAATTAAAGGCTTGGCTTAAAGATACCCATATAGTCTAGCCACAATGACCACAACAACATTCACCAATGGATTTTCTTAAGAAGCTAATCTTCCATCTACAAATTACCCAAAATGAAAGTTAAGCATACGATGGCTAGCATCAAGAACAGGCATAATCAATTATTTACACGTCCAGGGTTGTCAAATCCTATAGCTGTGTTGACACAGCAACACAAAAGGTTTGGTGTGCCCTTGCCACATAGGTCAACTCCGAAAGTAGAATTGCCACAAATGAGACCATGCCTTTCTTTCAGGAACTCTTTTCAATTTCGGGAGAAAGATATCTGTCTTTTAGGTTTCCCTTTGGAGATTCTTGCTTTGAATCTTTTCTTCTATCCTCCTTGTACCCTTCTTAGGATGAAAAAGGCATCTAGATCCTGGTTTTTAACAATTTTATCTATAACAAAATAGATCCATATACAAAGATATAGGCCAATCCATTGATCTAGCCAAACAAGTCAAGATACCTTGTACTTGGAGTCGGGATTATCTCATTAGCAAAGAGGTTCCATGCCAACGGCCTACATAATAGGATATATGGATTCAGAACTATATATATGACTTGACAAAGAAGGTCAAAAGTAAAGAGCAGAGTGTAGCAAATGAGACTTCAAATTGCCCGATCTCACGCAGAAAACTCTAACCTTCTCATAAAAACTTATGGAACGATCAAGATTGTCAACATGAAGCATTATATGACACAAGGGTTCAGGAGTGAATGCCCTCTCCAAAAGTCCTCAACAAATGCAATCACTGTACTGCCACCTTTGATGGGACCAGGTTCATGGGTGCCTTTACCACCCTTGACCCTATGAGTTTAACAGGCTTGGCAGCCTAACTAGAGACACAGATAAAACTCCAGTATACGTCCATTAATAAGTTACAAGGCAGAGGACATTCTAGCATAAATGATCAAAGCACAGTAGAGGGTGCTTTCAAACATGAGAGTGAAAAGAAAATACACCATATGATCAAAGGAAAAAGGTATAACAATTGAAGAATTGGAACTCACTTCTTCAACAGCAATGCCAAAATGGCCAAATCCAGGTCCCATATCATAATTTTTAGCTCCATGATCTGGAAGCATTGGTAAATTCAAATGAATATCAACAAAATGAAGGAAAAAGTACAGATCTTATGTCACCATTATAGCATGTGAATGCTCGTAAGAACTTTATTTTTTTCATCTGAAGGAAACATAAAAAAATCTGAAGTACTAGATATATGGCCTTCTGTAAGTGAGTTTAATGACAAAGTGAAAATCTCTGGGCCCATATCTAAGAAATGCATTTGTCTATCTCTACTCTGGTCTGTCACGTTTTCGAAGCAGTTTCATCTCCAAGCACTCTGTAGAATCTACAATCAACAATCACTTTTAATTGGTCCTAAGTTGCCTCTCATCACAGTTGTTCAAAAGAATAGATGGCATATAAGATGGGCAGAACATTTCAGATTATACTGAAAAGACATACTTTATGGTTTTTCCAGGTCTCTAACATGGTAAACAACATGGAGCATCCTTCGCTTGTCTTTCTTGACCCATTCTAGGACATTTGGGTAGCAGTGGTTCTTTCTTGGGCTGCATTTCCAGCGGCAGCCACCTCCATGCTGTTAATCTCTCCTCTCAAAAGCATAGCAGCCTTCAGATCAAAGAACTGTGACTGCGGAACAGCTGGACAACAACTCTGAAATCATTTTGTCTAAATTTTGGAAATGTCCAATACAATCATTAACTTTATTCAAATTTCTGAAATCATTTTGTCAATTTCTGAAATGTCAATACAATCACTCAATATACTAGTGTTTCTTTCATATTCCACAACATGGTGTGAGACCCATGGTTTTTAATGGGTGGGAATGTTTGGACACCATGAGAATTCTCAGGATTCTCAAAACTTCTCATAATTTCATTCTCAAACATCACTCAAATACCAAACAGTATTTAATTTCAAATTTTCGACTTTTTCAACTAATCATTACCAAATCATTATTCAAATACAAAAATCAATACAACTTTTACCAACTTCAAAACAAATAATATTCAAACAATTATATTCAAACAATTTTTCAACTATATAATACTTTTATCAACATCTTCTCTTTCATTTCTCAAAACCCAATAAAACATCTTCACTCAAACTATTTCACTAATATTTACAAAATTCTGAGATACTCTGAGTGTCCAAACATGCCTTAGAAGTTTATTATAAAGGAAAATCCCATATAATGTAAAAGGCACACAATGCTTCTACCACTATAATGAGGAAAAATGAGATGAAGTTAATTTAATTAAAGTCCTATTCTAATCTAAAGTCCTCAAATGCCTCAATTTTTCACAAGAGAGAGAATCAATATAGATTATATTCTTCTAATTCCAAACGCTGCTGTTATTTGAATCTATATATATACATACATATTGTCATACTGAAATATTTGTGGAGATTTCTGTGTTGGGATCTTTGACTTTTATTGTATATACTGATTTGAAATATAACAATGGCATCCTATGCAGTGCATCAAACGGTGCCGTCTTACTTAAAGGATGGGATGAAGGACAGCCGTCCGATTGATCTTTACCTCATGTATATATATGTGTGCTTCGGTTTAGGGTTTGACAGAGTGAAATATGATAAGGTATTGATCAAAGCCGAAACTCAGTTGAGAATTACCAAAGATAAGATAATGATAAGATGATAACCAGATGACAAGATAAGCAAATAAATATAACAAATAGTTGACACATTTATCACAGCTGCATTTAAAATAGTTTTTCAAAACCTCATATAGCATATGCACAGTATATAAAGACGCACTAACGGAATCTACCATCGATAAAGTACTAAAAGAAAGAACATTAGGAAAGAAACGGGGTAGCCTGAATTTCTTCATGCTCATTTGTCTGACAACGATGGCTTCACTTTTCCATACCAGCACCACAACTTTTCACATTGAGAATGCACTCACGCAGGCATATATATGTAAGCTAAAGACGCACATATAGGCATATGTGTATCTTTTGTGCATATAGTTATACGTATAAAGAAGAAAATTTAAATCGCATAGCGTCCACAATTCCTACAACGATAAAGAACCGTAGAAATCGATTAAATTTCAACTTGAGAAACCCCAAATCCAACTTGAAAGCGGTTCATGCAAATGCAGTACGAAAAAGCAGAGAAAAGTTTTTGGCTCTGAATACAAAAGGAAGCGCACAGAAGTTTTACCGCAGACAAGATGCAAGAGAGAAAGACGGCGAGAGGGGTAGTGGGAGCAGAGAGGAAAGCGCAGGGGAGGCAGTTTCAGGGACGAGATAGAAGGCCGAGCTGTGGACTCCATGGGAGTAATCCTCACCATCTCCAACCGTCGGTAGTTCCTCGGACTCCCCCTCTTCAGACCTCTCTCTCTCTCTCTCTCTCCGCGAACAAGCGACTTGCGAGTGTTCAGGTTCCGAGGGTGAGAGAGACATGCTTGGGCCCACGCAAGCTGACGTGTATACCAGTCAGCTTCTGCCACGCCAGCAACTAGAAAAAGGAGACGTTTTTAACATTTAAAATCCAAAAACGAAGCCCTCCCACCCAAAATTCCCTCCATTCTCTCCCGCTCGCCAAGCCCTAAATTCCCCTTCCTCAAATCCCTCCTTTCTCTTGATAATTCTACAAGCACTACTCAAATAGCCTTCTACAAGCACCGGACGCCGATCGAAGTTCTTCCGCTCTCTCGGTAAGGCCCCTCTCTCTCTCTATGATCTTTGTTTGCGAATCTTGTTGGTGGGTTGGCGGGGAAACAAGCTTGAGACTTCCAAGCCATCTTTGTGTAGGAGTAAGCAAAATACCCAGTAAAATCAGGTCAATTTAAGCTTTCTTGAAATCATTCGGGTTCCCGGAGTCATACACCCATATATTTGTTGTCATAACTATAATGTGAAAACTCTTTAAGAAGGCAAATGCAGACTTACAATTCAAATATTCATCTCAAGCGAGATGAAGTAGTGGATGCTTTTCCTATTCTCTACTAACAAAATGATAATGATAACTTCGCCAAAGTATTCACACCTTGATATATCGTTAAAGCAAGTGATTGCATCTGCAGTTACAGTAAAGAAACCTACTTGCCTTCTAATAAGATATTACCATGAGATGCTTAGCAATCAATGCCCCCATATAAGCCTCTGTTACTCCTTTCTTTGGCGATGTAGGTGATAATCTTGAAACTTAAATTGCTATCCATATTATATGGCCAAAAAATATTGCAACAAATGTATAGAGAATCAAGGCACCAACCCGTTTTGGCTCCCATTTTTTCAATTTTTGAGAAAATTTGAGGAGAACAACCCTATTGTTATCTAGCTCAGCATTAAAGTTGCATAGAATGGTTACAAATGCTCTAAAGGTAAACCATACGAAACTATGTTGGTGCAGCCATATGAGCCATTCTCCTCCATTTCAATTTTTAATTGCAATTTTTGCTCTTGAGCTTCTAAAGTTAGTTGATGTTCATTAAGTTTACGAAGATTCAGGGCACAAAGGTGCGAGTGCAAAGCAACAACAAATTTATAGGAAACTAGTATATTTGTGAACATTATAAAAAATTGTTTATGTATCCAAGTAAATTATTAGTAAGTTGTCGCTAGAAGTCGATTTATACAGTTTAAAAATGATAATGATCTATTTTGCTTGAACCCTTTGGATAAACCTCTAGTTTATAGTTAAATTTTCTTAAACTTTTGCTTAATTCGAAGTTCACTAGGATATCTGTTAAAGTTCTTCACCAAGCCTCAAAGTATTCAATATTTTTACCACCAGTGACTTGCTGTCTCCATTGTCTATCAAGATGTTTTCTCCACTTGTTCGGAAGTGATATTTTTTTTTATGGTTGAGACCCTATAGGGACCTGAAGGGATTTCAAGAAACAATAAGATGGGGAAAGGGAAAGAAAGCAGAACTCCTAAGTCTTCTAAATCATCTTCTTGCATTCAGGTATCCTCGTCTTCCTGCTTACCCACTTAATGATTTTTATTCTTTTTATTCTTTTCATTTTTTGTTTTTAAACATTCTTATCTGTGTTCATAGGAAATACCAACATCTTATCCCCATTGGTCAAGCTGGTCAAGCTCAATCCAGGTTTGGGATCGCAATGCTTATTTTTTTGATTGGGGATATTCATGTTAGAAGCTTATTGATGAGCTCTCATTTAGGCGTATTATGGAGCTATGCCACCTTCATTTGTTTCCACTGTTCGTTGCTTCTTCAACTCCCCACCCCTATCCATGGGGAAGCTAGGTGAATATATTCCTATTGTAGGTTATGTAGCGCGATACATTTTCTACATGGTAAAGGTTTTTATTATCTTTTTTTATTGGCAAATTTGTAGCATCCGTTGATCCCACCATATGGGACATCAGCTCCATACCCTATTTTATATAATCATGGAAGTTCAAGCAATGCTAAACAAATTGGTAATAAAAAATCTGCTTCCTCTCTTTTTTCCCCATCTCATTTTGTTATCAGTGCTAAAAGTGGTACTGAGGGTACATCAGATGCAAGGAATGAAAATAATGACCAAAAGGTACACCATATCTATGTTAATACTTTTTGCAGTATCACATGACCATATTGGATGTTTTATAAAATTGATGCCAAACCCTGTAGGATTTTGCTGGAAGTAGAGAGGATGATTTCCAGGAGATGGTTATGGATGGTATATTTTTCATCCTCAACCTAATTGTTCCTTCATATGTTACTTTGACTATTGATAATTTTGTACTCATTATAATTTTTGCAGGAGCCAATGCTCAGAGTCCCACTATTGGTTGCACTGCTGAAGCTTCAGTTTACGGGAAGCCCATCTCTATGCCTAAAACTAATTGCCCTCTTCCCTCATTTGTCCCTCAAGTTGGTTAGTTAGGTTTTGCAAACTTCATTTACTTAACATTAGCTTAATGACTTTCATTAAACTTTGCTTTATTCTTTTTTATATGGATGGGAATGAAACCGTATGTGATTTAGAGTTGGGTGAGAAAGGAGACAATGACATGAAGGAACATGAAAGTGTTGAAGAACCCAAGTACGGTATGAAGTTTAGTTCCGAACAAGAACTTTGCATATATTACAGGCAATATGCCAAGAAAATAGGTTTTGGGCTGATATATCAAAGATCTAAAAAGAAACCAGGTGGAAAAATTAAATACCTCACCCTTGCATGTGCTTGTTTTGGCAAGGCAAGACCTAGCACGTGTAATGTTTCAAAGCCATGTCCAACGACAAAAACGGAGTGTAAGACTAAGATTAATGCAATGTTTGTTTTTGGCTACTGGCTTGTAACTGTTGTTGAGCTTGCCCACAATCATGCATTGAGCCCAAACAAATCAATCTTTTTTAGATGCCATAGGAAGCTAGATCCTATTACGAAAAGAAAGATTGAACTTAAAGATAGAGCTGAAAGACATGAGCAAGAGCTTTAACCCACTTGTTGAAGAAGAGGGGGTCGAGAATCTTTCGTCTGCAGAGAAAGATCACCCCAATTTTATTGATGAGGAAAGATATCTTCAGCTTGGCAAAGGAGGTGGTGCAGCACTTTGTAAGTTTTTCCAGAGAATGCAAGGAAGGAGTAATGGCTTTTATTCTGTGATGAATTTTAACGATGATAATAGGTTGAGAAATGTGTTTTGGGCTGATTCGTGAAGTAGGGCAGCATATAAAAATTTTGGAGATGTCGTTACATTTGACACAACATATTTGACTAATAGGCATAAAATACCAATTGTTCTTTTTATGGGTGTGAATCATCATGGTCAATCAATATTTTTTAGAGCAGGCTTAATATCAAGTCGGGATGCATACACATTCGTATGGTTATTTCAAATATTTTTGGAATCATGAATGGTCAAACTCCGAGTGCAATTGTGACAGATCAAGATAAGGCTATAAAAAGTGCAGTTGCAATAGTTTTTCCAAGAACCTGACACAGATTTTGTCTATGGCGCGCGCATTATGAGAAAACTCCCTAAAAAGCTTGGATTGCATGCACAATACACTTGTGGCTTAAAAAGTGTCATACAAAACTGTATATATGATTCTCAAACTTGTGATGAATTTGAGAAGAGTTGGCAAACGCTACTTGATACTTATAATTTTCATGACACTGCATGGTTACATGGGTTATATAGTGAACGGACTTATTGGGTACCGGCATATTTGAAGGATACATTTTGGGCTGGAATGAGTATTACACGAAGGAGTGAAAATGTGAATACATATTTTGATGGTTTTCTGCACTCAAAGACCACAGTGAAGGATTTTTTTGACCAATTTGACAACGTTTTGAGAAAAAAGATTGAAAATGAGGATAAAGCTTATTTCAGTTCTTTTAATAGCATGATTCCATGTATATCTCATTCTCTTATTGAGAAAAAATTTCAAGAGATGTACACCATTGCAAAGTTCAAAGAATTCCAACAAGAGTTCTTGGGGATGATATCTTGCAATTGTTCTCTTATCAAAATTGAAGGTGCAGTTTCAACCTATCAAGTGTAAGATATGTTACGTGTTGATGACAACATTAAACAAGTAATGTTTTGGGATTACTTCAATGAAGATGAATGTGAAATGAAATGCATTTGTGAGTTGTTTGAAATTAGGGGAATTTTATGTAGACATGCTCTTGCTGCGTTCTGCATGAGATGCATTAGATCATTGCCATCAAAATATATTCTTGACCGATGGAGTAAGGATTTGTATCAAAGATGTACTTCTATCAATATTTATGATGATCTGAGAGTAAGAAGATTTAAGGTTCTGACGGAAAAATGTAGTGAATTAGCAATGATTGCAGAATCAAATGAGGATTGTTACAAGGCTTTGATGCACCTGTTAGAAATGTTAAAGAAAAAATATTGTGGCTTAAGATAACTGGTACTTGGCATGGCGATATAATTGGAAGTGAAGATGGGTAATTTCTCAGGTATACAAATTGCCAAGTGAAGTTTCCTTTTCCTCACTGTTTTTATAACGGAGATATGCATGTTTATTTAGCTTAATTATGAATTTGTTTGTCGCAGGATATGGGTTCTGCCTCTTTGACCAAGCGATTGAGGCTGTTGGTGATATTGTTCGTAACTTGTTTTAAAACATTGAGCCCAAGTGGACAATCTACAGTATCCATTTGGATGAGTCGTGTACTTAACTTGTGATATTTAGTGTCATGGATCTCTTTGTAGTGTCATGTACCCAGTTCAAGCTTTTTGTTTCTATTCTGGAGTTATAGAAAGCTTTCCGTTCTGTAGTGAGCTTTTCTGTTTTGTGGTAAACTTCTGTTCTTAAATTATGATCCTTGTTTTATAAATAGCGAGCTTGTTCACGTTGTATTCTTTTCGTAGTGCTTACTGCTCCAATTCTTTTGTTGATGGTTTTTGAAGTTGGATGGGGTGAGAAAATTTCATTAAAGAGTATGTCTAATGTGTGTGTGTGTGTGTGTTTTGTAATTTGATGTAAACTCTTGATGACATCGGACTGGATGACATTGAAAAGGGCTTGTTGCCTGTTACCATCTTTGAGAGAGTATTATCATTGTCTAAGCTGGATGACAATGAGAATATAGAATTTATTATATTCAATAAATAAATTTAATTGATTTTTTTATATTTTCTAATTTTTTAAGTGGTTTTTTGTTATTTTGAAAATAGTTTCGATTTCTTAAAGTATTTTTCCTATTTTAATGAGGTAGATCACATTCTACTTTCGCATCATGTGTAGACTTTTGTTTGGATCACTTTAGAATTTTAACATTTTTTTTTATAAGGTAAGATATTATTGCAAATTTTAAAAGATTTAAGGAAGTATTGGGAGTAACTTTATTAGTTTAAAATTTTAATATAATTACTTTTAGTTCTTTGGAAAATGATTAATTAAGTTTTTTTTAATTTAATTGTTTTTATAATTTTGGTTTAATTTAAAATTTTAATCTCCTTTTTTTTATTTTTTGAAATCCTTTACTCCTTCACATTCATTGCAATAATGTAGTCAAGTACAAGCCATTACTCAAACATATTCACTAAGAGCGTTTTTATTGGATTATCCAAATGTAAATCTACAATTTATATAATATGACACAATTTTTTACATTTTATTATTTCATTCAAAATTTATTTTCTCATTCGATTATCTATTTATTAGTCAAAATAATAAAAAAATATTATAAATTTAATAATTTTTTTAAAAATTATTTTCTATTAATTTTTTTTCTAAATTAAGAGCTTATATGAAAGTACATTATTATTTTTTATTAAATAATATGGAGAAATAATGAGAATGGGAAGAGAGAATAGAGGGAAGAGAGAGTGTATAAAGATGTTTTTTATTCATTTGGATGTGAAATAGTAATAATTAAATTTCGTTATAAAATTTAATTTTACTATAGCTAAAAGTCAAAAATTTTGAAGTTAGATAATCTAATGTAGAGCATTTTCAAGTCCTATTAGCTAAATTTATTATTGGATTTGTATTCACATAATCCAATGAGAATGCTCTCAGATATATCCAAATTTACTGCCTCGATAAAATCAAGTACAGGCCATCTCCTTCAACACTATAAGAATCAATAACTCTTGGTGACTCTTCCAACCATATCGATTCCCCATTTATATGTAAAGCCATCCTTGAAAGAGAGTGAGCTGGTGCATTGCCTTCCCGATAAGTAAACACAAGATGCCAATTAGATCGTATTAAGAAAAGAGATCTAAAATATCTAATATCTTCTACTAATTCACCATATCAGGAATTGTCATTCTTGCAATCTGTAACACCCTTAATCCCGTTTTTTGCATCACCTTCAAAAGATCACATCGTTAATATTAAGTTCTCGACAAAGTTCAACTGCCCTCCATAGTGCATTACACTCTGCAAGATATGGTATTCTAGTAAAAATTTGACCAGAACATAATGAGAATAGTATTTCCCCCGGCCCCTACAGTTCCTTGCTATCAATCCAATACCCAGTTTCTTATTATCCATATCTAAAGCAGCATCAAAGTTTACTTTTGTCATTCCTTCTTCTGGTTTGAATACGAATACCCCTTGTTTCCTCATATGCTTCACCTTTCAACCTCTGAGCATCTCTATAATCAGATAGACTCACCAAAGCAGAAGTTATGACATAATTAGGACTATAAAAGTTATCCTCAAGCTTTTCTGTTGGAAACTGTTGCTGCATCTTCTGTCAAAGTAGGCCTACAACTCCATTTTTGGACTATCATGCTTTGTTTTTTCTACCCAGACACAAGCTGAAGGACAAGCTCATAAAGCATGCTGAATAGTTTATGTTTCCTTCCAAGAGATTGGACATAATTAATCATCATTTCCTATTATTTTTCTAATCTTAGTTGCTTTATTTAATTTAGATTATTAGTAGTTACGGAATTCATATATACACATTATCTAAGGAAATGAGTTTTTCGATGATCCCAATATTAAAATCAGTTAGAAAAGATAAGTAATAGGATAAACTTGTTAATGTGGAATATCATCTAACATACAAAAGAATATGTTCTATCCAATTAACAAACATATATGGTCAGAATCGAAAAAGCCTGCTTGATAGCTTATTGTCGTAGGCATACAAAAAGTATGTTGAATCTGTTATACTAATATTCCACGTATGGTGCTACTTGTAGTGAACGTGTTTTGCATTCCTGCTAATGGTCTCCAACAACTTGCACGAACAAAATAAAAAGGGTGGCGGCTCAGTGTGGTATGGGATATCTCCGGTACCCAAATTAGCATGAAGTGTGTAGAGTATTTCGATTAAGGGTGTAATGGTATAGTTTTGGACTTCTTTTAGAACCAAACTAGTATATATCGATTTTTACAATTTAGATACCAATACCGGACCAATTCACTATTAAATGTAAGCTTTCCATTTTTTCGATTTTGGTTCGGTTCAAATTTTCTAATTTTACAGATAAACAAAAGTATACTTCAAAAAAATTATATATAATATAAAAAATCATATAAAAATATTTTATATATAATATAAAAAATTTAAAGTAATATATATGTATCGGTCTAGTTTGGTTCAAACTGGTGTTATAAAAATCAAGATCAAAATAGTATCGATTTTGCTAAATAGGAATTAGTATTGGACTGAACTAGTTTAAAACCAAACTGAATCCATTAATTTGGTCCAATTTAGTCCGATTTATGGGTTTTCTATTTTTTTTAAAGCCCTAATTTCAGTTCTCAGAAAATGGTCTAGAAGTTACCTTTGGCATGTGCAGGATATAGAAGATGTCAGGCCATGGCAATTCCTGCTTAGAGCTATGGAGCCAGCTACAAAAAAAAATAAAAATAAAAATAAAATAAAAAAATCTACAGCTTAATGAGCTAGGTAAAGCTGCTATGATTGCCCCGCTAATCTAGCTTAGTAGGAATAATATTGTACATGGGAAAGGCTTCTCTCACCCAAACTCTATTGTCACCAAAACAAAAGTGGAGCTTCAAAACTCTTTATTAATACTGAGCAGGTTGGCTCAATCGTAAGGCCAGTTAAACTCTTCCTTGAGTCCTCTGTTTTATATAAGGTCTTTAAAATTAAAATTAAGGTATTTTTTTAAAAAAATAAATAAAAACCATTTCATTATATAAAATTTTAAATAAATTTTATATTTTTTAATGTGTGCAAGGTCTTATAATACTAAATTTAATATTTAATACAATGAATTATTTATATTTTAAATAATTTTTTAAAATTTTGCTAAATTGAAATATTAAATTTATATTGAGGTCTTATTTTAAGTTGTAGTATTTCATATAAATTCAAAAAAAATTTATTTAAAAATTTTAAATAAAATCTTATTTTATTAAAACTTTTAAAATTATTTTATATAATAATTTATATTTTATTATATTATAATTATTAATAATTAACTTAAATTTTATCTTAGCTCTCAGTTTATATTGAACCCTGATACTAATGGAAGCTATCATAACTTGTTGCTATTAATGAAGAGCCGATACCAATGGAAAGAGTCTACAAGGTGAATTAGGATGCTACCGCGAATGGTTCCATGGAAAAAGTGGTAGAATAGTGCTGGTGGAACTCTGAAATGTCAGAGTTCCATCAATCTTATCTGCCACAGCACTTTCACTGCAGAATCCTCTGCTTTAATGATAGCAGTAATATTCTATCGAGACATGAGAACTCAAAAAGCTTATTACGGAAAAAGATGCTCTCAAATTGGTAATAGCATTCACATCAACTTTTTTTAAATTACTTTGCATTTTTAAAATTAATTCATTTTCTCAATGCGACATTTTTATAGATGGTATATATGAAATTTTTATAGATTATATATATGAAATTTTTATTTATATATGAGTTTTTATCATTTATGTATATATGAAATTATTATATTATAGATTGTTGGATTATGAAAATAAAAATAAATATAATTGTTAGAAGTTATTAAAGATTAAGAAAATAAAATAAAAAGGTAATTAAAAATATAAATTTATTAAACAAAGATAAATAATAAAAATAATAATATTTTATTATTATAGAGAATGTGATGGCTAATCCAATGTAGATTTTAAGTGTTGAGTAATATTGCGTACTGTTATAGAATGTGTAAATACTGTATAATTATTTTAAAAAAAATAAAGTAAAAGTAAAAAAGTTAATTTTTTTTTGTGAATCTTATATTTTTTTATTATTTTAAAAGATTGAGTAGTGCTTGTAAAACTATAACTGTATATATCATTTTTAGTATAAATAATACAAGACTGTCAAACTTGCCTACTAGCTCAACAGTTTGACTTTTTTTTTTCTGACAAAAGATCTCTAAATTAAAAAAAAAGAATGTTAATTAAAACAGTTTATATAAAAATAAATTTATAAATTAAATATAATATATTAAATTATAAAATTATTTTTGTTGTATAATATAAACTTAGGTTGAATTGACTTGTTATATATATATATATATATATATATATATATCAAATATTGGATTCCACGATCGAGAAAGATGCACCCTGCATTGATCTATCAGTTTGAAGTAAATAAAAAAATAATTTTTTACAGTACTAAGTTATAAATAAGGAAAATGCTTGGGTGCCGCCCCAAGTTGATCGCTCGGGTTGACCGTTGGTAAAAAATTTTTTATTTTTTTTGACTTAATGATTAAGGAAGTGATTTTAAATGTATTGGTGTATTTTTTTTTTTACTTAATGATTAAGAAAGTGATTAAAAAAATGTGAAATGAAAAATAAAAATAAAAAAATTTACGCGGCATGCTTGGGGCGGCACCCTATCAACTATACTATAAACAATTTGTAGTATAGTTGATCTTATATCATTTTCGTTCTGATTAAGCTTGGAGTAATGTTAGTTGGCGGGAGTGCTTATCTAACTGGCTACCAGTCAGAGTTAGGTTTAAAGCTACCATTCAGTACGTACTCAATAATTAATATTTGTTGTCAACAGTCACGAAGAGTTTGGAATTATGTGTGATGCTATTAATATATCTTATAAATCTCTCTCGGTTCTTGCATACCGATGGTCCGATTTATCTAGCAGCAAATCAAGTCAAGCCAAAAAAAGAAAAGAAAATGAGTGATCAAAGCTCATCAGGAAAAAATCAACATGTTGCAGTTTTGGCATTTCCATTTGGCTGCCATCCCTGGCTTTTACTCAACCTAGCTTCCAGATTAGCATCGGCCGCCCCTGACGTGAGTTTCTCCTTCCTCAACACTGCCAAATCCAACCAAAAGCTCTCTGCCACCTCAGGAGCTCACCTCCCACACAACCTTAAATCCTACGATGTTGCGCATGGCGTGCCGGAGGGACATGTCCTCACTCCCGGGAATCCCCTCGAGGAAGTGGAGCTGTTCCTTGAGGCTGCACCTGAGAGCTTCCGAAAAGCCATGGATATGGCAGTGGCCGAGACTGGGCAGCAAAAGATCACCTGCATCTTGACCGATGCTTTCTTGGTCTTTGGCTGCGATATGGCTGCGGACATGCATGTAAAGTGGGTCCCTTTATACGTTTGCGCACCCTACGACCTCTCTGCCCACATTTACAGTGCTCTCATCTACGAGACTTATGCTAAAGCTTGCGGTGGCGGTGAAGCTCATGGTAATGGCGGTGCAGTGGGAGATCTAAACCCTATTGACAAAACTCTAGATGCCATTCCAGGACTCTCCTTAATGCGCTTCGGGGACTTACCCCAAGAAATACTTCAAGGTAATCACTCAAATTCTTCAACAATTTTCGCACGCACACTGCGCAGAATTTGGGAGGTCCTGCCACGAGCAAATGCTGTTGTCATGAACTCTTTCCAAGAACTAAACTCAACCATACTCACCGAGGATCTCAAGTCCAAGTTTCAAGACATTCTGTACGTGGGTGTTCTCACATTAATAGTCCCAACTCCACCCCTACCCCCATCGCATTCAGACGCCACAGGCTGCCTCCCATGGTTGGACGAGCAAAAGCCAACATCGGTAGCATATATAAGCTTTGGAACAGTGGCGGCGGTGCCACCCCATGAGTTTGCAGCTTTAGCAGAGGCGCTGGAAGCGAGTTGCGTTCCTTTTCTTTGGTCTCTTAGGGAAAACTTCAAAGCATTTCTGCCGAATGGGTTCCTCGAGAGGACAAGGAAGCAAGGAAAAATAGTTCCCTGGGCACCCCAGGCTCATGTATTGTCACATAAAGCTGTAGGCGCGTTCGTTACACACTCCGGATACAACTCTGTGTTTGAGAGCATTGTCGGTGAGGTTCCGATGATCTGCAGGCCGATCCTAGGCGACCAGATGATGAACGGACGGATGGTAGAGGACGTGTGGGAGATAGGGGTTAGGGTTGAGGGAGGGGTGTTTACAAAGAAGGGAATGGTCAAGAGCTTGGAGCTCGTTCTGGGACATGATCAACATGGAAGGAGGATGAGGGAGAAGATCAGAGATCTTAAAGAGCTTGTGGTGAAAGCTGCCGGACCTGATGGGATTGCTTCCAAAGATTTCAAAACTTTGCTTGAGCTAATCTCTCAATAAATTATCAGTACCTGCAGAAAGAAAGATCACCATCTCCAAATAATTTGTCATTTTCATTTTATCTTATTTTCTTTCAAACCCTGCACGTACGTTTGGGGCGTTCATTTTATTGTCTGTGTGGTCTCGCTCCTTTCTTTTCCGAGAGGATGCTATAATGAAGTGGGTACGTAGTCATTTATAGTGTGCAGTACTGTGAACGACAATAATAATAATAATAATAATAATAAAATTCTTGAGATCATCATGCTTACTTAAATTAGAAACAGTAATTTAAGTTTTAAAAATCTATTTTTAGAGATCTAAGTTTGGATATTATATAGGTTGAATTAAGATCACTAGCAGTCTAGCGTTGGTATCTCTATACGTATCTCTAAAATTATATTTTTTAAAAATTAATTTTACATGCCAAGAAAAATTTCACATTGAATTAAAAAATAATATTTTATTTTGGGATGATGGAGTAATAGGCTCCTCTTTGGGTGGTAGCTATATATGGTTTAAATTGGACATTTCATATTAGAGAGAGAGGTTTTTTTTTTAAAAAAAGGCATAGGTCAAAATTATCTGTGGTTCTAAAAGTATTACTCTTATGGGAAAGATGGCCTGGCCTATCTAATTTTCGGGCCAAATTTATTGAAAGTTTTGGACAGGTTAAGAATTTTTTTAAAATTATCAAAACTTCTGATAATTTTATTTGCAAACTTCACTTAATTATAAAATATTTTTAAATTTTAAATTTTCAAAAATTTTATCTAATAATTATCTAATCATTATACAAATACAAGAATCAATACCATTTTTACAAACTTAAAAACAAGATATAAAAATCAATATAAATTTTATAAACATAGAAATAAAAATTATATTCAAAAAAATTTTAATTTTGTAAAATTTTTATTCAAAATTTTTTTTCTCTCAATTTTCAAAACCAATAAAACATCAAAATGCTCAAAACTCAAATAATTTCACTATTATTCGCAAAATTAGATACTCCATATCCAAACATGAATGATGTCCAAAACTCGAAAACTAGAGTTATTTTTTATTTTTGTATCATATAATATAATTAGATGTTATGATTCTGCATTGGTTGTGGATGCATGGTGCAACCATCCAATGCCCACATTTAATGCTGTGGATGCATGGTAGCATCTTCGACGCACTCAACAGGCCCAAGAAATGGATATACATGGGCTTTATCCTATGGCTCGTTTATAATTAAAGCCCATTTTGCTTTTGACACTTTTTGGAACTGAATTTCCTTGGCCGTGTTGGCGTAGGAAATGGTTATTGTCTCAGCTTGTAGTCCACAGATTGCATCGGTTTTCAATAAATCAGGCATAGTGCATTTTGCTTTGACTATCTCCCTTTTGTTATTGTTTTAAGCAGTAATATTTAATACTCTCCCTTTCATTCATTTCACTGAGTATTTTACTGTTTTTATTTGCATTTGTAGGAAAATTAACTGATATCTTTTGTTTCTAGACATTTTTTAATTTGAAATTCGCATACATTCATTCAACTCATGAATTTTAAGTAAATTATAAAATGATTTACGAAATGGATGTAATAATTAGTCACAAATAGTTTATTTCCATTTTTAGTACAAGCCCAAACCAACTACCATTAAAATAATAATAATAATAATAAAAAAAAAAAACGAGAAGACCCGACACAATTTATCTGGGTCGGGTCTGGTTGATACTCTCATATATAAGGGTTGGGTTGAGCTAAAATCATGGACGGTTTGCTCGGGTTGCAGCCTAATTAATTATACTCTCCTTAGATAAATTCGTAATTTTATAATTTATTAAATCTGACTCGATAATTTGACTAAGGAAAAAACAGCGGAAATACAAGATGGTGCATTTACTGTATCTTTAAGTCATCAACCATCACCTGGAGAGAAAATCCCTAGAAAAATCGGTGAAGAAGGAGTCACAAGTTTAGTTATTGTGGGGAATGGAAAATGACATTTACACAAATTGTAAATTTTTACTTTTATTAGGTGTTCGGGAACAAAAGTTCTGGCCAATCTCGAGGGTGCATAGATACTCGATAAGAAATTTCGAGAAGTGCATGTCAAATAATTTAAAAAGAAGTCTTTAATTCAATGATCTCTCACTAGAAATTGTTGCAATTTAAGAGTTTTAATAGAATGTGCCAGCCTCGTGCATCAATTCAACTCATCGGACCAAACGCGCCACTAAGCTTGACGGGTTTCCCTTAAAATCTTTATTTAATATCGTGTGACCACCTATAAGATATTAAACTGATTTTTGTGGTTTGTTTACATGGAGAGGCCCCTTGAGAGTGCCATTGTATATGATGACATTCGAATGACTTGCAATATTTAATCATGTATTTAACTGTTCTAATTTCTGTTCATGGGGAGTGCTACGCCATTGCTGGGGGCTCCCGCAAGGTAAAAAAAAATTTTATTTTTATTTTTTTTACATCATTTTTTTAATACTTTTAAATATTTAAAAAAATATAAAAAAATACAATAATATTAAATAGTTTTTTTTAATCATTAAGAAAAAGAAACTAGAAGCGGTAGCTCCCGATGGGATCCCAACGGGAATCTAGCATTTTCCTCCTATTCACTCCAGCATATATGCATAGAATCTCAACGTCACATTTAAATATCTTCAAATTAATAAAATAAAAAATTGTCACCACGTCAGCAACGGGCCTACACAATGAATTATTAAACCATCGTGACGGTAATTATCAATAATCACCTAAAATTATAAATGGATAAGAATACAATGATGTGAATTCAAAGCTGATTACTTAATTTCACTTCATTTGCATTTAAGAAAAATTACAAGGTTTTTAATAAAAATAATATGATTTTTTTACAAAAAAAAAATTAATTAATGCATAATTTAATGTACAAAAACATAAAAACAAATTTTAGGAAATATCTTTGGATAATGATAAGTTAGTGAAGTATATTAATTAAATGTTTGGATAGATTAGAAAATGAAAAGATTTGTTCAAAATAGACCATAGTTTAATACAATTTGTAGAGTCGAGTAACATAGACAAATTAAAGTCCTAGTTTTTTCCAAAAGTAGAATAAACAATACAAATGTTTTTTCAGCACATGAAAAAACTGCTTGGCTTGTTTGGGAGATAATTGATCATTCTGTGTCTTCTTCTATGGGATTACTTGAAAGCACATTCAATTTTTTGTGACGCTGTTGCTTGAGTTGATCATGGTGTGCACTAAGTTGAATCACCTATTTTCTTTGTGAAGTTTGTGTTGCAATGTTATCCAAATATGACAAATGCTCCTACATGATATTAATTTAATAATTGTGTATGATCAATAGAAAAGTAAATAATATAAATGCAAAAAACTTATACTCAGTAATCATATGATTACAATAACTTTTGTTAAATAATCGTCACTTATAACAAACAAAAAGTGTATTCAATTATGAGTAAAAAATTTGAAATGCTATTTATTGATCAATGATATATCAAATATAGGAATCTAACGCAACGCTTTCAATTATGGAGTGAATTTCAAAGTGATGTTTGTTATTTTACTAGTTTTTCAATAAAATAGATCAAATAAGAATAGAAAACGTAAAACTTGTTATTTAATCATAATTTCATCTGCTTTAATAATTTACAGACTAATAATAGACCCTTAGTAATCAGTATAATAAAGGTAAATGCTGATATGCATAAATATTTTCTAAACTCAATAAAGAAGATGGTCATGCATGTGTTTTGAGAGAAAAAAAGAAGTGCTGCATTTTTTTATTCCCCCGCATGCATTAAACGAGAAATGAAGCATTAATAGGGGTGCAAAAAAAAAACCGAAGAATTAAAAAACTGGCCCAGACCGAATCAGTTGATTCGGTTCGATTTTTGACCGGTTCGGTCCAAAATCGGTTTTTTCATTTTAAAAACCGATTAAATCCGGTCCGGAATCGGTTTTACGTTTTTTAACACCTAGGGGTGTAAAAAAAATATCGGTAAACCGGTAATCTAGATCGGACCGGACCAAACTGGTGGGATCAGTCCTGTCCTGAGTTTAGTTTGGTCTGGTACCGGTTTTATTTTTTTTTTAAACCGGTCAAAATCGGTCCGTTTCTGATTTTTCTTTTTCTAAAATCAGACCAGACCGGTTTATATATATTTTAATTTTGAGAATAACTTAAAACCGGCTAATCCTACAACGCGTATTTATCGGAGGCCAATAGGTGATAGCCACGTCAGGGAGATAGAAACAATTTCAAAATGCCGCAATGCAGGGAAGCGAGACCCCCTTCTCAACCTCTCTCTTCACGTGAGTCGAAAATCAGATCTCTCTCCTCTGTTCTCCTTCTCTCTTCCGAACCTAGTCTTCTCCTTCTCTGTTTCGAACCATCTTCTACTTTGCAAACCCACCCATAGTCGCAACTCTCTCTGGCCACCGAAACCCATCCATGAAATCAAAATCCATAAAAGTAGTTTTGCAAACCTAACCCTCCCTCTCGATCTCCATAAAATCAAGACCCAAAAACCCGCTACCTCTCGATCTCCGTAAAACCGAAGAGCTATGTGACCATGATAAATAACTCTTCTGAAGGTGATGGATCTAGTCTTAGCCCACCTCCAAACCCACCTCCAAAGCTCGGGAAGAACAAGAATTCCATTACCGTAAACAACCCTTCAAAAGGCAGTGGGTCTTGTCGTAGCCCACATCTTAACCGAGAACAGAGCAATTCAAACCAAGGGTTACGCACAGAATCTGATAAAAATGTTGTTGCTTCAAAGAAACCGATTAGAAAGTCCCAACCCAAGCTTCAGACTTGGGAAATTGCAGTCAATAAAACTGTAAGAAAGCTTGCCAAATCTAAAACAGAGGCCTCGGGAGAAGATAAAGCACGCATGGGAGAAAATGAAGAAAGCCAGAACCCATCTACGTGTCTTTCAAAATGCAAAGATAATATAGACCCAGAATCTGAAATGGATACCGCCCAGAACAACAATGCAGCGGTTCTTAATTCACCTACCCTTGAGATTATGCCTCATGAAGTTTCCGTAGGAGGTTACCGTTAAAGACATCATTTTGGAACTTACATTTCATAGGTTTAAAGTTTGAAGTTTCATTAAACTTTTCAAAAAGAAGAGAGTTCCGATTTAGCTTTAGATTTAACGTTAGGGTTTCTAAGAGAGAGAGAGAGAGAGAGAGAGAGAGAGAAGAGAGAGAGGTTTTCATTTCAGTTCCAGAAGAGAAACAAAGACGGAAAGGAAGAGTGGGTTTATCCCCTTCATCGTGCGGTACTGACTTTAAAATTTACCTCTTACGTGGTAAATTCTGATTGGCCTCCATTATTCTCCATTTATAGGGCCGTCCGGTCTGAAGCGTTTTTGTTTAATTTTTTCTATTGTATATAATATAACTATATATAAAATAGTTTTGTATTATATGATAAATTACTAATTAATAAAATTTTAAATTTTAAAATCTTATATCATTTTGTTTACTATATTAATAGTTATACTAATATTATATAGTGCATATTAATAGGTATACTAATACTATATCACTATATATTATAATATACTATAATATATCATTATATTATATATTATATTATATCATTATAGTCTATAATACAATTATAATATATATTAATAATATACTACAATATATTATCACTATACTATTATATATTAAAATATACTATATTATAATATAATACATTAAAATTGAAAAACTGGACCGACTCAGATCGAAAATCGGTAAAATCGGATTATCGGTTTAAGAGGGTAACTGGTGTGTAATCGGTTTTGAAAAATGCAAAACTGGTACATACCAGTTCGGTTCTAAATTTTGTTCAAAACCAAAATGAACCGGACCGATTACACCCCTACCAACACCAGATCAGACCGATTCACATATTATATATATATTTTATTAATTTTTAATATTATATATAATATATTTTATATTATATATAATTATGTATGAAATAATATATTATAATTTATAACATAATAGTTTAATCTTAAACATGAATATTTATTTGATCATATGTTTTAAATATAATATATATTAAATACATTTTATTGTCTAATAAATTCTCAACATATTTTTTTTTGATAAATACATTAGTAATACTAATATATTTAATATATTAAAATCGAAAAACAGGACCGAAACCGGTAAAACTGGAAGTATCGGTTTAAGGAGATAATTGGTGCGTAATCGATTTTATAAAATGCAAAACTGGTGTTACTGGTTTGGTTTTAGATTTTTTCTAAAATCAGACCGGACCGGTTACACCCTTACATTAATTCCACTACCTATTTTATGCTATTTAATATTCTAAAGCATTTAACTTTTGTTAAATAATTGGATGGTGAGTTAAACGGATTAATAAAATTACATGGTTAAATGGATTAATAAAATTTCACATTTACATAACAAAATATTTAGCTAATTATAACTAAAAATGAACATGATTTTTTATGTACTATATTTTGTTGATGTTTGGTTTAAAACACCATAATGTTCATTTGTAGAGTTGAAGGATATCTTGCACGTGCTTATTCTTATAGTTTTACTCATTAATATTTATTGATTTAATACACGAAAAGCAAACAATTAATGCCAATGATTCGAAGACAAAATAGTGCATATAATCATTCCCTCATGAGAAAAAAAAATTTCGATGCTTTTAATCAAGGATGTGAAGGACAAAAAAAAAAAAAAAAAAAAAAAAAAAAAAAAGGAGTTCATTACTGTAGCGGTACTGTTTATCAAGGATGTGAAAAATACTGTTTATTACTGTAGCTTCAGGATAGCCTCTGATTATAATAGATAAATTTTTTACTTAATTGTTAATAAATTGACTATTAGTAAATTAATGTATTTTTTAAAATATTAAAAAAATGTTTGAAAATTATAAATTTTTCTTAGTTTAAAATATAATGTGTCACCTTCTATTAATTTCGATGACCTTGTGCTTATTACTTATTATTTTAAGATCCGTGGATTCTTTCCTTTATTAGGAGGACAAAGAAAGAGGTATCAACTATTACTTTAAAAAAAAATGATATAAATACAATTATTATGAAACTTTTGCTCAACTATTTAATCAAACATTAATATTTATAAATTTATTTAAACTTCCATTGAATTTAATAGATTTAAACTAAATAATAATAATATTTTATTATACAGTTATGTTAAAAATGTGAATGTTTGAATCATTCCCTATTAATAGGGATAATCATAATATTACACAAATATGATTGGCTCATAGCAGACAATATGTTAAAAAAGTCACCATATACCAAATTCTCATCCGATTTTGATCTAATGTTGATGAGATGATATTGTAAATAAATTTTTGATTTTTTTTTTAAAAAGACACTGATAATTAAATGATAATAAAAAGGTCACATGTTATATAATATGATAAAAGTGAGATAAACGCATGGAATGAAGCTTGAACAACTCAAAGTTCAAAGCAAAAGAAACTTGGAATAAAAAAACATTAAGAAAGAAAAAACTACAAGGGGTTTGGCCATTGATGTGTGCATAGTGAAGAAAAGAAATTATAGTACTTTAACATTCTAAAGTCCACACACACACACACACACACACACACACACACAGAGAGAGAGAGAGAGAGAGAGAGAGAGAGAGGCCTGTGTTCCTTACTTCCAGCTTCTTTATGTGAACGTGAAGCATTTGGAGGTGAGATGATACATCTTTGCAAGAATCAGAGCTTGTTCATTGGTTCAATATGATTTGGTAATATTGTTGGAGTAATTTTTACTTGAGATAAATACAGGGCTTCATTTGGACGTAAGCAAAATCCTTGAATCTAGTTTCCTCTATGTTGGTGTTCTCTACTCAATCTCCATCTTTCCAAGAGGCTTCTCCATGGTAACCACGTAGCAACCAACGTGCATTATCCCATCTAAATTTTATTAAAATATAATCATTTTTTAATTCTTAAATTTTAATTTTTTTTCATTTAATCATTACATAATTATTATAACATTCCTAAATTTCTAAACAAAATACAAAATACACTTTAAATTTTTAAAATTACAAAATAAAAATAATATTAAAAAAATTATACTCTAATAATATTTTAACTTTATAATATTTTTATTCAAAAATTTCTCTCTTTTTCTAAAATCTCATAAAACATTTTAACTTAAATCATTTCACTGTTATTTACAGATTTCTCATCTCATCTCATCTCATTAGGAGTGTAACCGGTCCGGTTTGATATGGTTTTGAAAAAATTTAGATACGAACCGGTATGCACCGGTTTTGCATTTTTCAAACCGATTCCGCACTAGTTACATTCCTAAACCAATACTCTAGTTTTACCAGTTTCCGATCCAGTTTGGTCTGATTTTTCAGTTTTAATGTACTATATTATATATGATATAATATAGTACATTATAGTATATAGTATATAATACTATAATGATAGTATATTGTTGTATATCATAATATATATTATAATTGTATTATAGACTATAATGATATAATATAATATATAATATAATGATATATTATAGTATATTATAATATATAATGATATAGTATTAGTATAACTATTAATATGCACCATATAATATTAATATAACTATTAATACAATAAACAAAATGATATAAGATTTTAAAATTTAATATTATATTAATTAGTAATTTATGATATAATACAAAATTATTTTATATATAGTTATATATTATCTATAAATATTATATACAATAGAAAAAATTAAAAAATATAAATATATAAACCGGTCCGGTCTGGTTTTAGAAAAAGAAAAATGAGAACTGGACCGATTTTGACCAGTTTTATGAAAAATAAAACCGGTACCGGACCAAACCAAATTTCGGACCGGACCGATTCCACCGGCTTGGTCTAATCAGGTCCGGTTTACCTTTTTTTTTTTTTTTTTTTTTTTACATCCCTACATCTCATTCTATTTCATCTCAAAACCCAACAAGGCCCAACTCTTCGATACAAGAGTTTTGCATTATATGTCTCAAGGTGTCAGAAAGGAGATATTCTAAGAGTTAACTCTTTAGCTATGCAATATTCAATTGTGAAATTTAAAAACTTTTAAATATATGATGTTATTGCCATACAGCAAAATACAAAACTTAGTTTATAATTTACATATGTTACATTTTTCTTATGATTCATAAATAATTCGTTTCCATATTTCAACCTCTTCTCATAATTGTAACTTATGAAATGTTTAGATGCATAATTAGTGGTGTTAAAGTTTTGTTTCGCACACCTTTTGGGCCAGGCTCTCAGTAACTCGGGTCTTCGGTCTAGGGCCTTCAAACACAAAGAGAACACCCCGATATGGTGGTTGTGGTGGTGGCCAAAGAGTCTCCAATGTCAAAGTCAGTATCGTCTTAGAGTTTAGTGCAAAAGAATAGAGAGAGAGAGTTCAAAGAGACTTCCTAATTCATAAGGGTTGCCTTTTATACTTGATTTCAAGGGTCGACTGCCTATACTTTGTGTCAGGGGAATTGTCCTATCAGCAGTTCCTTCAATCAGATTCTTTTAATGCGACATGGTTTCTAGGGTGGCGCAATTAATGAGGTGTGGCTCTCTGCATCGTTTATCTTGTGGGTGAACACTGTCAGGCTCTAACTTCCCCATCCGTCAGAGGATCAAGGGCTCCCCATGATTTGCACCCACTGGCCTGCTCAAAACTACAAGGGGTTAAGCTCCATAGAGGGATGCTAAGGTGGTGTGTTCCCCCTTCCTTTACATTATGATGGGTTTCCCGCACGTTCGACGTCGTAGGGCGACTTATGTCCCAGGGCCAAGGTCCTTTAATGGGACCCTGGCCCTAGCAGGGAGGTAGTCTGTTTGGACAGTTTGGAACTGGACTGGCTCCTGCCTGTTGATGGTCACAAGAAAGGCAAGTTGTCAGGCAGATGAGGACACGCTTGCACTTCACTGCAGGAGGGATCAAGCAGCTTTAGTTATTACACTTATCCTTTTGGTATCCCGCAAGGAAGGTAAATGTCGGACGACCAAGAAGCCGGTTCACATTTTGCCATGACGGGGACAGGGTAAGTAGTTCATCTAGTCGAGGGGTTGGACCAACTCTCCTCCGTGGAGAAGGTCAAGTCACGAGGATCGGTTCCGCCTGTTGATCCTCGCAGGGAGGTAGTCTGTTCGGGCAGTTTGTAACTATACCCACTCTCGTCTGTTGGAGTAAGTTGACAGGTGGCTGAAGGGCCTGACCCCCTCTCCCATTCGGGAGGGAGAACTAGCCCTTTGGAGCCCCACAAGGAGGTAAGTACCGGACAGTTTGGAATTAGACCCGCTCCCACCTGTTGACACTCACGAGGAAGGTAAATTGTCGAGCAGCCGAAAGCTCTCTCGCACTCCTTCGCAAGAAGGATAGAGCAGCACTTAGGCATTATTTATCACCTTGGTGCTCTGCGGGAGGTAACTTGTCATTGTAGATTTTGTTGATGGAGATATATGTTGAGGGAAATATCAATTTGACACATTCTACTCCTGAAAAAATTCATACTTTCATTAATAAAGTTTATACAAGACAAAAATGTAAATTTGCAAGGCTTCTGGGATCGTGGCGGTTTGCTCTCCTTGCTCTTCGTGATATGCGCCCCTCCACTCCTCCTCCAGCTCGGCAGGGGGAGTTGTCAACAAAGATCGGCCGCGGCTTCACGTGAGGTGTATATCTAACTTCCTTCGCCACCCTCTTCGCACGGGACTTTAGCTTCTCAAAGGATGATTGGTCAACTTCTTCGCACTCCTTCGCACGGGACTTTAGCTTCTCAAAGCATAATCGGTCAACTTCTTGTTGAGGGTTGGTAGACCGATTATGGCTTTATAGGATGATTGGGCCTTCACTACCAAGAAGTTGACCATGGTAGAGGTTGTGTAGGGAGCAGTGCCTGTCAAGAAGGATAGCATGATGGTCTCAATCGATTGAACTGTCTCTTTGGAGAAACCCTTGAGTGGCATTGGAGCTAGTTGGAGTCGGGCAGCGTCTATCCCCATCTGGGTGAACGCATCTGGAAGAGGATGTTCGCTGAGCTGCCGTTGTCGATGAGGATCCTTCTCATAGTGAAGTTGGCGACTAACATGATTACCACAAGGGCATCGTCTTGCAGATAAAGGACCCATTTCTCGCCGCTTTCTCTAAAGGATATTGTGGGAGTCGGCTTGCTTCTTTTATACTTGGCCTGGCAATACTCGACTGAGTACACTTCTCTGTATCGAGCCTCTTGGGCGTGTGCCTTTTGCCTGGACGAGGTCACACCTCCACCGACAAGGTCCTCCTACAATGGTCCTTATCTCCCCCCACGAGGGTCCCTCTTGTCACAGAGAATGGGGGCGGTCACGTGGGGGTCTTTGCTCAGATTCCCTTTGCCTCAGGCGCTCAGCTCTCCTTGGCCTATTGTCCATCTTGGTGCTTCTCTCTCAAGACCTCCCTCCTCCACATCTAGTATGGTCGGCGAGCTAGGAGGGGGGGGTATCTCTGCACTAGGCAATCCACCTGGTCTCTTCCTCCTCTCAAGGAATGACAATCTTTGATGTTATGGGTGATGGACTGGTGGTAGGTGCAATAACGGCGGATGCCGTTCGAAGTTCTTCCGCTATCTCGGTAAGGCCCATCTCTCTTTCTTGATGATCTTTGTTTGCGAATCTTGTTGGTGGGTTGGCCGGGAAACAAGCTTGGGACTTCCAAGCCATCTTTTTCTAGGAGTAAGCAAAATACCAAGTAAATGCAGACTTACTAATCATTCGGGTTCCCGGAGTCATATATCCATATATTTGTTGTGATAACTATAATGTGAAAGCTCATAAGAAGGCAAATTTAGACTTACAATTCAAATATTCATCTCAAGCGAGATGAATTAGTGGATGCTTTTCTTATTCTCGACTAAAGAAATGATAATAACCTACTCGCCTTCTAATAAGATATTACCTTGAGATGCTTAGCAATCAATGCCCCCATATAAGCCTCTGTTACTCCTTTCTTTGGCGATCTAGATGAGAATCTTGAAACTTAAATTGCTATCCATATTATATGGCCAAAAAATATTGCAACAAATGCATAGAGAATCAAGGCACAAGCTGTTTTGGCTCCCACTTTTTCAATTTTTGAGAAAATTTGAGGAGAGCA
Source organism: Carya cathayensis (assembly GCA_011037825.1). NCBI lineage: Eukaryota > Viridiplantae > Streptophyta > Magnoliopsida > Fagales > Juglandaceae > Carya > Carya cathayensis. Next base: position 348,153 of record QGSO01000442.1, read on the forward strand.
ACCCTATTGTTATCTAGCTCAGCATTAAAGTTGCATAGAATGGTTACAACTGCTCTAAAGGTAAACCATACGAAACTATGTGGGTTCAGCCATACGAGCCATTCTCCTCCATTTCAATTTTTAATTGCAATTTTTGCTCTTGTGCTTCAAAAGTTAGTTGATGTTCATTAAGTTTACGAAGATTTAGGGCACAAAGGTGCGAGTGCAAAACAACAACAAATTTGTAGGAAACTAGTATATCTGTGAACATTATAAAGATTGTTTACGTATCCAAGTAACTTATTAGTGAGTTGTCACTAGGAGTCGATTTATACAGTTTAAAAATGATAATGATCTATTTTGCTTGAACCCTTTGGATGAACCTCTAGTTTATAGTTAAATTTTCTTAAACTTTTGCTTAATTCGATGTTCTTTGGGATATCTGTTAAAGTTCTTCACCATGCCTCAAAGTATTCAATATTTTTACCACCAGTGACTTGTCTCCATTGTCTATCAAGATGTTTTCTCCACTTGTTCAGAAGTGAAATTTTTTTAATGGTTGAGACCTTATAGGGACCCGAAGGGATTTCATGAAACAATAAGATGGGGAAAGGGAAAGAAAGTAGAACTCCTAAGTCTTCTAAACCATCTTCTTGCATTCAGGTATCCTCATCTTCCTATTTATTCATTTCATTTTTTGCTTTTAAACATTCTCATCTGTGTTCACAGGAAATACCAACAACATCTTATCCCCATTGGTCAAGTTGGTCAAGCTCAATGCATGTTTGTGATGGCAATGCTTATTTTTTCAATTGTGGATACTCATGTTAGAAGCTTATTGATGAGCTCTCATTTAGGCGTATTATGGAGCTATGCCACCTTCATTTTTTCCACCATTCATTGCTTCTTCAACTCCCCACCCCTATCCATGGGGGAGCCGGGTGAATATATTCCTATTGTAGGTTATGTAGCGCGATACATTTTCTACATGGTAAAGGTTTTTATTATCCTTTTTTATTGGCAAATTTGCAGCATCCGTTGATCCCACCATAAGGGACATCAGCTCCATACCCTACTTTATATAATCATGGAAGTTCAAGCAATGCTAAATGAATTGGTAATAAAAAATCTGCTTCCTCCCATTTTTCCCCGTCTCATTTTCTTATTAGTGCTAAAAGTGGTACTGAGGGTACATCAGATGCAAGGAATGAAAATAATGACCAAAAGGTACACCATATCTATGTTAATACTTTTTGCAGTATCACATGACCATATTGGATGTTTTATAAAATTGATGCCAAACCCTGTAGGATTTTGCTGGAAGTAGAGAGGATGATTTCCAGGAGATGGTTGTGTATGGTATATTTTTCATCCTCAACTTAAATGTTCCCTCATATGTTACTTTGACTATTGATAATTTTGTACTCATTTCAACTTTTGCAGGAGCCAATGCTCAGACTACCACCATTGGTGGCACTGCTGAAGCTTCAGTTTACGGGAAGCGCATCTCCGTGCCTAAAACTAATTGCTCTCTTCCCACATTTGTCCCTCAAGTTGGTTAGTTAGGTTTTGCAGACTTCATTTACTTAATATTAGCTTAATGACTTTCATTAAACTTTGCCTTATTCTTTTTTATATAGATATAAATGAAACTGTATGTGATTTAGAGTTGGGTGAGAAAGGAGACAATGACATGGAGGAACATGAAAGTGTTGAAGAACCCAAGTACGGTATGAAGTTTTGTTCCGAACAAGAACTTTGCATATATTACAGGCAATATGCCAAGAAAACAGGTTTTGGGCTAATACATCAAAGATCTAAAAAGAAACCAGGAGGAAAAGTTAAATACCTCACCCTAGCATCTGCTCGTTTTAGCAAGGCAAGACCTAGCATGCGTAATGTTTCAAAGTCATGTCCAACAACAAAAACGGAGTGTAAGGCCAAGATTAATGCAATGTTTGTTTTTGGCCACTAGCTTGTAACTGCTGTTGAGCTTGCCCACAATCATACATTAAGACCAAACGAATCAATCTTTTTTAGATGCCATAGGAAGCTAGATCCTATTATGAAAAGAAAGAACGAGCTTAACGATAGAGCTGAAAGACATATGAGCAAGAGCTTTAACCCACTTGTTGAAGGAGATGGGGTCGAGAATCTTTCGTCTACAGAGAAAGATCTCCCCAATTTTATTGATGAGGAAAGATATCTTTAGCTTGGCAAAGGAGGTTGTGCAGCACTTTGTATGTTTTTCCAGAGAATGCAAGGAAGGAGTAATGGCTTTTATTCTGTGATGAATTTTAATGATGATAATAGGTTGAGAAATGTGTTTTGGGCTGATCCACGAAGTAGGGCAGCATATAAAAGTTTTGGGGTTGTCGTTACATTTGACACAACACACTTGACTAATAGACACAAAATACAAATTGTTCTTTTTATGGGTGTGAATCATCATGGTCAATCAATATTTTTTGGAGCAGGCTTAATATCAAGTCAAGATGCATATACATTTGTATGGTTTTTTCAAACATTTTTGGAATGCATGAATGGTCAAACTCCGAGTGCAATTGTGACAATCAAGATAAGGATATAAAAAGTGCAATTGCAATAGTTTTTCCAAGAACCCGACATGGATTTTGTCTATGGCTCATTACGAGAAAACTCCCTGAAAAGCTTAGATCGCATGCACAATACACTTGTGACTTAAAAAGTGTCATACAAAACTGTCTATATGATTCTCAAACTTGTGATGAATTTGAGAAGAGTTGGTAAATGCTACTTGATACTTATAATCTTCATGACAATGCATGGTTACGTGGGTTATACAGTGAACAGACTCATTGGGTACCAACATATTTGAATGAAGTATTTTGGGCGGGAATGAGTATTACACGAAGGAGTGAAAATGTGAATACATATTTTGATGGTTTTCTGCACTCAAAGACCACATTGAAGGATTTTTTTGACCATTTTGACAACATTTTGAGAAAAAAGATTGATAATGAGTATAAGGCTGATTTAAATTCTTTTAATAGCATGATTCCATGTACATCTCATTCTCTTATTGAGAAAAAATTTCAAGAGATGTACACCATTGCAAAGTTCAAAGAAGTCCAACAAGAGTTTGTGGGGATGATATCTTGCAATTGTTCTCTTATCAAAATTGAAGGTGCAGTTTCAACCTATCAAGTGTCAGATATGTTACGTGTTGATGACTGCATTAAACAAGTAATGTTTTGGGCTTACTTCAATGAAGATGAATGTGAAATGAAATGCATTTGTGAGTTGTTTGAAATTAGGGGAATTTTATGTAGACATGCTCTTGCTATGTTCTGCATGAGATGCATTAGATCATTGCCATCAAAATATATTCTTGACCAATGGAGTAAGGATTTGTATCGAAGATGTACTTCTATCAATATTTATGATGATCTGAGAGTAAAAAGATTTAGGCCCCGTTTGGTTATACAGATGAGATGAGATGTTTTAAATAGTAATGAATAAAATATTGTTATAATATAATTTTGTAATATTAATTTTGTATTGGGATTTGAAAAAGTGAAATTGTTTATTATATTTTGTATGGGGATTTGAAAAAATTGTATGAGGATTTGAAAAATGTGTAATGATGAGTTAAGATGAGATGAGATGAGATTTTTGGTTTCGTGTAAAAAAACAAGGCTTTGGTTCTGACGGAAAAATGTAGTGAATTAGCAATGATTGCAGTATCAAATGAGGATTGTTACAAGGCTTTGATGCACCTGTTAGAAATGTTAAAGAAAAAATATTGTGGCTTAAGATAACTGGTACTTGGCATGGCGATATAATTGGAAGTGAAGATGGGTAATTTCTCAGGTATACAAATTGCCAAGTGAAGTTTCCTTTTCCTCACTGTTTTTATAACGGAGATATGCATGTTTATTTAGCTTAATTATGAATTTGTTTGTCGCAGGATATGGGTTCTGCCTCTTTGACCAAGCGATTGAGGCTGCTGGTGATATTATTCGTAACTTGTTTTAAAACATTGAGCCCAAGTGGACAATCTACAGTATCCATTTGGATGACTCGTGTACTTAACTGGTGATATTTAGTGTCATGGATCTCTTTGTAGTGTAATGTACCCAGTTCAAGTTTTTTGTTTCTATTCTGGAGTTATAGAAAGCTTTCTGTTCTGTAGTGAGCTTTCTGTTTTGTGGTAAACTTCTGTTCTTGAATTATGATCCTTGTTTTATAAAAAGCGAGCTTGTTCACGTTGTGTTCTTTTCGTAGTGCTTACTGCTCCAATTCTTTTGTTGATGGTTTTTGAAGTTGGATGGGGTGAGGAAATTTCATTAAAGAGTATGTCTAATGTGTGTGTGTGTGTGTGTTTTGTAATTTGATGTAAACTCTTGATGGCATCGGACTGGATGACATTGAAAAGGGCTTGTTGCTCGTTACCGTCTTTGAGAGAGTATTATCATTGTCTAAGCTGGATGACAATGAGAATATAGAATTTATTATATTCAATAAATAAATTTAATTGATTTTTTTATATTTTCTAGTTTTTTAAGTGGTTTTTTGTTATTTTGAAAATAGTTTCAATTTCTTAAAGTATTTTTCCTATTTTAATGAGGTAGATCACATTCTACTTTCGCATCATGTGTAGACTTTTGTTTGGATCACTCTAGAATTTTAACATTTTTTTTTATAAGGTAAGATATTATTGCAAATTTTAAAAGATTTAAGGAAGTATTGGGAGTAACTTTATTAGTTTAAATTTTTAATATAATTACTTTTAGTTCTTTGGAAAATGATTAATTAAGTTTTTTTTTTAATTTAATTGTTTTTATAATTTTGGTTTAATTTAAAATTTTAATCTCCTTTTTTTTTTATTTTTTGAAATCCTTTACTCCTTCACATTCATTGCAATAATGTAGTCAAGTACAAGCCATAACTCAAACATATTCACTGCAGTTTTACTAAGAGCGTTTTTATTGGATTATCCAAATGCAAATCTACAATTTATATAATATGACATAATTTTTTACATTTTATTATTTCATTCAAAATTTATTTTCTCATTAGATTATCTATTTATTAGTCAAAATAATAATAAAAATATTATAAATTTAATAATTTTTTAAAAAATTATTTTCTATTAATTTTTTTTTCTAAATTAAGAGCTTATATGAAAGTACATTATTATTTTTTATTAAATAATATGGAGAAATAATGAGAATGGGAAGAGAGAATACAGGGAAGAGAGAGTGTATAAAGATGTTTTTTATTCATTTGGATGTGAAATAGTAATAATCAAATTTCGTTATAAAATTTAATTTTACTGTAGCTAAAAGTAAAAAATTTTGAAGTTAGATAATCTAATGTAGAGCATTTTCAAGTCCTATTAGCTAAATTTATTATTGGATTTGTATTCACATAATCCAATGAGAATGTTCTTAGATACATTCAAATTCACTGCCTCGATAAAATCAAGTACAAGCCATCTCCTTCAACACTATAAGAATCAATAACTCTTGGTGGCTCTTCCAACCATATCGATTCCCCAATTATATGTAAAGCCATCCTTGAAAGTGAGTGAGCTGGTGCATTGCCTTCCCGATGAGTAAACACAAGATGCCAAACAGATCGTATTAAGAAAAGAGATCTAAATTATCTAATATCTTCTACTAATTCACCAGATCAGGAATTGTCATTCTTGCAATCTGTAACACCCTTAATCCCGTTTTTTGCATCACCTTCAAAGATCACATCGTTAATATTAAGTTCTCGACAAAGTTCAACTGCCCTCCATAGTGCATTACACTCTACAAGATATGGTATTCCATTAAAAATTTGACCAGAACATAATGAGAATAGTATTTCCCCCGGCCCCTACAGTTCCTTGCTATCAATCCAATACCCAGTTTCTTATTATCCATATCTAAAGCAGCATCAAGGTTTACTTGTGTCATTCCTTCTTTTGGTTTGAATACGAATACCCCTTGTTTCCTCATATGCTTCACCTTTCAACCTCTGAGCATCTCTATAATCAGATAGACTCACCAAAGCAGAAGTTATGACATAATTAGGACTATAAAAGTTATCCTCAAGCTTTTCTGTTGGAAACTGTTGCTGCATCTTCTGTCAAAGTAGGACTACAACTCCATTTTTGGACTATCATGCTTTGTTTTTTCTACCCAAACACAGGCAGAAGGACAAGTTCATAAAGCATGCTGAATAGTTTATGTTTCCTTCCAACAGATTGGACATAATTAATCATCCTTTCCTATTATTTTTCTAATCTTAGTTGCTTTATTTAATTTAGATTATTAGTAGTTACGGAATTCATATATACACATTATCTAAGGAAATGAGTTTTTCGATGATCCCAATATTAAAATCAGTTAGAAAAGATAAGTAATAGGATAAACTTGTTAATGTGGAATATCATCTAACATACAAAAGAATATGTTCTATCCAATTAACAAACATATATGGTCAGAATCGAAAAAGCCTGCTTGATAGCTTATTGTCGTAGGCATACAAAAAGTATGTTGAATCTGTTATACTAATATTCCACGTATGGTGCTACTTGTAGTGAACGTGTTTTGCATTCCTGCTAATGGTCTCCAACAACTTGCACGAACAAAATAAAAAGGGTGGCGGCTCAGTGTGGTATGGGATATCTCCGGTACCCAAATTAGCATGAAGTGTGTAGAGTATTTCGATTAAGGGTGTAATGGTATAGTTTTGGACTTCTTTTAGAACCAAACTAGTATATATCGATTTTTACAATTTAGATACCAATACCGGACCAATTCACTATTAAATGTAAGCTTTCCATTTTTTCGATTTTGGTTCGGTTCAAATTTTCTAATTTTACAGATAAACAAAAGTATACTTCAAAAAAATTATATATAATATAAAAAATCATATAAAAATATTTTATATATAATATAAAAAATTTAAAGTAATATATATGTATCGGTCTAGTTTGGTTCAAACTGGTGTTATAAAAATCAAGATCAAAATAGTATCGATTTTGCTAAATAGGAATTAGTATTGGACTGAACTAGTTTAAAACCAAACTGAATCCATTAATTTGGTCCAATTTAGTCCGATTTATGGGTTTTCTATTTTTTTTAAAGCCCTAATTTCAGTTCTCAGAAAATGGTCTAGAAGTTACCTTTGGCATGTGCAGGATATAGAAGATGTCAGGCCATGGCAATTCCTGCTTAGAGGTATGGAGCCAGCTACAAAAACTAAAATAAAAATCTACAGCATAATGAGCTAGGTAAAGCTGCTATGATTGCCCCGCTAATCTCAATCGTAAGGCCAGTTAAACTCTTCCTTAAGGCCTCTGCTTTATATAAGGTCTTTAAAATTAAAATTAAGGTATTTTTAAAAAATAAAAATATAAACCATTTCATTATATCAATTATTTATTAATTTCATCTTTACCTCTTATGTTATTTTATTATATTTTGAGATTATTATATTATAAATGTGACATTTTTATAGATTATATATGAAATTTTTATTTACATATAAGATTTTATCATCTATGTATATATGGGATTATTATATTATATTATGAAATTTTTATTTATATATGAGATTTTATCATCTATGTATATATAAGATTATTATATTATAGATTGTTGGATTATGAAAATAAAATAAATATAATTATTGGAGGTTATTGAAGATTAAGAAAATAAAATAAAAAAGTAATTAAAAAATATAAATTTATTAAACAAAGACAAATAATAAAAAATAATAATATTTTATTATTATAGACAATGTGATGGCTAATCTAATGTAAATTTTAAGTGTTGAGTAATACTGCGTACTGTTATAGAATGTTTAACTGCTGTATAATTATTTTGAAAAAAATTAAAGTAGAATTAAAAAGTTAATGTTTTTTTGAGAATCTCGTATTTATTTTTATTTTTTTAAAAAATTGAGTGACGCTTATACAACCACAACTATATATATCATTTTTAATATAAATAATACAAAACTTGTTATAAACCAAGTTCAAATTGTATTGTATGACCACATTTAGCTATCAATGGTGATTTTAGGTACACTTACCCTCCAATGGTGATTTTAGGTACACTTACCCCCCAATGGTGATTTTAGGTACACTTACCCTCCAATGGTGATTTTAGGTACACTTACCCCCCAATGGTGATTTTAGGTACACTTACCCCTAATGGTGATTTTAGGTACACCAAACCTCCTTTATACTCTTTGTACCAAGAGATCCCTATAAATAGAGGGAGTCCTCATTTGTGTAAGGCACCAAGAAATAAGAGAAAACAAAGTTCTCTAAACATTTCTCTCATATTCAAGATCTCTCTCTCTTTTGCTCTCTCTCTTTTCATTAGTTTCATAACACGTTATCAGCACGAAAGTTCTAACGATCTTGAAGCTAGTAGGCTTATACTTCAAGTAAGTGTTTCAATATATTATTTGTAGTTCCCAAATGAATATGAAATGTTATATTCATTATTATTACTTGATTAAATTTTATGCTTATTCACATATTTTTCATACAAGTTTTATTTATTTTTATATACTTGTTATGAATTATTGATGATAAGATCTATCTTGGAATAGAAATTGAGCATCCCTGAAGGATCGATTTAAATCAATAATTTTATTGAGTATCTCATAATAAAGGATCTATTGATTCTGTGAGATAATTTAAGTGAGCAATATGTGTACCAAAAGGCTCATTATGATTTATGCACCTGAAGTTGCATAATTGAAAGTGTGTTGAGAAAAACCACTAAAGAATATATGTTTAAAATGAACGCCTCGAATGTGCTCCTGAAGTAGCAATATCGAGTGTAAAAGTTCATAATATATTCTAAATTTATATCTGATTTTGTAGTGGCTAAGCAAAATAATGAGATTTTGATAAGAAATCATGAGCCACGTCCTACTAGTTTCACATCATTCCCTGAAGTGAATGAAATTGGATTTATATCATTCCCAGAAGAGAATGACGAATTGTTTTCAAAGAATCCAAAAGATTGGACGTGGTGATGAATATATTTATAGTACTTCAATGATTTCGAGCCAGAAGCTCCTATTAAAAATATTATCAGTTTTCTCTTTGAGATGATATTATGTTGATGAATCAAAAGTGATATGATTCAAAATATTTGTATCTTTTCATGATTATCTTGATCATCCAAAATCAATTATGATAAGTCGAATGATTTTCATATGGACGTCCATAAAAGAACCAGAAGATTCTTTTACTATAAAGCTTTACCACCAGAAGTGGAAAGAAAGTTTTACCACCAGAAGTGGAAAGAAAAATTTGCTAGAAGCAAATAAGATGAAATAATTCGACGTTATCATGATTATCATAGGTGAACTGGAAGTTCATATGATAATTAATGTATGGATGCAATAAGATAAAAGGTCTCATATTCTAGCTGCTAAAATCCCAGTGAGGATTGAAGTCCCTGCAGGGCAATTAAGAAATTTAGCAGTCTAATGAACATAAGACATGTATGAAAGCATGTGAGACCTATTGATACAAATGATAAAGCATCTCGGAAAGAGAAAAGCATAAAGAAAAGAATTTGGTGCTCCTGAAGAGGCCATACCCACAAAACAAGCAATAAAGTCCATCTAAAATTCTCTCATAATGAAAACTCCTGAAGAGTATAATACTCCTGAAGAGTACCTCCTGAAGAGGTTTTCATGAAATGTCTTCCCTTGAAGAGGGACAGGTACCTGAAAATAATGAGATCTCGATATTACATTTCATGAGTAAATGAGAAATTATGGAGAGAAATAAAACCGTTATCGACAACGTATTTTCATATAAGATGACATTTGATATTACTAGAAGTAATAAAGAAAGTGAGCTCAGAACCGTCGAAGAATACCGACGTAAAATATTGGCCAAAATAGAAATAAACAATTCCTGCAGAATTGTTATCATGTGATGCATATGGACTTGAAATCCAAACACCTATGAGGTGATGCTTGTTGAATATCAGTGGGTATTTGTATAAAGGAAATGAAAATGTGATATATAAATCACGAATATATTTCCTGCAGAAATAATATTGATATATTTCTGAAGTTAAAAAGATCATATTGAGATTTGTATTAACTTGATAGTTACCAAGAATTTGGGTATGCAAGAAGCATATAGTCCTGAAGTACATATTCTATCAAGTCTTAAAATCCTTATATGATCTAATGCAAGCTAAACGTATGTGGAACATACTATTTTCATATATTTTCAGTATTTATATTATATTTTATTGCAGTTTATATAGATAATTTAAATGTCATTGAGGCTCCAGAAGAGCTCATGAAAACTGCAGAAAGCAGGAATTGATTATGAGGCTCCAGAAGAGCTCATAAAAACTATAGAAATCAGGGATTGATTATGAGGCTCCAGAAGAGCTCATGAAAACTGCAGAAATCAGGGATTGATTATGAGGAAAAATAATCTCCTGTTATGGATGCAATCACATTCAGATTTTTGACTAATTTGGTAGTTACAAAAATATTGGATATGCAGTTAATGGATGTGGTCACTGCATATTGATATGGGTCATTAGACCAATGCATATATATGAAAATCCCTGAAGGATATAGAATGCCTGAAGCTTCTAATCTGAATACATCCAGAAATATATATGAAAATCCCTGAAGGATATAAAAATGCTTTAAGCTTGTTATCTGGTTACATCCAGAAAACAATCCGGATACATGTGGTATAAATGCATTAGTGAATATTTATTGAAAGAAAGATTTGAAAGTAATCCAATATACCCATGTGTTTTTATTAAGAGATTCCGGATTTGTTATTATTGCGGTTGATGATTTAAATCTTCTTGAAACTCCTGAAGAGTTCAGAAGAACTGCACATATTTGAAATATAAAACCCTTTCGGTTTCAAGGGGGAGATAAATGTGCATGAGAAATAAAATAAAGCATCCAGAATATCTACCAGAAGATAGATACACAAATATGAATATTTGTGAAATTTTATTATCTTGAAGCAAAAATTACAGAAATTTGAGACATTTCGCCTCATTCTTTAAACGCTCTTGTTCTTCAAGAATCTGCATGGCATCTCTGTCTAAAGGAGTAGGCAATCTAAAAGAAGATTTAAGCAGAGATTTTAATTTCCTATTCTCTTGCTTTATTGATTCTATCTTCACGTTAGACTCCTGAAGAAGTCGCTGAAGGATAAAAATTTTCTCATGGAGTTTGTCCAAATCATAAGGTTTGGATTGTAGTCGCTGAGAAAATGCATAAATAGTTGAAGAGTAATGGGCACCGAGATTTACAAGCTCATAGATAGCTTCAACATCTGACTTATTAGTCAGATTAGCACCTGTGGTAGAAGCAGGAACAGCTGATGAGCTAGGTGCATAATACCTTATATATTGGCCATGAGAAGATTGCTGAGCCATTGCAGAAAAAGAATGCAGAAAGAGATTGCAGAATAAAAATGCAGAAAGAAATTGCAGAGTAAGAATGCAGTATGATTACAGAAAAGTGAAGAAGATGAGATGCGAATGAAGATGATCTGAACATCTCTTTTATAGAGAAAAACTAAGCACCTCTATTGATTCACGGCATCCCTCGTGAAGCATCTCTCTACAAGAGACGAGGCGTAGCATCATAGCCCTGCGGCGCCTGATAGCAGATGTAGCATTATAGCCTTTCGGCGCCTGACAGGTACATAAGAACTGTAAAATCCCGCGATGCTTGTCTGGCCTAAAAAGATGGCCACCGTTTTTGAATATAGAGGTTTGCGGCTTAATTTTGATAACTCCTCTAGTAATTATGTTATTTACAAGAACTCCAGAAGAGTACAACTCCAGAAGAGCACAACTCCAGAAGAGTAGTGAATTCAATGATCTTGGATCAATATGGTGAATTTCACTATAAAGTCCTGAGTACTCCAATGGTTGCTCGATAATTTGATGAGCAGAAAAATCCATTTCGTCCTGAAGACGATGGAGAAATTCTTGGTCCTGAAGTACCTTATCTCCAGTTCAATTGAAGCCCTGAATATGTGATTATTTGGATCAAGTCCACAATTAGATGGATATACAGATGCGAGTTATCTATCAGATCCACACAAGAAGATCATTGCAATTCATGAGAAGAAAGTTGAAATTGATGTCAAGAAGATACGGTCAAGTAATAATCTGGCAGATTTATTCACTAAAGCATTACCAACTGCAACATTTAAGAAGCTTGTGCAGAACATTGGAATGCGGAGACTTGAAGACATATTACCATGCACTTTTCAGGGGGAGTAAAGTCTTGAAGACTTGTGCTGATTGTACTCTTTTTCTTTCGCTAAGGTTTTATCCCACTGGGTTTTCCTTTGCAAGGTTTTAATGAGGCAATCTTAAAGCACTTGGCGATATACAGAATATTGTACTCTTTTTCCTTCGTCATTGGTTTTTTTCCCACTGGGTTTTTCCATGACAAGGTTTTAACGAGGCATATTCTTTATATGTGGTCATCCAAAGGGGGAGTGTTATAAACCAAGTTCAAATTGTATTGTATGACCACATTTAGCTATCAATGGTGATTTTAGGTACACTTACCCTCCAATGGTGATTTTAGGTACACTTACCCCCCAATGGTGATTTTAGGTACACTTACCCCTAATGGTGATTTTAGGTACACCAAACCTCCTTTGTACTCTTTGTACCAAGAGATCCCTATAAATAGAGGGAGTCCTCATTTGTGTAAGGCACCAAGAAATAAGAGAAAACAAAGTTCTCTAAACATTTCTCTCATATTCAAGATCTCTCTCTTTTGCTCTCTCTCTTTTTATTAGTTTTATAACAAAACTGTCAAACTTGCCGATTAGTTTGGACCGCTTGACTTTTTCTTTTCTGACAAAAAATCTCTAAATTAAAAAAAAGTATGTTAATTAAATCAGTTTATATAAAAATAAATTTATAAATTAAATATAATATATTAAATTATAAAATTATTTTTGTTGGATAATATAAACTTAAGTTGAATTGACTTGTTATATATATATATATATATATATATATATATATAAAATATTGGATTCCACGATCGAGAAAGATGCACCCTGCATTGATGTATCAGTTTGAAGTAAATAAAATAATAATTTTTTATAGTACTAAGTTATAAACAATTTGTAGTATAGTTGATCTTATATCATTTTCGTTCTGATTAAGCTTGGAGTAATGTTAGTTGGCGGGAGAGCTGACCTAACTGGCTACCAGTCAGACATAGGTTTAAAGCTACCATTCATTACGTACTCAATAATTAATATTCGTTGTCAACGGTCACGAAGAGTTTGGAATTATGTATGATGCTATTAATATATCTTATAAATCTCTCTCGGTACTTGCAGACCGATGGTCCGATTTATCTAGCAGCAAATGAGTGATCAAAGCTCATCGGGAAAAAATCAACATGTTGCAGTTTTGGCATTTCCATTTGGCTGCCATCCCTGGCTTTTACTCAACCTAGCTTCCAGATTAGCATCGGCCGCCCCTGACGTGAGTTTCTCCTTCCTCAACACTGCCAAATCCAACCAAAAGCTCTCTGCCACCTCAGGAGCTCACCTCCCACACAACCTTAAATCCTACGATGTTGCGGATGGCGTGCCGGAGGGACATGTCCTCACTACCGGGAATCCCCTCGAGGAACTGGAGCTGTTCCTTGAGGCTGCACCTGAGAGCTTCCGAAAAGGCATGGATATGGCAGTGGCCGAGTCTGGGCAGCAAAAGATCACCTGCATCTTGAACGATGCTTTCTTGGTCTTTGGCTGCGATATGGCTGCGGACATACATGTAAAGTGGGTCCCTTTATTCGTTCCCGCACCCTACGAGCTCTCTGCCCACATTTACAGTGCTCTCATCCACGAGACTTATGCTAAAGCTTGCGGTGGTTGTGAAGCTCATGGCAATGGCGGTGCAGTGGGAGATCTAAACCCTATGGACAAATCCTTAGATGCCATCCCAGGACTCTCCGTAATGCGCTTCGGGGACTTACCCCAAGAAATACTTCAAGGTAATGATCTCTCAAATTTTTCATTAATTTTCGCACGCACACTGGACAGAATTAGGGAGGTCCTGCCACGAGCAAATGCTGTTGTCATGAACTCTTTCCAAGAACTAAACTCAACCATACTCACCGATGATCTCAAGTCCAAGTTCCAAGACATTCTGTACGTGGGTTTTCTCACATTAATAGTCCCAACTCCACCCCTACCACCATCGCATTCAGACGCCACAGGCTGCCTCCCATGGTTGGACGAGCAAAAGCCAACATCGGTAGCATATATAAGCTTTGGAACATTGGCGGCGGTGCCACCCCACGAGTTTGCAGCTTTAGCAGAGGCGCTGGAAGCGAGTTGCGTTCCTTTTCTTTGGTCTCTTAGGGAAAACTTCAAAGCATTTCTGCCGAACGGGTTCCTCGAGACGACAAGGAAGCAAGGAAAAATAGTTCCCTGGGCACCCCAGGCTCATGTCATGTCACATAAAGCAGTAGGCGTGTACGTTACACACTGTGGATACAACTCTGTGTTTGAGAGCATTGTCGGAGAGGTTCCGATGATCTGCCGGCCGATCTTAGGCGACAATAAGATGAACGGACGGATGGTAGAAGACGTGTGGGAGATAGGGGTTAGGGTTGAGGGAGGGGTGTTTACAAAGAAGGGAATGGTCAAGAGCTTGGAGCTCGTTCTGGGACATGATCAACATGGAAGGAGGATGAGGGAGAAGATCAGAAATCTTAAAGAGCTTGTTGTGAAAGCTGCCGGACCTGATGGGATTGCTTCCAAAGATTTCAAAACTTTGCTTGAGCTAATCTCTCAATAAATTACCAGTACCTGCAGAAAGAAAGGTCACCATCTCCAAATAATTTGACATTTTCTTTTTATCATATTTTCTTTCAATCCCTGTTCGTACGTTTGGGGCATTCATTTTATTGTCTGTGTGGTTTTGCTCCTTTCTTTTCCGAGGGAATGCTATAATGAAGTGTGTACGTAGTCATTTATAAAGTTTGCGGTACTGTGAACGACGATAATAATAATAAGAATAAAATTCTTGAGATCATCATGCTTACTTAAATTAGAAACAGTACTTTAAGTTTTAAAAATCTATTTTTAGAGATCTAAGTTTGGATATTATATAGGTTGAATTAAGTCTTCACAAAAAGCAGTGTGCATTATTTCTTATATATTATATTTCCATCGAAGTATTCTCACTTCATATCACTAAATTAAATTTCCTTAGTACGTAATTTAGTACATTAATTACAGAGGAATGCTATACAATTTTTCAATACTTCACATTTTACCTTTTTTTAATTTTTTAATATTTTTTTTGAATTTATTCTTTTTAAATTAATTTAATTCTTTTATTCATTATTTATATATTAAATATTTGATAAAAGATAAAATAATAAAAATAAAAAAAAAATATAGAGTGTAAAGTGTTAAAAAATTGTGAAGATTTTTTCTTAATTACATACATATGGTTGAAGATGTGTTTCGTACCATCAATTATATGGATACCTACTTCATAATGAAGTAAAGCGACGACACAGGTGCCCATTACGAAAAGCATGTCATGACAAGTACTCCAGCTCATGAAGTTATGGACAACCATATATGTGGTCCCAATTGACACTACGTCCGAGGGAAAGAAAGATATTCACTGACAGAATCACAGTGATACAGTATATATGTAAATATCGGATATTTTATTTTTTTAAAAATAATTACATATAAGATTTATATTAAAAAAATTAATCCTGTAATAATAAATTTTAAGAAATACACAGTACTTACCCAATTAATAATTATGTTTAACATTATTGTCAAGGGTGCAGCTACTATGCCATACTGCTAGACGTGCCGTTTAGTTATTTTTTTAAATTTTTTTAAAATTTTTAATCACTTTTTTAATTATTAAATAAAAAAAATATTAATGCATTTAAAATTATTTCTTTAATTACTAAAAAAAAAAACAAAAGAAGAAAAAGTCAGTGGTTAAGTGGAGCAGTGGAGCGTACTAGTGACGTTTCTCTTATTTGTTAGAAAAATGCTGGATGCAATCGCCTGGTGCAGTCGGCTTGCAAGCGGCGTGTCCACGTTGTTTAATAAAACGGTGTGTTTTGCATCTATTTTTTCTCGCTCACAGTTTCCTCCCTTCCTCCCTCCCTCCATTTCCATCTCCGTCTGACCTCTCCATCTCGTCTTCATCTGTCTTCAACACCACCACCATTACCTCACCCCTCCTCCACTTCTCATCCTCACTCTGCAAACCTTTCCTTAATCCTCTCTCCAAACCCAAATACAGGCCCCTCGGACATCTCTCCAAACGATTTACGATTGTTCTTTCGGCAAACAAATAAAGAGAAAGATAAAGCCGAATCAAACTAAAAAGTAGAAAGATCGGATCTGAGAACCTTCGGGTTGATCGTTCTCGAAGAACTCGTTCGCGAGAGCTTGATCAATCATTTGGGCGAAGCTGGCTTCTTTAGGAGTTGAGAGAGAGACATTAGACTCGGTGGAGTTGGTGGAGTCGAGGCAATCTGATTTGGCGAGTGTGGGCGAAGTAAGTAACAGGGCGGAGAAGCAGAGTAGAAGCAGTGTAGGGGCTGCCACTGCAAAGAGGAAGAGACTGGACTCCAGCTACGAAGACATGTACTCGGGTACCACCAACCACTCCGAGGTCGTCAAGGTCCAGTTCGACCCCAAGCAGTGCAGCTTCGACGCTCTCCTTGACACGTTCTGGGCCAGGCATGACCGAACCACGCTTAATCGCCAGGTGGGTATGTTTAGGTTTTGGGTTTCTCTGTTAATTTTGAAAGAAATTGGATATGCGTCTCTCTTGTTTTGACTTGCTGTAAATGATTTTCAATTCATGTCTGCTCTGATTTTTGATGGGTGCTTTGAATTGTTGTGGTTGTTGTCTTGGTCTTCAAATTCCAGGTCTTCAAGCTTCATCTCGCAGTAAACCTTGAAACAGAGTCCACGGAGTGGCTCCTCGTTTGGAGTTGTCTTCCGCCAGAATAGGCGCCTCCAAGGAATGGGAAGAAGATGGAATGGGCAAAATGAACATCTTAAAAACTCGGGCAACAGCTTTAAAGTTTCAATTAATTCTATTAAGTTGGACAACATGAACATCTTAAAGCTTCAACGATTCCAATAAAATCTATCAGAAAGCTATGGCCTCCGAACAATCTTCTCTGCTATTAATCAAAGCCAACTGACATCGCGTAATAGTTTTTAGATAATTAAAAAAAAACACACAGAACCCACTACAAGTATCAAGCTCCGACGAGGCTACTTCTCGATGTCGATAGCTTGAATTGAAAGGAAAGAAAGCTGCGATGAGGTTAGTTGAGACTTGGCTTTTGTTCTCTTTGAACGAAATGGAAAGTAGATGGCAAGCGTGGACTTGAGAAAATAGCAAGTGTGTGAGATTTTTTTTTTTTTAATAGATGATGACGTCAGCCGACTGCACGGCGACTGTACGTAGCAAAGCCCTTTGTTTGAATCCCATCGTCCGCGACTTCGCAAGCCATCCCAGTTCCTTTTAAGAATCCACATCGTCTTTCTTCGACATCGTAGAAGCCTTCCCATTATTCTCTCCTTCACATCATTACCCTCATACACAGAAAATGCTCATAGATGGAGTCGCCCTCTTCTGAGCCTCATAGACGGAGTACCCACAAGGTGATTTTTTAAAATATTTTACCATTTTATATTTTTGGGGTTGTGATTTCTGAATGTCTTTCTGTTGGGTTTATTTTTCTAAGTTATATGAATAATATGCATGAACATTTGCATATTATTCAAGCTGGTTGTTGCTAAGCAGAGAATGCATGAACATTTGCAATCTTTAGGCTTCTATTTGCATTATGAGCACACCCTGTTTGACGAAATGTCTCTGTTTTGCACATTGTGATTTTGGGGCTAGCCTTTGGGAGGGTTTGTGCCAATTCGTGTTTGAGAGGGTTTGGCATTTTCGTTCAAGAATACTAGTCAATCAGGCCGATTCTTTGAAGGCATTTATTGATTTATTCATCGCAATTAGTGGTTTGAATTTGTTTTATTACTATATAGAGTTACTGTATGATTTGGGCCATACCAATTCCCGTGTACTATACTCTTATTGCTTGCTATAAAACTTGTGCGATTGTCTAGCTTAAGTATTTATTTGTAATCAAGGTTTTGGTCGGTTGATATTGGAGGAATAGGTTGTATTGCTCCAGTAAAGGTGCCAGGGGCCTAGTATTTTTCTGAGATAATCTGCAAAAAATGAAACCAGGGGTTAATTCCTGCATTACTATTTTTTTTATATCTATGAAATTGAAAATTTTGATCTTGCTATCCATGCTAATTTAAGGCATTCATTTGCCTCTCTTTTGGATATTAAGGCTTACAATTTAATTACTATCATACGCATTGCTTGATTAATATTTTGCTGTTGACAGTTTAGAAAATATTTTATCTTTGTAATTGAATGGAATTATTCCCTTTTAGACACGGTTTTGCAATTGATTATATGTGATGTCAACCATCTGGGTCTTATGATATCGAGTTTATTTTGCAATTACCATGTCGAAGCATTGAGTTTTATATTTATCATTTATCCTTGTCATTAGTTTGACACGATATTGGTGGTGTGGTGGAGGGAATACAATCCCAACGTAAGTTTATGCTTGTGATTCCTTTTTACCTTACTCTAGACTATTCTTCATTACATTCTAATCTTGTACTAATTAAATTGGTCATTATTTCTTTTTGGCATGGATCTATACAATTATCTATCGTGTTCCAATCTTGTACTGATTAAATAAATCATGAGCAAACTTTCTTTTTGGCATTAATGTTTTTGTTGGGCATCTATATATAGAATCCCGAGTTTTCACCCTCTGCTTTTCTTTTCAGTGAATTGTTCAATTCTGAAGCTCATATTGGTCGTCATTTTCAATTTGGGATCAGCTTATGCTACTTCTGGTATAAATAATTTCTTTTGGTTGCTACTGGAATCTGAGGTGAAAACTGCCAATCTATGCAAATCATGCGCTTGTAAATTGTCAAGAATTCATTTTTCTGTAAAGCAAACTGTTTTCATTTGTTACTTGTATGTAGAATAAACCATGGAGCATTTATATGCTGTAAGCACAAATGTTGCTTGGATATCGGGGCACACTTTAAATGCCAACCCCAGTTTGTGACAGGATTTGATATTGCTTAATAGAAATCTGTTATCCAGTAGTCTGTATGGATGGTAGTACCTTTTTTCCCCTTCTAAGTTTTCCTTGTTCATTTTGTTAATTGATCAGGTGCTGGTTGAATGAGGTGGTTTTATGTTTTGGTTATATGCATGTTTTCCGTAGTGTTAAAGAATCCCAGAAAATGCATGGAAGGTATAATTGGATGTTGTGCATGGTAAAAAAGAAGTCAAGTGGGATTGAGAAGGAGAGGGCAGGAGTAGAGAAAACCAGATATAAGCTGGTTTGTCTTCATCGAAGTAGACGTATTTCCTGGTCAAATGCTTGTAGGGAGCTAGCGAAGGTTTGTTCTAAATTGGGAAAACAATTGAAATGGGTAAAAAGGGCCTTACACACGAGACGGATGTGCAAGGCGCAAAATATTTTATCTTTGTAGGCATGGAAAATCTAGAAGGAAGCGACACCTTTGCATGAAGAAAAAAATAAAAGACCAAGAGCATTTTTTCAGTCCAACGTGATATGAATTAATACTATCGCAAAATCACTAATAATTTACAGAACAAAAGTAGAAAAAGTGATTGTCATTACACAAAGTTATCATAATTTATAGAAAAAGCTAATGTCATTACAAAAAATGATCATCTTCAATTAAGATATATTCATCTCATCCAAAAAATTGATATCTCTGCCAACAATGAAGACCCCAAAATAATAGTAGTCATCACAAAAAATTACTTTAGCAATTTCCACAAAAAATTATCCAGCCCTATCAAGACTGCATCATTTATAATTGAACGTCTACATCATCGTCTTGGTCCACTAGATGCAAACGAGAAGGCTGCGTGAAAGAACGTGGAGATATTAGTAAGATTAAATGCAAAAGTATAAGTATTGGAATGGCAAAAGAAATTATTTAAAGAACCAACATTTTAAGATATGTTATACCGTAATGTAGTTTGGATTACCTGTGCAGGAGGAGCGGTCGGGCCAATATCAAAATAAGCCATAATGTGGCCAGGTGCATACTGTGGGCATAAAATGAAAAATAAATCAATTTCTCAAAACCCCCCAATGTAGTTGTCTAGGTGTAGTTGGATTACCTATGGTGAAGGCATAGTTGGTCCAATACCAAAGTAAGTTGGGTCAGGTGTATATTGTGGGTATACTGGGCAAGGTGTGTACTGGACATAAAATAAAAAAATAAATGTTAAAAGAACCAATGCTTAAGACATTTTATACCATAATAAAATTTGAATTACCTGTGAGGAAGGACCAGTCGAGGGAGTCAAAAAGAAAGTTGGCACATGTGTCCAAACTTGACTTTGTTGATCCTTTTAAATGATTGACTGAAGAAATGACCTATGAGAAATTAAATACCTTTTATATTAATTTTTATTTCTTTCTCTTTTCTGGTGCTATCTTTTTATGTTTCCTAAACCTGAGGCCAAGACGGCCACAGACAGAGACATTGTTTCCGGTCAAATGCACGTAGGGAGGTTTGTTTTAAACTGGGAAAACAAATGAAATGAATAAAAGTTGCCTTATACACTAGATGTGCAAGATGCAAAATATTTTATCTCTAGGCAAGATCAAAATTCCAGTTTTTTTAACCCCAATCATTATACCCCATCTCCCTCTCCCTCTCTCTCTCTCTCTCTCTCTAATCTCCATGTGAATGCTATGGTATTTTCTCTCTCCCCAATCCCTCTAAAACCCCCTTTCGCTCTCTCTCTTTCTCTAAGAATTCCTCCATTTCTCAATCTCTCTCTCTCTCATTGACATCTTTCTGTACAATGCCCAAAGTTATTTTCTAAACACCAGCAAATTATTAAATCGAAACCCAATATCCAACAAGATAATCACATCTACAAAACCTTAATGTAAGAGAAAATGATGAAATGTTAATGGAAATACCTGGAGGTCGAAGTCGCTGGAAACACACAGAAATGAAAAAAATGCAATGAAAAGTTTTGAGGCCGATCGGTGAAGCTCACCCAAAACTAAGAAATGAGAAACCCATTTACGTGGCAAGCCACGTCAAGAGGGAGGGAGAAGTGGGTGGGAGGAGCGGTGACTGTAGAAGTACTCTTTGTTAAACATTTATCCACGTAGCCATGATCATTGCGGTTGCGTACGTTGTGTGGTTTTGGGTACAACTTCTATATTTTCTAAGATCTGGCCCAAATAATTAATACGGAGTTGGGACCAATATTGACATCGGAGATGCGGGTACGTTTCGTAGCTAAGATAAATACAAATTTTTTCTTATCTTATTTTATATTTATAATTATAAGATTTTTAAAAATTTTATAAAAAAATATAAAAAATAATTTAATTTTTTTAAAAATTTCTATTCAAAATTTTAAAATTTTAAAATAATAATAATAATAAATAATATTTTATTTAATTTTTAAATTTAATTTAAAGCTAAAAATTTTTATCTCACCTCCCAAACGTATAAAGTCACAGGAAATGGTCTCGATGAAAAACATTAATTTGAATAAGATATTTGAACAACGCTTAAATAATATTCAGAAACTACGTACTATCCTGACTGAAATTTTCAACGTACCCCTATAAACTACGAAATTGTCTATCAATTTCCTTGAACAAATTGGTTAGATCTCAATTATCAAGATTATATAACAAATCAAATATTTAAAATAAATAATCAAACTTAAAAGACACAACGATTGGTTAAGAAGGAAAATCCTTTAAAGAACTCTTTAAAGATAAAATCTTACGGGGCAGCCAAACCCAAGAATGTCAATCTTATTGTTTAAAAATAATTACAAGTAATTCTCAATTACAAAACCTTTGTAACTTGACTTTCTTACTTGTCCAAACAAATGATCCATTTGTTTTCTACTGTAGTAGCAGCCAGAACCTCTAACGATTTTCAAACTATTGACTTTCCTCCTGGAACTCCAGTGGCTGAAATCCAATCAACGATCCTTCACACTTGAAGCACGATCACATATAATGAGAGATCACAAATATGAAAATTCACTAAGGAATTTTTGCACCAAAATATGCACTAGAAAGTACTCTAGAAAATATATAGATCTAAATCTCTACAGATCCTAACCAATAGGATCTCTTAAATAAACAAGCTAGAAAGAGTTCCAGTTGAACTAGGGTTCTGCTGACGTATAGAATCTGTCGCGAGAACGTCTCCTGACAAATTGCTGACATTTCGCGATAACTCTCTTCTGCAGTGATTTATCTGTGTTCAGCTTCGAGTCTTGATAATTGCAGACTCTTATGGATTCAAAATTAATATAACTGACTTATCTAAACAACCTTATAAACTTCTAGATAAACTCAATGTTGTTAAAGATAAAATTATATCTTATTTTACATTCATCCAAATTTAATCAAAAAATGATAAGATAAACCTTATCATTTAATCATCTAATCCTAACTAATTTTTGCCTCTATAATCTCCGCTTTGGTGGATTGGTGACAAAACTAACTTGATGAATGTAGTGTGTACCTAAAACAAAAACAACCAGCAAACCAAGATCTTGGGGTTGAGCCGGCGTGAAGCTCTTGGTTTTAGTTGTTTTTTTTAATTTCTTCTCACAGATATATTTTTTAATGGCTTTGTTTAGATTAATTTTTGTTGCTAAAAATATCATGTGTAGCTAATTTCTGAAACTTGGGTTATGGAATGAGATTTAATTTATTTTGGATTCTAGTTTGATGCAATATTTTGTTGTTAAATGTTGATTTCACTAAGTTACTAGTTGGATTTAAATTGAAAATAGATTGTGGCTCTTGCTCTTGTTTTGTTGTTGACGTAAGGCACAACAAAAACTTGAAAATTATCAAGGCTTCTCTCGATTGATTGTAAATGTGTGTTTGGCTAGTAAAATAGGGAATTCCTTAGAGAAATATTGTAAAACTTGAGCTTAACTTTTCATCTTCCGATTATCAATGCCTTGATTGAGTTGTTAATCGAGAAAATTATCTAGAATCCGAAATAAAGAGAGTCTCAAACCCAACCCAAGTATTTGTTAGTTTGCCTTTTTAATTAGAAACTCTAATTTCAACTTTGATTAAATTTTTGCGGGATTTGAATTCACTCTTTTCTTTCTCACTTCATCTTCAATTTCTTTTACATTGCATTTTATTTTATTTTCATCTCTCTTAGTCGTCACATTTGTTACACAAAAATCTCACATACGCTTTGATAACCCTTTGTCCCTGTGGAATACGATCCTGGACTTATCCTTGATACAACTTGACACTTCTACACTTGGAAGCACATTCGAGAACGAGTCAAGTTTTTGGCGCCGTTGCTGGGGACAACTGGAGTTTATCAGAGCATTCCTTTACTACTGAGAGGACATTTGTGGAGCTGTGAATCTCTTCACAGCCTGGGTGACATCCGATCTTTTTCCCTTTTCTTTGTTTATTTTACATTCTGCTTTATTTTCTGTTTTTGTTTGTATGACTGGTTGGACTAGGGACCAAACTTCTCGGTTGTTTAGGATAGAATCACTATCATCTTTTAACTCTGCATCACCTTCTCTTGAATCATCATCTGACACTAATAGCATCATGGCTGAAAATAAGCATCATGATAGGGAAATAGTGAATCAGAATAGGACACTTAGAGAATATCTTCAGCCTGTTAGGACCAGCACACCTTCTTGCATCATTTTACCTCTTAATGCAAATGCTTTTAATTTCAAACCCGGGATGATTCCATTGCTACCACACTTTCATGGTATGGAATTTGAAAACCCCTACTTGCATATCAAAGAGTTTGAAGAAGTGTGTTCCACATTCATGGATAGAATATGTACTGATGAGGTCATAAGATTGAAACTGTTTCCATTTTTCTTAAAAGACAAGGCTAAGATATGATTGAATTCTTTAAGACCAAGATCCATTGGGACTTGGCAAGAAATGCAAACTGAGTTTTTAAAGAAATTTTTTTCCATGCATAGAACCAATGCTTTGAAAAAACAAATCATGATTTTTTTCCAAAAGGATGTGGAAACATTTTATCATTGTTTGGAATGATTCAAAGACCTTTTAAATGCATGTTCTCATCATGGATATGAGAATTAGAGGGTCATTAGTTTTTTTTTTATGAGGGGTTGCAACCAAAGATGAGACAATCTGTGGAGACCATGTGTAATGGAGAGTTTTTTAACAAAGAACCTAAGGAAGCTTTTGAGTATTTTGATTATCTAGCTGAAAATGCACAATCATGATGCACAATCATGGGATACATCTGATGTTCATGATAGGTAGGAAAGTTCAAGGACAATTCCAGGGGGTGGGAAATATAATCTGAGGGAAGTAAATGATTTGAATGCTAGGTTGGCTATGATTTCTAAGAAATTAGAAACCATATAACTGAAGAAAGTGAATGAAGTACAAGCTGTACCTCATATTACCTTGAGCTGTATTATTTGTGAGGGCCAAGGGCATTCAACTAATGATTGCCCAACCATTCCAGCTTTTAAAGAAGTTCTTTTGGATCAATCTAATGTTGTTAATATGGTTGCTAAATCTTTTTCAGGTCCTCATTCCAACACTTACAATTCGGGATGGAGAAATCACCCTAATTCAGTTGGAGGGGTGAACAAGCTATTGTACTTGCATCCAACATAGCTGGTCCTTCACAATTTGCACCCTACACAAGCCCAGGAGGTTCAGGACTATCTCAATATGCCAACCACATGGTCCCAACTCAAAAAAAGAACCTCGAAGACAATTTCCAGCAACTATCCACCATCTTCCAGCAACTGTCCACCAATTTTCAGCAATTCATGCAAAGTCAAGCTGCTATCAACAGTCAAAATTCACAAGCCATTACTGATATTCGAGGGTCAGTCACAAGGTTGACCACAACCATGAGTGCTCAAGAGAAAAGGAAGTTTCCTGCACAATCTCAGCCTAATCCCCAAGGCCAAAATCAGCAATTTCAAAGGGTAGCGGGAGATTCAAATGTCAAGCAAGTTAAGGTTATTACAACCTTGAGAAGTGGTAAGGTGATTGGCATTCTAGCTCAAGAGGTAGAAAAGAATGGTAACACTTCTAAACCTCCTTCTGAAAATGCGGCACATGATCCTTTGGAATCTGAAAGTGTCCCAAGCACTACATTTGCACATTTTCCTCAAAGGTTAACCCCTTTGCACAAAGAAAAGTATTACGCTGAAATTCTTGAAATTTTTAAGTAAGTTAGGATTAATATACCATTGTTAGATGCTATTCAACAGATTCCTACCAATGCTAAATTTTTAAAGGATTTATGCACCGTAAAGAGAAAATTGAATGTGCAAAAGAAAACTTTTATTACTGAACAGGTAAGTGCTATTATCCAAACCAACACTCCTCCCAAATACAAGGACCCAGGATCCCCTACCATAGCTTGCATGATAGGGAGCTCAAAAATAGGCCAAGCATTATTAGACTTAGGTTCAAGTGTGAACTTATTGCCTTATAATGTTTATGTTCTGCTTGGATTGGGTGAGTTGAAATCTACTTCTATCACATTGCAGTTGGCTGATAGGTCTATTAAGATTCCTAGAGGTGTTGTAGAAGATGTTTTGGTTCAAGTAGACAAATTCTACTATCCGGTAGACTTTGTCGTACTCGACATCCAATTGACTACTCATTCTACTTTCCAAGCATCTGTTATCTTAGGAAGACCCTTCTTGGCTACTAATTGTAGAAGTGGAGTTTTAAAGTTGAGTTTTGGAAATATGACTTTGGAGCTAAATATTTTCAATCTTTGCAGGCAACCGCAAGAAGTTTAGGAAGTTCATGAAGTGAATTTGCTGAAAAATTTCATTGATGAAAAATCTGCGCATTACTTTCAACTTATTGATTCTTTAGAGGAATTTGAAGAAGATTTGAAAATATTTGATAATGTTAATGACTCATCTCTTGTTTCCTCAATAGGTCAGCAAGTTATACCACCATGGAGGCCAAAATTTGAGCAACTTACACCATTGACATCAACTCTCAAGCCTTCGGAGGAGCAATCTCCAACTTTGGACTCCAAACCTCTTCCATTGGAGTTGAAGTATGCTTTCTTAGGACCACAAAGCACTTTCCCTGTGGTAATTTCTTATCACTCAACTAGTGAACAAAAAGATAAATTTCTAGATGTCATTAATAAGCATAAAAGTCTATTAGGTGGATAATGGCTGATATAAAAGGTATAAGTCCCTTGGAGTGTACCCATAGGATTTATTTAGAAGGTGATGCAAAGCCTTCTAGGGAAATGCAAATAAGGTTGAATCCCACAATGAAGGAAGTGGTTAAAGATGATGTGCTGAAATTGCTTGATATGGGTATCATTTACCCTATCTCGGATAGCAAGTGGGTAAGTCCCATTCATGTAGTTCCAAAAAATCTGGGCTTATCATTGTTAAAAATGAGCAAAATGAATCTATTCCTACTAGAATTCCTACTGGTTGGCGCATGTGTATTGATTATAGGAAGTTGAATGCCGCCACTAGGAAAGATCATTTTCCTTTGCCTTTTCTTGATCAAGTGTTAGAAAAAGTTGCTGGACATGCTTTTTATTGTTTCTTGGATGGGTTATCCGGTTACTATCAATTAGAAATAGCACCAGAGGATCAAGAAAAGACCACCTTTACTTGTCCTTTTGGTACCTTTGCCTTTAGGAGAATGCTTGTTGGTTTATGCAATGCACCAGCAACTTTTTAAAGATGCATGCTTAGCATTTTTAGTGACATGATTAAGAACATCTTAGAAGTGTTTATGGATGATTTTTCTATATTTGGTGATTCATTTGAGAGTTGTTTAACCAATTTACAAGCTGTTTTGGCCAGGTATGAAGAGAAGCAATTGCTACTTAATTGGGAGAAGTGTCATTTCATGGTGCAACAGGGCATTGTTCTGGGACATATTGTTTCATCTAGAGGAATTGAAGTAGATAGAGCAAAAATTGAGTTGATTTCTAAACTTCCTACACCTAAGTCAATAAAAGACATTAGATTTTTTCTTGGGCATGCGGGTTTTTATAGGAGATTTATCAAGGACTTTAGCTCTACTTCTAAGCCTCTATGTAAACTATTGATGAATGATGTAAATTTTGATTGGACACCCGAGTGTCAAGAAGCTTTTTGTCGGCTTAAAACTTTGCTAACCACTGCTCCTATTCTTCAACCTCCTGATTGGTCACTTTCTTTTAAAATCATGTATGATGCAAGTGATTTTGCTATAGGAGCTGTTCTTGGACAGCGTAGGAATAAACTTCCTTATGTCATTTGCTATGCAAGTAAAACTTTGAATTTTGCCCAAAAAAATTATTCTACTACTGAAAAAGAATTACTTGTTATGGTATTTGCTTTAGAGAAGTTTCGTGCATATATTCTTGGTTCTCCTATAGTCATATTTACTGACCATGCAGCTCTCAAGTATTTATTGACAAAGGAAGATGCAAAACCAAGGTTGATTAGATGGATACTTTAACTCCAGAAGTTCAATATTATCATCAAGGACAAGAAAGGAGTAGAGAATGTGGTAGCTGACCATTTGTCTAGGCTCACAGTTGTTGAAACTGAACAACCGACACCTGTTCTTCATTCTTTTCCTAATGAACATCTTACATTAGTTGAAAATTTGCCTTGGTTTGCTGATATAGTTAATTTCTTGGTGACAGGACAAACCTCACCTCATTGGAGCGCTCAAGATATACGGAAATTCATGCATGAGGTGAAATCGTTCTTTTATGATGATCCTTATTTGTTTAAATACTGTCCTGATCAAATCATTAGAAAATGCGTGTCTGACCATGAAATACAAGTTGTCCTTTCTTTTTGCCATAGTGAGGCGTGTGGGGGTCATTTTTCTGCACATAAGACAGTTGCAAAAATTTTACAAAGTGGTTTTTATTGGCCTCATATGTTTAAAGATGCATATAGTTTCTGCAAAACTTGTGAGTCATGTCAGAAATTAGGTGCTGTCACTAAAATGAACATGATGCCTTTACAACCCATTTTGGTCATTGAGATTTTTGATTGTGGGGGAATTGATTTTATGGAGCCTTTTCCTTCTTCTTTTGGTTATTTGTACATCTTAGTGGCCATTGATTATGTTTCAAAATGGCTCGAAGCCATACCTTGTAAAACAAATGACCATAAGGTGGTGCTTAAATTTTTGAAGGAAAATATTTCTGCTAGATTTGGCATGCCTAAGGCCATCATAAGTGATAACAGCACCCATTTTTGCAACAAACCTTTTGCTGCCCTCTTGCATAAGTAAGGCATTCACCACAAAGTTTCTACCCCATATCACCCTCAAACGAATGGCCAAGTTGAACTTGCAAATAGGGAAATTAAGACCATTTTGGAAAAAACTGTGAGTCCTAACCGAAAGGATTGGTCTTTGAAATTAACCGATGCATTATGGGCATATAGGAATGCATATAAAACTATTTTGGGTATGTCTCCTTATTGGTTAATCTATGGTAAGGCCTGTCACCTCCCTGTTGAGCTTGAACACCGTGCATTTTGGGCCATCAAAAAGTTTAATTTTGATCTTGATCAAACTGGATTTTTGAGGAAATTACATCTTTCTGAATTAGAGGAACTTAGGAGGGATGCTTATGATAATTCTAAACTGTCCAAGGAACGCACGAAGTCTTTCCATGATAAGCATATTCAAAGAAAATCATTTGAGCCTAATCAACAGGTTTTACTTTATAATTCTCGATTTCATTTGTTCCCTGGCAAGTTAAGATCCCGATGGAGTGGTCCCTATTTAGTTAAAACAATTTTCCCTCATGGTGCTATTGAAGTTGTCAATCCTCAAAATGGAAATGCTTTTAAGGTTAATGGTCAAAAGTTCAAGCCTTTTATTTTTAACTTTGCACCTGAGGAATCTTCTCTACATTTGCTTGATTTTAATTGAGGGTTCTTGATCTACCAATTTCTTTTCATTGTTTTCTTTTGTTCTTCAGTTTTATTTTTATTTTGGTTGCATTCCTTTCAAAGCTGTCCAGGTACTTCATTTTCCTCTTTCATTCTTTGAATTTTCGGTTCTTCTTTTAGTTGTTTTGCCCCTTAACTTCTCTCTTTGTGTAAATTCCTTCATTTCTCTTACATCATTGAGGACAATGCTACAATCTAGTTGGGGGTGGAAAAGAATTTATTTTTTTGTTTGCATGCCTTACACATATGTTAGTCCACCTTGGGGGAGTGCTGATAATGAGTTGAAAGCAGAGTAAATTCCATATTCTTGAATTTTACATGCTAGAAAGTGAACTGAAAAATGATTTGTTGAGGTCATGAAACATGTGGAATGTAGTGCAAATATGAGTATATGTCAAATGAGGGACTTATCCACTTTATTTAGTTGTTAAACCAAGGGAAAGATGTTAAAAGTTTTGCTAAAACACACACAACACATACTCGGAAGGCCTAGAAAGACTACATTGAGTCATTGTTGGTTGATTTACACTTCAATTGTTTGAGACTCTAATGAACCATATCCTAATGGCTTAGGAAGAAATCTGAAATGAATTAAATGAGAAAAGGGACAAGTCAGGGATAAAAAAAAAAAAAAAAATTCTTTAGGTAGACTAGTGGTAAGGGCTGACTTGTGAAAGTGTGGGTAAGCGCACATTCATAGGCCCGATTCCCCCACTAGGAAGTCTAAAAAAAAATCACAAAAAAAAAGGATTTACATTTGTGTAGTGGAAAATGCTGCCTATTACCGGGGTCCTTACTAAATAAGAAAGTAGGCGCCTTTTAAAGTATAATAGCGTGAAAGCCGTCACTACAATGGTTTTGAATTAGAGTAAGACCATGTGATTTTCTCACATTAGCTATTGTGATTGAAACTGTTAATGCCTCTTGGTAGTCGATTTTGTAATTCTAACCCCATTTCCATGCACTTGAAAGAAAGCAAGATTTGTTACATGTAATTCTTTTGGTTGATTAACTAAATTGTGTATAAATCTCCCAATTGATATAAAATTCAGATTAATCTATCTCCAGTGTTCTTAAACCCAACAAGTTTATTTCATGGCATGTGATTCTTGGATTTTCTTATTCATTCGCTTTATTTGATAAACTCTAGCAAAAAGCTAGTTGGGGGGTGTGATGAAGTGCTAAAACTACATGATTAAGTTACTTAAAGTGGATAAATTGTTTAACCAAAAATGATTTAAGTACTTAATTATGTAGTAGATTATGATATTTGAGTAAATTGATAAATTTTGGCATTTTTGTGCTTAAAAAGATTTATAATATAATTGTTTCACATGGAAATTAATATTTCAATTTTACTCTTCTCATATCATGCTTATACTTTCCAGCCTATTTATTTTTTTGAAAGAAATACATGAGTTGCTGATATTCTTTTTGAGAATAGAGAAATAATATAACAAATGAGCATTCAAAACTTATGTGAGTGATCTCATGTGAGAGGAAGGAGCTGGCTACAGAGGCAGCAGCGGGAGCACGCCTCACACATGCTGCAGGTGCACAGCAGAGGAGTTTTCAGACAGACATACAGCTGGCTTTTATTTTTTTTTTCATTCTTTTTCGTTTGAGTGAGAGGGAGGCGCACGAAATTATTTTTTTATTTTAGCTTTAGTCTTTTAGCTTGTAGGTTACAGATCGAAGAGACGGCGGGAGATTTTAGTTTTTAGTTACTTTTTCGTTTGGTGGTAAACATAGGGGAGGCAGCAGCTTGCTGGTTTTCTTCTTGATATTTTTTTCTGCTATTTTTTTCGTTTAGGTTCCAGAACAAGAGGTCGGCTGGTATATTTTTTTTATGCATTCTATTTTCTTTTTGGTTCCAGACCTACGGAGGGGCTGCTTGACTTTGTTTTAGCTTTCTTTCTTTTCCTTCGTTTCCCAGTTCTTCCATAGATGACTGGCATTTTCATAATTAATTTTCATTCTCTTAAGTTTTAGTTTCTTTGCTGTAGGGGAGCAGACCTGAACGGAAATTTATTGCTTTTCTTTACATCTTGTTTACTGCAGAGTAGAATAGGAGGAGGATAGGGCCGGCTGGTTTTCATTTATTGTTTTGTTTTTTTATCTTTTTTCTATTTTTCTTGTAGTTAGGCGGCTACTTTTATAGAGTTTTTCCTTCGTTCTTTTTTATGTTTTTAGTTAAGAGGGTCGGCTGGTTTCATTTCTTTGCTTGTTTTCACGTTTTAATTATTTTCTCGGTAGTTTTAGTCTTCGGTATCTGACCTCCATTTGATTTTTTTTTTTCATTTCCGGGCTAGGGATATTTTTAGTTTCTTTACTTTTTCGTTTCCGAGTTTCCATTGGGCGGCTTGATTATTTTTTTTTTCGTTCTTGTTAGTGTAGAAACAGGTCGGCGGGTTCTCTTCTTTCTATTACTTGTTTTCAGTCCTTCGTTTTATTGGAGTGCAACATTTTAGTTTCTTTTCGTTTCAGACAGCGACGCTGGTTTCTTTTTTTCTCTGCTTTACGTTTGATGCTTACATTCCGGACGTTGGGGTTGAGCCGGCGTGAAGCTCTCGGTTTTAGTTGTTATTTTTTTATTTCTTCTCACAGATATATTTTTTTAATGGCTTTGTTTAGATTAATTTTTGTTGCTAAAAATATCATGTGTAGCTAATTTCTGAAACTCGGGTTATGGAATGAGATTTAATTTATTTCGGATTCTAATTTGATGCAATATTTTGTTGTTGAATGTTGATTTCACTAAGTTACTAGTTGGATTTAAATTGAAAATAGATTGCGGCTCTTGCTCTTGTTTTGTTGTTGACGTAAGGCACAACAAAAGCTTGAAAATTATCAAGGCTTCTCTCGATTGATTGTAAATGTGTGTTTGGCTAGTAAAATAGAGAATTCCGTAGAGAAATATTGCAAAACTTGAGCTTAACTTTTCATCTTCCGATTATCAATGCCTTGATTGGCTTGTTAATCGAGAAAATTATCTAGAATTCAAAATAAAGAGAGTCTCAAACCCAACCCAAGTATTTGTTAGTTTGTCTTTTTAATTAGAAACTCTAATTTCAACTTTGATTAAATTTTTGCGGGATTTGAATTCACTCTTTTCTTTCTCACTTCATCTTCAATTTCTTTTACATTGCATTTTATTTTATTTTCATCTCACTTAGTCGTCACATTTGTTACACAAAAATCTCACATACGCTTTGATAACCCTTTGTCCCTGTGGAGTACGATCCTGGACTTATCCTTGATACAACTTGACACTTCTACACTTGGAAGCACATTCGAGAACGAGTCAAACCCACTAAAAAATCGTCCTCAATACATACATAAAATCAAACCATATGAGTATATATTTCAGATTTTATGATATTCCAGCCCCAACATCCAAACAACAATCAAAATCCCAATCTCCATATATGTAGGTGCCGAACCCTAGAACTGGAAGGTGAGAGATGTATTTGAATAAAAACAAAACCTTACCATGATGAATTAGTGTACCAAACAGCTCGGAACCATAGCCTTAACAAGTGATGCGAAAAGAATGTAATGGCTATGACTTGCACTTGAGCTTAAAGAGAGGCTCAGTCTTGAGAAGATTTTGGAGAGGAGAATATGGGTGATTGCATATGTCATTCTTGTGGGTGAGTCTTCCTAGAGTGCACGGGCCTTCCTCTCTTATGCTTAAGTCCTTACCAATACTTACTTCAAGAATACCACTGGGACTTATGCCACTCATTTCGAAACCAAGTGACAGACTTAAGACTCATATCAAATACTGACAAAAAAAAAATTATATATATATATATATATTTTTGTATTTATTTTATAAATGAAGATGGAAATAAAATATAACAAAATATTGCAAGGATACGAGAAAAAAAATTTCCAATTTTTTTTTTAAATAAATATGAATATTGAATAAAGTGACAAATAACATGCTTCACATTATCTCAGTTCAATCATATTGGATTTCACAAAAAAAAAAAAAAAAATTATGAACATAAACACACTCCCATTTGTTTTCTACTGCAGTAGCAACCAGAATCTCTGGCGATTTTCAAACTATTGACTTCCCTTTTGGAACTCCAGTGGCTGAAATCCAATCAACAATCCTTCACACTTGAAGCACGATCATACACAATAAGAGATCAAAAATATGAAAATTCACTAAGGAATTTTCTCACCAAAATATGCACTAGAAAGTACTCTAGAAAATATGTAGATCTAAATCTCTACAGATCCTAACCAATAGGATAACAAGCTAGAAAGAGTTCTAGTTGAACTAGAATTCTGCTGACAGATAGAATCTATCGCGAGAACGTCTTCTGACAAATTGCTGACATTTTACAATAACTCTCTTCTGCAGTGATTTATCTGTGTTCAGCTTCAAGTCTTGATAATTGCAGACTCTTATGGATTCGAAATTAATGTAACTGACTTATCTAAACAACATTATAAACTTTTAGATAAACTCAATGTTATTAAAGATAAAATCATCTCTTATTTTACATTCATCCAAATTTAATCAAATAATGATAAGATAAATTTTATCATTTAATTATCTAATCCTAATCAATTTTTACCTCTACACCGACTTTAAAGTTAGAATTTGGACATAAATTGAAATCACTTATTGTAACAAAGCATGATACTTGAGTCAAAAGGATTGGTCTTGGATCAACGGAATATTTTGGGATGACGTGGCAATAGGCTCTTCTTTAGGTAGTAGCTAATAGCTATATGGTTTAAATGGACATTCCACGTTAGAAAGAGGCTTCTACAGTCATATTTAGATAAGATTGCTAAGCTGATAGCTCTTACCTCTCATTTTGCAAAGAAAAAAAAGGAGAAAATATATTTGTAGATATAAAAAATTGAATAAACTTAAGATTTATATTCAGAAACTATTTTTTAATAATGTACTCTATTTTTTAAATTTATACACTTTAAGATTATATAGTAATGCTAGATATAATTATAGGTTGTGCAAATATTATACACTTCTTTTTAAAAATAGTAGAATTTATTATTAAAAAATTAAAATGTTTTTTTTTTCACGTGAGTCTCATATTTACTCATTATTTTCAAAAATATTACATGACACTTATACATTTTATAATGCAAGTATCATTTTTCTTCCTTAAAAGGCAAACTTGCTTTTATTTCTTTTGTATTTAATGGTGGCGAATGATTAATTGGTTGAGTTCTCGCTTCTTATATTAAGTAAATTAAGGAATATAAATTTTTTTGAATTTCTAAATTTTCGGGAAATAAAGTGATTCAAAGACTTATATTATTTGACATATAAAATTATATTTATTTGATGATTACGATTTCTTTTTTATAAATATGAAATACATATGTAAAATTTTATAATATGAAAACGGTATGCTGGTACATATCGATATTGAAATATTACATTTTAGTATCCAAGTCGAAGTGATCTACGAAACGGAATTCAAAATTTTGTTCAATATACCATTTTATTTGAGTGGCATGTACCATGGTGTTGGCGTCTGATTTTTTACCATAGTCCAAAATTACATCTTCACAGACTTTTAAAACAATAATTGAACATAATGATAACCATATATATATAAATATATATAATGAATCATTAATAGTTACATTTACATTCTTAACAAAAACATAAACTATCAACATAAACATCCTTAACCACCTGAAATAGACCAATGGTTATTGTTGAACTTGTTCTGCTCTCAATCCAATTAACTGCCAGTTTTAACATTATGGGAAGGATGATGCTACTGGACAATGTCTCAACCGGTAATCCTGACCGATAGGTTCAATTTTAGTTTTTTTTTTTTAAATTATTTCTTAATATCTTTAAACATTTTTTAAAAAAAAAATACATAAATTCAATAACATTCACTTCCTTAATTACTAAAGAAAAAATTAAAAATTTTCAATTTCAAATTTTTAAAATTTTCATCTAATAATTATCTAATCATTATACAAACATAAGAATCAATATAACTTTTACAAATTTCAAAACAAGACATAAAAATCAATACAAATTTTATAAACATAGAAAAAAAAATTATATTAAAAAATTAAATTCAAACAAATTTTTAATTTTGTAAAATTTTTATTCAACTTTTTTTTTCTCTCAATTTTAAAAACTAATAAAACATCGAAATATTAAAAACTCAAATAATTTCACTACTATTCACAAAATTAGGTACTCCATATCCAAACATGCATAATGTCCAAAACTCGAAAACTAGAGTTATTTTTTTGTATCATATTAATATATTATATAATTAGATGTTATGATTCTGCATTGGTTGTGGATGCATGGTGCAACTATCCTTCGGCCCAATGGCACCGATCCGTTCCCATTGCTTTAAAAAATAGGTGTGGATGCATGGTAGCATATTAGAAGCACTCAACAGGCCCAAGAAATGGATTTACATGGGCTTTATGCTATGGCTCGTTTATGATTAAGGCCCATTTTGCTTTTGACACCTTTCGGAACTGAATTTCCTCGGCCGTGTTGGCGTAGGAAATGGTTATTGTCCCAAATTATCTGGATCGGGTCTGGTTGATACTCTCATATATAAGGGTTGGGTTGAGCTAAAATCATGGCCGGGTTGCTCGGGTTGCAGCCTAATTAATTATACTCTCCTTAGACAAATTCGTAATTTTATAATTTATTAAATCTGACTCGATAATTTGACTAAGGAAAAAATTACAAGGGAAATACAAGATGGTGCATTTACTGTATCTATAAGAATTTTGGAGAAGTGCATTTCAAATAATTTAAAAAGAAGTCTTTAATTCAATAATCTCTCGCTAGAAATTGTTGCAATTAAGAGTTTTAATAGAATGTGCCGGCCTCGTGCATCAATTCAACTCATCAGGCCAAACGCGCCACTAGCTTGGCAGGTTTCCCTTAAAAACTTTATTTAATATCGTGTGACCACCTATAAGATATTAAACTGCTTTTAGTGGTTTGTTTACGTAGAGAGGCCCCTTGAGAGGGCCATTGTATATGATGACATTCGAATGACTTACAATATTTAATCATGCATTTAACCGTTCTAATTTCTGTTCACGGAGAGTGCTACGCCACATCTGGGTGCTCTCGCTAGGTTAAAAAAAAAAAGATTATTTTTTGTTTTTTTTTATATTATTATTTTAATACTTTTAAATATTTAAAAGTATATAAAAAAAATCACAATAATATTAAATAATTTTTTTTAATCACTAAGGAAAAAAAAAATAAACTGGGTGGGTTAGCTCCCAGGATCCTCCCACGGGGATATAGCATTTCCCTTCTGTTCACTCCAGCATATATGCATAGAATCTCAACGTCACATTTAAATATCTTCAAATTAATAAAATAAAAAATTGTCACCACGTCAGCAACGGGCCTACACAATGAATTATTAAACCATCGTGACGGTAATTATCAATAATCACCTAAAATTATAAATGGATAAGAATACAATGATGTGAATTCAAAGCTGATTACTTAATTTCACTTCATTTGCATTTAAGAAAAATTACAAGGTTTTTAATAAAAATAATATAATTTTTTTTACAAAAAAAAAATTAATTAATACATATTACTTATTTATTGGTATGACAAGGCATTCCCATTTCAGATGAAAAAAAAAGAAAAAGAAATAGAAAGTCATTCTCACGAGAATTGAGAGAATGTTTGGCTCCAACCTTTGTTGACCTTTCACCTCAGTTTTCTTTGTCTTTTACGGTGTTGAGCAATGTTAGGTAAAGTTGTGTAGATAATATATATATATTTAAATAAAGGAGAATTTTAATAATAAAATATATATTTTTAAACTAAAATCTCTTCTTCTTTTTTTTAAAAAAAATTTATATGAAATTTATCTATTTAAAATTTATACAAATAATTTCTTGTCTTCTATACTTGTTTGTTTCCATGTTATCATAACTGTTACCACTACAAGGTGAGTTGTAAAAAATAATAAAATGATTACATTAATTAATATAGTTACTTAATCATATATATTTATATCTATATATATAGTGTGATATTATCAGCTATCTAAGAGAAATATTTTATCTATAAAAAGGAATTATAAAAAATTATCTTATAAATTAAAGTGGCTTGACGTGGTAACTGGTAAACTATATTATAACTTTTTTATTATAAAATAAATTTATAATACCACATCAAATCACATTAAGTTATGATTTTTTTTCCATTTCTCTCTATAAACCTAGCATTTCTCATTTATTGATGTATTTTTCAAATAAAAAGAAGTCATTGAGAATGTTTAATTCAATGATTATCTCGTTTACTTTCATAAAACTTTTTATCTCATCATTACAATTTTTTCAAATTTACACACAAAATAAAATAAACAATTCAACTTTTTCAAATATATTCTAATAATATTTTATTTTATTCAACTTTCAACTTTTATTTCAACTCATCTTATCTCATCTCATCTGCGAAAATAAACGAGGCCAGCAAACGTTAATTTATTGCATTCAACAATTTTATCTCCTACTATTGGCACCTTATGAAAAGTCTTACTATTATATGAAAAATATTGACGAAATATCAACAACCAAGATGCAAAACCTAATGTATCATGTATTTGTAAATAAAATATATGACTATAATTGTATCTACAACTGTGTTTCACTTTCTTCCTTCAATCTATATATAATTCCCTCTTATTATTTATAGAAAAATTCTAAACATAAACCCCTACACCACACACCACCTATTTTTTTTTTATCAAATATTTGGTACATAAATAATAAATAGAAAAATTAAAATATTTTAAAAAGAAAAAATCTAAAAAAAATTTAAAAAAATAAAAAATATGTGGTGTGTGGTGTAGAGGCTTATGAGTAGCAATGCTCTTATTTATATATCTCCTGTATTAAGTAAGTTTCAAAGAATGGCTTGAGTGAAAGCTAGAGTTGATCATGGTCTGCACCAAGTTGAATCACCTATTTTCTTTGTGAAGTTTGTGTTGCAATGTTCTCCAAATATGACAAATGCTCCTACATGATATTAATTTAATGCTTGTGTATGATCAATAGAAAAGTAAAGAATATAAATATAAAAAAATTATACTCAGTAATCATATGATTACAATAACTTTTGTTAAATAATCATCACTTATAACAAGCAAAAAGTGTATTCAATTATGAGTAAAAATTTCGAAATGCTATTTATTGATCAATGATATATCAAATATAGGAATCTAACGCAACCCTTTCAATTATAGAGTGAATTTCAAAGTGATGTTTTTCAATAAAATAGATCAAATAAGAATAAAAAACGTAAAACTTGTTATTTAATCATATTTTCATCTGCTTTAATAATTTACAGACTAATAATAGACCCTTAGTAATTAGTATAATAAAGGTAAAGTCTGATAAGTTAAGTATAAATATTTTCTAAACTCCATGAAGAAGATGGTCATGCATGTGTTTTGAGAGAAAAAAAAAAAAGTGCTACCTTTTTTCATTCCCCCGCATGCATTAAACGAGAAATGAAGCATTAATAGGGGTGTAAAAATAAACCGAAAAATTGAAAAACTGGCCTAGACCGGATCGGTTGATTCGGTCCGATATCGACCGGCTGGGTCTGGAATCAGTTCTTTCATTTTAAAAACCAATTAAATCCGGTTCGGAATCGGTTTTACGTTTTCTAACACCTAGGGGTCTAAAAAAAATATCGGTAAACCGGTAATCCGGATCGGACTGAACCAAACTGGTGGGATCCGTCTTGTCCCAAGTTTAGTTTGGTCCGGTACAGGTTTTATTTTTTTAAAAAAACCGGTCAAAATCGGTCCGATTCCGATTTTTCTTTTTCTAAAACCGGACCGGACCTGTTTATATATATTTTAATTTTTTCTATTGTATATAATATATATATAATATAACTATATATAAAATAGTTTTGTATTATATGATAAATTATTAATTAATATAATATTAAATTTTAAAATCTTATATCATTTTGTTTATTATATTAATAGTTATACTAATACTATATCACTATATATTATAATATACTATAATATATCATTATATTATATATTATATTATATCATTATAGTCTATAATACAATTATAATATATATTAATAATATACTACAATATATTATCACTATAGTATTATATATTAAAATATAATATATTATAATATAATACATTAAAACTGAAAAGCTGGACCGAATCGGATCGAAAATCGGTAAAACTAGATTATCGGTTTAAGAAGGTAACCGGTGTGTAATCGGTTTTGAAAAATGCAAAACCGGTGCATACCAGTTCGGTCCTAAATTTTGTCCAAAACCAAAATGAACCGGACCGGTTACACCCCTACCAACACCAGATAAGACCGATTCACATATTATATATATATTTTATTAATTTTTAATATTATATATAATATATTTTATATTATATATAAATTTTTATATATAATTATGTATGAAATAATATATTATAATTTATAACATAATATTTTAATCTTAAATATGAATATTTATTTGATCATATATTTTAAATATAATATATATATTAAATACATTTTATTGTCTAACAAATTCTCAACATATTTATTTTGATAAATACATTAGTAATATTAATATACTTAATATATAAAAACTGGAAAATAGGACTTAAATCGGTAAAACTGGAAGTACTGGTTTAAGGGGATAATCGGTACGTAATCGATTTTATAAAATGTAAAACTGGTGTGACCGGTTTGATCTTAGATTTTGTTCAAAATCAGACCGGACCGATTACACCTCTACATTAATTCCACTCCCTATTTTATGCTATTTAATATTCTAAAGCATTTAACTTTTGTTAAACAATTAGATGATAAGTTAAACGGATTAATAAAATTACATGGATTAAATGGATTAATAAAATTTCACATTTACATAACAAAATATTTAGCTAATTATAACTAAAAATGAACATGATTTTTTATATATCATATTTTGTTGATGTTTGGCTTAAAACACCATAATATTCATTTGTAGAGTTGAAGGATATTTTGCACGTGCTTATTCTTATAGTTTTACTCATTAATATTTATTGATTTAATACACGAAAAGCAAACAATTAATGCCAATGATTCAAAGACAAAATAGTGCATATAATCATTCCCTCATGAGAAAAAACAATATCGATGCTTTTAATCAAGGATGTGAAGGACTTAAAAAAAAAAAAAAAAAGAGTTCATGACGGTAGCGGTACTGTTTATCAAGGATGTGAAAAATACTATTTATTATTGTAACTTCAGGATAGCCTCTAATTATAATAGATAGATTTTTTACTTAATTGTTAAGAAATTGACTATTAATAAATTAATGTATTTTTTAAAATATTTAAAAAATGTTTGAAATAAAAAAAAATACAATAGAGACACACCCCACAGTGCGTGCGGAGCGGCTGACTAGCATTGTCCATATATACACAAGAGAAGTATGTCTTTATTAAGAACAGTAAAGATGAGCGAGCACATGTGAGAATAAACAGTTACTATAGCGGAAGGGGAATGGCAGAAGGCAAAGGTAAAGATTAATAGATTT
The DNA here is from genome assembly GCA_011037825.1 of Carya cathayensis. Classification (NCBI taxonomy): domain Eukaryota; kingdom Viridiplantae; phylum Streptophyta; class Magnoliopsida; order Fagales; family Juglandaceae; genus Carya; species Carya cathayensis. Next base: position 388,870 of record QGSO01000442.1, read on the forward strand.
TTTAATTATAATAATTATGAAAAATAGACGATGTAACACAATCTTACTAGTCTAATTTTAGGACATGATGAAAACTATAAATTTATTATTAGTTTAAAATGTAATGTGTCACCTTCTATTAATTTCGATGACCTTGTGCTTGTGCTTATTAGTTTAAGATCCGTGGATTCTTTCCTTTATTAGGAGGACAAAGAAAGAGGTATCAACTATTACTTTTAAAAAAATGATATAAATACAATTATTATGAAACTTTTGCTCAACTATTTAATCAAATATTAATATTTATAAATTTATTTAAACTTCCATTGAATTTAATAGATTTAAACTAAAAAATAATAATATTTTATTATACAGTTATGTTAAAAATTCTAGTCCTCCCAAAGACACTGCCCAGGTTAGTTCCCCTTCACATAACTCTCCCATGAAACAACCCACTACTGGCTTTTCAAAAGGGCCAACGTGGAAGAGAAAAGCAAGAGGATTGAGCCTTAAAACTCTTGGCCCACCTGACGCTATCATGGATGACACCACTACCCCAAAACAAAAGAAAAGGTCTGGTGCAGACCATATGGGGCCCATCATGACAAGGAGAAGAGCAAAGCAAGCTAGATTGGCAGTGGCTGGTGTCCAACCCTGCCAGTCTCCATGAAACACTTAGCTTGAAACTGTCGAGGGCTTGGGAACCCTCAGACAGTTCATGAGCTTCACCTAATGGTTAAGGAAAAGAGCCCTGAAATAGCCTGTATATGATTAGAATCGAAAAAGCCTGCTTGATAGCTTATTGTCGTAGGCATACAAAAAGTATGTTGAATCTATTATACTAATATTCCACGTATGGTGCTAACTGTAATGAACGTATTTGCATTCCCGCTAATGGTCTCCAACAACTTGCACGAAGAAAATAAAAAGGGCGGCGGCTCAGTGTGGTATGGGATATCTCCGATGCCCAAATTAGGATGAAGTGTGTAGAGTATTTCGATTAGGGCTGTAACGGTATAGTTTTGGACCTTTTTTTAGAACCAAATTAGTATACATCAATTTTGAAAATTTAGATACCAGTACCGGACTGAGTCACTGTTGAAAGTAAGCTTCCCATTTTTTTTTTATTTCAACTCGGTTTAAATTCTCTAATTTTACGGATAAACAAAAGCATACTTCAAAAAATTATATATAATATAAAAAATCATATAAAAATATTTTATATATAATATAAAAAATTTAAAGTAATATATATATATATATATATATATATATGCATCGATTTGGTTTGGTTTAAACCGGTATTATAAAAGTCAAGATCAGAATAGTACCAATTTTATTAAATAGGAACCAGTATTGAACCAGACTAATTTAGAACCAAATTGAACCTATCGGTTTGGTCCAATTTACCAGTTTTCTATTTTTTTTAAAGCCCTGTTTTCAGTTTTCAGAAAATGATTTAGAAGTTACCTTTGACATGTGCCTTGACCCAATGATATAGAAGATGTCAGGCCATGGCAATTCCTTCCTAGAGGTATGGAACCAGCTACTAAAAAATCTACAGCATGATGAGCTAGGTAAAGCTGCTGTAATTGCCCCCGCTGATCTGGTATAGAAGGAATAATATTATACATGGGAAAGGCTTCTCTCACCCAAACTCTATTGTCACCAAAACAAAAGTGGAGCTTCAAAACTCTTTATTAATACTTAGCAGGTTGGCTCAATCGTAAGGCCAGTTAAGTTATTGTCTAAAATCTCCACCTTATATAAGGTCTTTAAAATAAAAAATGAAGTACTTTTATAAAAAAAAATAAAAATAAAAACTATTTCATTATATAAGATTTTAAATAAATTTTATATTTTTTTAATATGTGCAAGGCCCTATAATACTAAGTTTAATATATAATATAATGAATTATTTCTATTTTAAATAATTTTTAAAATTTTACTAAATTGATATATTAAATTTGTATTGAGATTTCATTTTAAGCTGTAGTATTTAATATAAATTTTTAAAAAATTTTATTCAAAGATTTTAAAGAAAATCTTATTTTATTGAAAATTTTAAAATTATTCTATATAATAATTTATATTTTATTGTATTATAATTATTAATAATTAACTTAAATTTTATCTTAAGTCTCGGTTTATATTGAACCTGATACTAATGGAAGCTATCATAACTTGTTGCTATTGATGAAGAGTCGATACCAATATATAGAAGGAGTCTACAAGGTGAATTAGGATGCTGCCACGAATAGTGCTGGTGAAAAAATTGGTAGAATAGTGCTGGTGGAACTCTGACTCAAAAGGCAATGTCAGAGTTTCATCAATCTTATCTGCCACAGCCCTTTCACTGCATAATCTTCTGCTTTAATGGTAGCAGTAATATTCTATCAAGACGTGGGAATTCAAAAGCTTATTACGGAAAAAGATGCTCTTCGATTGATACATGATTAATATTACGTAAGTGGGAATATTGTATAATTATTTTAAAAATAAATAAAATTTATAATAAAAGAATTAATTTTTTTATATTAATTTTATATTAATTTTTTTAAAAGACTATACCATAATTATAAATATCATTTTTCAACTTATATAAATAATTTTACTAAGAACAAAACTGTCCAGCTTATCTTCCAGCTTGACTTTCTTTTTCTGACCAAAAATCTTTAAATTAAAAAAATATATGTTAATTAAAACAGTTTATATAAAAATAAATTAAATATAATATATTAAATTATAAAATTATTTTTGTTATGTAATATATTTTTTTTAGAAATAATATAATATAAACTTAGGTTGAATTGACATGTTATATATGTATATAATATTGGATTCCACGATCGAGAAAGATGCACCCTACATTAATGTATCAGTTTAAAATAAATAAAATAATAATTTTTAATAGTACTAAGTTATAAACAATTTGTAGTATAGTTGATCTTATATCATTTTCGTTCTGATTAAGGTTGGAGTAATGTTAGTTGGCGGGAGTGCTTATCTAACTGGCTACCAGTCAGACTTAGGTTTAAAGCTACCATTCAGTACGTACTCAATAATTAATATTTGTTGTCAACAGTCACGAAGAGTTTAGAATAGTTAAATTTTCTAAAACTTTTGCTTAATTCGACGTTAAATGGGATATCTGTTAAAGTTCTTCACCATGCCTCAAAGTACTCAATATTTTTACCACCAGTGACTTGTTGTCTCCATTGTTTATCAAGAAGTTTTCTCCATTTTTTTTTTAATCAAACATATTCATTAAAATAAAAGATGATACAAGTTAGAGAGGGTGGGGTTCCCCAACAAATTTCCCATAATAACAACCACAATACAAGCGAGTTGGAAAAAAGAGAAAAAAATAGATTCAGAGACTAATTTCTTAGGCTCTACTCAAACCCTACAAAGAGGGTATCGTCTTAAAAGATGTTTTGAAGGTAAACCACTGCTAGAAGCAATGCAAGCGGAAGAACTGTGGTTGAAAGTCTTGAGATAGTTGTTGGTGAGGTCCTTAGTCTCTTTCACAAGATCACCGGTTAGGGAAAACAATAACTTAGATAGACGGGCATCGGATGGGCAGAGATGCAGTGGCTGAAAAGTAAAACCGCGCATTTGGAGTGGCGCGTGAGGGACACACGCCTGTGGAAATGAGGAGAGGTCGAGCCGATCTGAAGGATCGGAGGATGGCGGATCTGCTGGTATGGCGCGTGTATCCGGCGGAGGTGTCGGAGCTCGGCGGCGCTTGAGGTCCACGCGCAGAAACAATCCGCCTGTGAGAGTCACTCGCCGATAGAAATGGCTCGGTTCCGCGTCGTTACAGTAGATCGGCATGAGGTGAACGTCGTGGTGTGGCGCGTGTCTACTGTTCATGGCTAGAAAGCTGCAAATCTGAGAAAATTCGAACTGGTGAAAAAAAAACTACCATATAAGCATATTTACATATAGGTAGCAGAGAATGAACTGAAAATGAAAGTGAAATGGAGAGGAAGGTGGAGCCGAGACTCACACCTTCCTCTTCGGAGAAACTAAACGGAAAGTTTTGTATTCTAGAGAGAAGTCAGAGCTTCTCTTTCTAAACCCACCGAAGGACTCAGGTTAGATGTTTTCTCCACTTATTCGGAAGTGATATTTTTTTTTATGGTTGAGATCCTACAAGGACATGAAGGGATTTTGTGAGGCCCCAATTTTCACGTACGGACACGTGGAAATCAAGACGTCGGGATGATAATAATACGGATCACGCATCCCATTTCTAAGTACTAAATGTGCGTACATGCAACACGTGTATAACAAAAATAATGCAGCGGTTAATAAAAGTCATTCAACCAAGTACCAGAATTTTAAATACAGATTTAAAATCAATCTCGCTTAATACAAGCGTACCAAAAATATTACAAGTTTCAATAACATCATAAAATCAAAATACATAATTTAAAGACAGGGAAAATAATTTCCAAATAATAGCTAAGAGCACTAGTCAATCCTCTGGCGGAGCAGCCTCCTTGGACCTAGCCTCCTCGTCCTCTACATCAAAATCTGTGGTACTAAAGATCGTACCGCAGATAAGTAATAATCCAAGCAACCCACAAGATAGAAGTACATTAAAACCTTAACAATATGCATGAACAGGATGTCATATGCATGTGATCCAAAAATAAATATTTTTCCAATGCATACCAAAAGTCCTGTATTTGGCCCAAACATTTCCATTAAAAATACTTTCTTGCCATTATCCCAGATAATAGCCTAAAACAAGAAATCCACAATTTTTCCAGAAAATGGTCCACGAAAATTCACTTATAAATTCCCTCTATTTTCCCAGAAAATGGCCCAGCAAAAAGCTTTAACTAAAACTTGACATTTTCCCAGAAAATGGCCTATATCAAATATCAAAACCAGTTTTCAATTTTATTGTATACACTGTGATCTCCCCTAGGGATTATCCGCACACTCTGGCTCCTATGCCACAAGACAGGTAACGACCATGCATGTGACATCTACACGAGCGATACCCAGCTCCACGCCCAGCGCGTACCATGACTAGGCATTCTCTAGTCTCTGCCAGTTGAGAGACCACGAAATCGGCATGATAGCGTTACCGTATAGTCTGAGCCTGTTGTCACCCAACAACAACCCAGTGGATGTCACTCAGTATTTTTCGCTCTCGAGTGATCATAGGAGCTCCACCGAGATAATGCCTTATCTCGCTTGAAGTTGTGATACACACGCACCTAAAAATCCATAACACTTAAAAACTTAATTTTCAATTTCCAACACATATACATGCATGCACCATGCAATGCAAATGACATGACACAAAATACCTAACAATCCCAATCATCCAAACATAAATAACTTCATCCACAAATTCATCCGACCTCCGACTCTTTTTCTTATCAGAGGAGCTCCTCTGATGGTGGATCTGGCCGTCAGTGGACCAAAGGCGCTCCACCGATGGTGGATTTGGCCGTGAGAGAAAGGGAAACCCATTTCAAGTTGGGCTCACGCGGGGGAAAAGGGGCTACCGTGAGGTGTTGGTTCGGTGGCTAGGGGTTTGTGGAGCTTGGTGGCGGCTTGAGATGGTGGCCCACAGGAAAGAAAGGAAAACCGAGAGAGAGAGAGAGAGAGAGAGAGAGAGAGAGAGAGAGAGAGAGAGAGAGAGAGAGAGAGAGAGAGAGAGAGAGTGCAGTGGGTAAGGGCTTCGGGGTGGTAGGGGGAGGCTACGGGGACGTTGCCAGTGAGGGAGAAGGTGATTGGCGATGGTGCGGTGGTCTGAAAACCGCAGACGGCTGCGCTAGAGTAATAGGAGGTCGCGGCTTTGAGAGGGCTGTGGGGGAAGGTGGCGGCGAGGCAGGAGCTGGAATTGGAGGGAAGTGGTCGCCGGTGTGAGGGGAAGTCAGCGAGGTGGGTGGTGACGCCAGACTCCGACTGGCGGCAGCGGGTTGGGAGGAGAGAACGCACAGAGAGAAAACAAGGGAGGGGGTCGCACGACTGGAAGGCAGGGGGGAAGAAGAGGAAAGAAAAGAATAAAAAGAAAAAGGAAAAAGAGGAAAAGAAAAAAGAAGGGAAAGAAAATGAGATCCAGTCTTTTCAACTCGGGTCTCAAAACTGATCCACAAAAATAGATTTTAAAACTACAAACTTGAATAAAATAATTTAAACGCAATGACTTAATAAAATAAAATAATAAAATCGAACAATAAACTAATTTAAAATAAAGAGCACAATAAAATAAATAAAAGTCAAATAAAAACACTACAACTTAATATTAATAAAATAAAATAGTTAAAACCCAACAATAAAACAATTCAAGTTAGAGAGTAATTTAAATGTAAAATAATTATTAATATCAAGAAAAAAAATTATTTAAATTTCACAACTTAAAAAAATCATAAAACAATACAACGAGAAACACGTTTGATTTAAAATAAAAGAACCGCTAATTATAATAATTTAAATAATCCATTAATAAAAATACATGTAAATTTGAGGTATCACAGATTTCATGAAACAATAAGATGGGGAAAGGGAAATAAAGCAGATTTCCTAAGTCTTCTAAACCATCTTCTTGCATTAAGGTATCCTCACCTTCCTACTTACCCATTTAATGATTTTTATTCATTTCATTTTTTGTTTTTAAACATTCTTATCTGTGTTCACAGGAAATACCAACAACATCTTATCCCCATTGGTCAAGCTGGTCAAGCTCAATTCAGGTTTGTGATGGCAATGCTTATTTGTTTTATTGTGAATATTTGTTAGAAGCTTATTGATTCTCATTTAGGCGTATTATGGAGCTATGCCACCTTCATTATTTCCACCATTAGTTGCCTTTTCAACTCCCCACCCCTATTCATGGGGAAGCCAAGTGAATATATTCCTGTTGTAAGTTATGTAGCACGATATATTTTCTACATGATAAAGTTTTTTATTATAATTTTTTATTGGCAAATATGCAGCATCTGTTGATCCCACCATATGGGACATCAGCTTCATACCCTACTTTATATAGTCATGGAAGTTCAAGCAATGCTAAACAAATTGGTAATAAAAAATCTGCTTCCTCCCTTTTTCTCCGTCTCATTTTCTTATCAGTGCTAAAAGTAGTACTGAGGGAACATCAGATGCAAGGAATGAAAATAATGACCAAAAGGTACACCATATCTATGTTAATACTTTTTACAGTATCACATGACCATATTGGATGTTTTATAATGTATGTTTTTATTTTTAGACCTTTTTTTTTACATGTATTTTTTTAATATTTTTATTTTTTTTAAATACAACATTATTAAAAAATATTTCCTCAAATTATTAAGAAAAAATAAAAAAAAAAGGGCCAGCAGTAGCCCAGCGGTGGCCTAAGCATTCTCTTTTTCTAATCTTAGTTGCTTTATTTAATTTATGTTATTAGTAGTTATGGAATTCGTATATATACATTATCTAAAGAAATGAGTTTTTCGACGATCCTAATATTAAAATTAGTTATAGAAGAAGAAAAAAAAAAAAAAAAGAGAGAATTCAGTAAAAGCCAGAATCTATGTACGGGAAAAAAGCCTGCTTGACAGCGTATTGTAGTAGGCATACAAAAAGTATGTTCAATTTGTTATACTATTTCACGTACGGCAGTAACTGTAGTGAACGTGTTTTGCATTCCTATACATTAGGGGTCTCGAACAATTTGCATAAATAAAATAAAAGAGTTTTATTACTTACAACTTGTATATTAATTTATTTTTATTTAAAATTTAAATTAATATTATTTTTAATAAAATAAATAATATTATACATGAGAAATTCTTCTGTCACCCAAACTCTTTTGTCACCAAAGCAAAAGTGGAGCTTCAAAACTTTATTAATACTAAGGAAGCAATCGTTATCTTGTTACTATAAATGAAGAGTCGATATGTTTCTGGAAGAAACGAATGGGAGTCTACAAGTTGAATTAAAGGTGAATTAGGATGCTGCCACGAATAGTGCTTGCCGGTGGAAAAATTGGTATAGGTTCTATCATAAAGGACTCAAAGAGTCAAAAGGCAATGTCAGAGTTCCATCAATCTTATCTGCCACAGCCTTTTCACTGCATAATCCTATGCTTTAGGCTATTGTTATTAGATTATAAATATATAAAAGATATTTTTAATAAATATAAAATAAATTTAAATTTAAATTATTTTATTTATATTAATTTTTATATTATAATAATTATTTTTTTATTATATAATAATAAAATAATATAAAATAAACTTTATTTTGATTATTCACATCAAATTTTTATATTAAATATTAATTTATTTATTATAAAGTAATAACTAATTAATAATTTTAAAAATATTTAATTTTTTTAATTATAAATTTATTTTATTTTATCATATTTTATTATTCTACTTATTATATTTTATTAGTAATATTTATTTTATTATATTTTTTCAGATTTTATTCTACGATTAGGAGAGGATGAGAGTTACAAAAATAATTAAATAAAGTTTTACTTATTAAACAGTAACTATCAAATTTATTTTTTCTTTTATATATACTATAACTTAAAGTTAAAATATTTAATTATAAATAATCTATTATAGTGACTTTTATTTAAAATAATTAAAAAATTAACTTTATTTTTAAATATATAATATTCAATAAAGATGCTCTTAATTGTAGCAATAATATTCTATCGAGACAAGGGAATTCAAAAGCCTATTACGATAAAAAAAAAAAAAAGCTCTCCAAGTAGTAAATAATATTATCTAATTGGCTACCAGTCAGACTTGGGTTTAAAGCTACCATTCAGTAGTACTCAATAATTAATATTTGTTGTCAACAGTCACGAAGAGTTAGGAATGTCCTGTGATGCTATTAATATATCTTATAAATCTCTCTCGGTTCTTTCGTACCGATGGTCCGATTTATCTAGCAGCAAATCAAGTCAATCCAAAAAAAAAAAAAAAAATGAGTGATCAAAGCTCATCGGGAAAAAATCAACATGTTGCAGTTTTGGCATTTCCATTTGGCTGCCATCCCTGGCCTTTACTCAACCTAACTTCCAGATTAGCATCGGCCGCCCCTGACGTGAGTTTCTCCTTCCTCAACACCGCCAAATCCAACCAAAAGCTCTCTGCCACCTCAGGAGCTCACCTCCCACACAACCTTAAATCCTACGATGTTGCGGATGGCGTGCCGGAGGGACATGTCCTCACTCCCGGGAATCCCCTCGAGGAAGCGGATCTGTTCCTTGAGGCTGCACCTGAGAGCTTCCGAAAAGGCATGGATATGGCAGTGGCCGAGACTGGGCAGCGAAAGATCACATGCATCTTGAACGATGCTTTCTTGGTCTTTGGCTGCGATATGGCTGCGGACATGCATGTAAAGTGGGTCCCTTTATACGTTCCCGCACCCTACGACCTCTCTGCCCACATTTACAGTGCTCTTATCCACGAGACTTATGCTAAAGCTTGCGGTGGCGGTGAAGCACATGGTAATGGCGGTGCAGTGGGAGATCTAAACCCTATTGACAAAACCTTAGATGCCATTCCAGGACTCTCCGTAATGCGCTTCCGGGACTTACCCCAAGAATTACTTCAAGGTAATCACTCAAATTCTTCATCAATTTTTGCACGCACACTGCGCAGAATTAGTGAGGTCCTGCCACGAGCAAATGCTGTTGTCATGAACTCTTTCCAAGAACTAAACTCAACCATACTCACCGATGATCTCAAGTCCAAGTTCCAAGACATTCTGTACGTGGGTTTTCTCACATTAATAGTCCCAACTCCACCCCTACCCCCATCGCATTCAGACGCCACGGGCTGCCTCCCATGGTTGGACGAGCAAAAGCCAACATCTGTAGCATATATAAGCTTTGGAACAGTGGCGGTGATGCCACCCCACGAATTTACAGCTTTAGCAGAGGCGCTGGAAGCGAGTTGCGTTCCTTTTCTTTGGTCTCTTAGGGAAAACTTCAAAGCATTTCTGCCGAATGGGTTTCTCGAGAGGACAAGGAAGCAAGGAAAAATAGTTCCCTGGGCACCCCAGGCTCATGTCTTGTCACATAAAGCAGTAGGCGTGTACGTTACACACTGTGGATACAACTCTGTGTTTGAGAGCATTGTCGGTGAGGTTCCGATGATCTGCCGGCCGATCTTAGGCGACAATAAGATGAACGGACGTATGGTAGAGGACGTGTGGGGGATAGGGGTTAGGGTTGACGGAGGGGTGTTTACAAAGAACGGAATGGTCAAGAGCTTGGAACTCGTTCTGGGACATGATCAACATGGAAGGAGGATGAGGGAGAAGATCAGAGGTCTTAAAGAACTTGTAGTGAAAGCTGCCGGACCTGATGGGATTGCTTCCAAAGATTTCAAAACTTTGCTTGAGCTAATCTCTCAATAAATTATCAGTACCTGCAGAAAGAAAGATCACCATCTCCAAATAATTTGTCATTTTCATTTTATCTTATTTTCTTTTAATCCCTGTACGTAGTTTGGGGCATTCATTTTATCGTCTGCGTGGTTTTGCTGATCCTGTCTTTTCGGAGAGAAAGCTATGATGGAGTGGGTTCCTAGTCATGTATAAAGTGTGCAGTGTGAGGCTGTGAGTGACAATAATAATAATAATAATAATTAGAGAAATTTTTGGGATCCGAATTTGGGTTTCGGAAATGTCTTTTAGTGATGCTATAAATTTTTTTTTTTATTTTTAAAAAAGTATTTAAGAATATAAAAAAAAATCAAAAAAATTTTTTTTTACCTGATTCGATGGCTTCTCTTGTTAGATCCCTAAGTGCTCTATAATAAATTCTTGAGATCATTATGCTTACTTAAATTAGAAACAGTACTTTGAGTTTTACAAATATAATTTTAGAGATCTGAGTTTGGATATTATATAGGTTGATTTAATTTAGAATTTATATCGATAAATAATTTAGCATGAAGAAATTATATAAAAGTAAACTCACAAAATGATGTGGCTTGATGTACTCAGATTCTAAAGTTTTTTTTTTTTTTTTATTATAAAGTAGATCTAACATATCACAAGAAATCACATTGGTTTATAGATTTATTTTATATACTCTCTTTATGTATGTAACATTTCTCTTTATACCGCATGCATGAATTAAGTCTTCACAAATAGTGGTGTGCCATTATTTTTTTATATAGGTGACATGCCTGTTCATATCAGCTCCAAAACATGACCGAATATTTTCTAAACTGTAAGCAACAAAAAATTAATCAAACAATATATATGATAGTACTCAAATTGCAAGCCTTAATCTCCACAAGAGAGGCAAATGAATACCTTAAATTAGCACGATGGCAAGATCAAAATTTTCAAGATCATAGATATAAGAAAAATAGTAATGCAAGAATTAATCCTAGGTTTCAGTTTTTCATGTGCAGATGATCTCAGAAAAATATTAGGCCCCTGGCACCTTTACCAGAGCAATACAACCTATTCCTCCAATATCAACCGACCAAAACCTTGATTAAAAATAAATACTTAACCCAGACAATTGCACAAGTTTTATGGCAAGTAAAAAGAGTATAGTACAGGGGAATTGATATGACCGAAATCCATCAGTAACTCTATATAGTATACAACAAATTCATACCACTAATCACAATGAATAAATCAATAATTAAACGCCTTCAAAGAACTGGCCCAATTGACTGGAATTCCTGAACGAAAATGCCAAACCCGGCCCTCTCAAACACGAATTGGCACAATCCCTCTCAAAGGCCAGCCCAAAAATTACGATGTGCAAAACTCAGACATTTCATCAAACAGGGTGTGCTCATAATGCAAATAGAAGCCTAAAGATTGCAAATGTTCATGCATTCTCTTCTTATCAACAACCAGCTTGAATAATATGCAAATGTTCATGCATATGATTCATATAACTCGGAAAAATAAACCCAGCAGAAAGACATTCAGAAATCACAACCCTAAAAATATAAAAGGGTAAAATATTTTAAAAAATCCCCTTGTGGGTGCTCCGTCTATGAGGCTCAGTAGCGGGTGACTCCATATATATTCGACGGTAAAAAAAAAAAAGTTCTCTGCGGCTTAGGAGCGGACAGATTAACGAAGAGAAGAAATCTAATTGCCTCCAGTTTTTGCAAATTTTTACGTCCTGTACGTGAGTAATATAATTTTTAATTTTTCTTTAGTTTCTTTTAAATTATTTATGTTCAGATTTTAATCATAGACCCCACTCATTTTCAAAGTGATTACGCGACGTTTGCACACTCTACGACTGTATGTAACATTACTCAATTTGCATCTTCAAGATTTATTTTTAATTCTTTTATTTAGATTAGTTTATTAGATTAATTATTTGAATAATGCTATGTACAGTCTTTATTTGGAAACTGCAATGTAGGTATAGACAATTTTTTTTTTAATTTTTTAAAATTCTAAATTATTCCTCCTAAACTGATATTTTTTCTCTTTTAATAAAGAACCTGCACATGCAATCCCCACTTAGGGACTGCAAATAAAATTTCTCAAATTATTTTTGCTTTAATTCATTGATTGTTTAGTTCTTATTTATTAATAACTCATTTTTATGAACTAGATTAGAATTTACTTGGCTTATATTTGATTAGTTTTCTACATTTTTACAATTATATATTGTACTCAATCAGCACGCTTAAGAGAAGAGAACCTTTCAACGAATTTAATGCCAACCAACCAACCAAAAATTATCGCTAATGATAACAAAGTGATATATATATTAGATTATATAGTGATATAGTATTAGAATAACTACTAATACTACAATGATTTATATAATTATTTAGTGGATTACCATTAGTATTAGTAGTATTAGTATTAGGATATATATATAATAATATCATATAGTGATATAGTATTTGATTATGTATCTTATATTACAACATTTTGTGGCTTTTTTCATAGTGGAGAGTGGTCGGAAAAAGCTAGGATTAAGTGGCAGAAAAATTTTCCCACCAAAATTTCTCATGAGATGTTGGTGGCATATAATAAGTAGCAAATACTATTTTTGCCACCATTTTTTTTTTCTGTGGGAAAAGATACATATTTTCCACAAATTTAATATGTGATAAAAACTAGTTTGGTTTGTGGCAAAAGCTATTTGGATTTAAGTCCTTGTTGTCCTTTAAATATATTTACCCACTAATCTTTTTGATTGGAAATAATACAATTCCCAAGATAATATTAATGGTTTATATGGTGATATAAATTTTTTTGTGATGTATCTTATTGTGCCAAAAACATGTTTGTAATAGACTTTGTGGTGCCAATTATATCAAGAAAGCCTACAGTTTTGTGGCAAATACGGATTAAGTACCGAGCATGTAGTGGTAAAAAATATTTGCCACGAGTTTGATTCATGGCAAATGTTAAGATATTTTAGAAAAAGAAAAAAAAGAAAAAAAAAAGAGATTTAGCCAAAAATAATCATAACAAATAGTCTAATATAGGCTTAAATAAACATATTCCAATATTAGAGATTAAAATTGACACTTATAATAATTTAAAAAGAAAATATTAGAAAAATTTACATTTGTTTTCACAAACTTATCCATTCCCAATACATTCAAGTTTTAGAAACCAATATCAAATCATGCTTTACAAACTCAAAACTGCTCCATCACTTTATTCCAACACTTCAAAATAATTTATCTTTATCCAACTTCATTCCATGCTAAAATATCAACACAAATGAAGCCAAATTAACTGTAAAATAATGGGTGTCTAATCAGCTTGACCGACAAACAACTAAAGTTCAGCATTTATCAATAAAAAAGAAACTAGCAAAATATGAACATTATTATAATATCATTCTCAATGAACACTACTGCAATGAACACTACTACAATAAACACATATTCCAATGAACACTCCTTCAATCACAAGTAAGCACTTTGGCAAAAGGATATTATCAGTTGAATTGGGGGGCAATTATGGTCATCAAATGGGAAACAAGCCACCTGGAGAAAGACTTGAGGATTGATATATTATAAAATACTAGTAGAATAAATGTCCTTTGGACGTGTGCCTAGTTTAGGCAAAATTTTTATGATAGTAATGAAGCAATGTCTAAGGACATTTGCCTAGTTGAGAGAAAATAACCTGATAATATATATGAACTATATACACCACAAAATAAAACCGTTTACAGATAATATTCATTTGCATCTCAAAATAAGCTAATATACACATCAATCATAATAATATAGATTTTAAAATAAAACAAAATAATCATGTATGTTACTATGCATCTCAAAATAAAGGAATATATGCATGCATTATAATAATATACATACCAAAATAAAATTTCACATAATACATTCTAGTAGCAACAAATACTTGGCTAAATTTATTGACTTTCACTTATTAATATACAATCAATACATGGGTGCTAAAAATCCTCGCAGCAGTGGCCAGACAAACAGAGAGAAAAAAGAGGCATTGGAAATTAATTAATAAAAACAAGTTTATAGATGAATAACTAACCAAGAAATGATGCTTCTCAAATGGTAACTGGTAATGGAACAGCTTGTCTAGCTTGTTATTAGAAAGGATACCGTTTGGGTCCAGTTCCCTTCGAGATTTATTTTATGCATCAACAGGGAAACGCTTCCTCAGCCTTGCTTGGAGAGTTGCAAGCTCGTTTTTATCCTTTGGAACCTGCATTACGTGCAGATAAATGAAAAACAAAAGCACATTCTTGTAATGCAAACATATTTTGGCAATTAGTTCGCTGAGATTAAATCCAGGCAATCCTGTGAATAATCAAATTGATGAGGCACTCGTAGTTATTATGTATATATGCATCATTCTAAGTTGCCGGTTTTTTTTTTTTTTTTTTAAATTTATGAGTATTGAGCATCGACATTAATTTTTATGGGTATGATGATAAATTAATTTTTTAATTTATGCAGAGTTTTTAATTTATACATTTTAAAACAAAAATGAGATTTGATTTATTAGAATTGACTAAGATGGATGGATTAAAATGAATTTGGTGAGTGTGGAAATTCAGAAAGCTCAAAAATAATTTTAAGCTGGAAAAATAATGCATTCCAAGATATCATGTGGGATGACTTCTCACAATTTGAAATTTATAAAGACACAGATAGAGCAGTTTTTCAAGATTGAATCAGAACCTCAATCTTAGCGCAATGTTCAAAAGCAGAATAATGATCCCACAACGTTGCCTAGGTCAGATGACAGTAGTGGAAGAATTCTTCTATTATTTCCTTTCTTTGGCGTGCATTCATTGTAGGAAGGTACATGATTATACCAACCTGTTCCACAATAAAAAAGTACACATGCATATTTATCTTTATAAATAATTTCACTACATTCCATTAAACAGGATTATACTAAATAGGTCCCCAAAAATTTTACAACCAATGAGAGTGTTTATTTGATATGCAGTAAACTTTGTTAGAAGAAAGAAAAGTAGAGCCCTCATTTGGACAAACAAGACTTCTTCGTACATTGGATTTGATTCTAGATCAATTTACAATCCCCCCACCCCCACACCGCGCTCCAAAGAAAAGCAAAATGCCTAAATTATGTCATGTACTTACAACCACACCAAGTACACATCTTAACTTGGCAATAGATCTCCCCAACACTTGACAAAATGAAGCCAATATTCAAAACAAGAAAGAAATAAAAATAAACGGGGAAAAAAAGGAAAGATGCAATTGAACTTACCCATGAGAATATATCATCCTCAGCTGGGCTTGAAGCAGGACTCATGGCATTCCTACTGCAAGCTGACCAACACTGCTCTATTGGAGCTGGTGCAGGTATCTCTTCCTTCTCAATGAGCTGCTTCAACTCTTCCATGAATTCAACGTCTTTCATACTTGGCTTCACTAATGTTCCTGCAGGGAAACATGTCTCTGAAACCACCCATTGTTGGCCACCACAATCATAGTAGAAACAACCAATTTCCTCTTCTAAATAATAATAATAATAATAACAACAATAATAATCATAATATAAGCAATCATCAAGACTTATTTATATTAATTGGTCCAACAAATGGCACCAAAACTTGTTAAATGACAACCCCATATTACTAACAGTTACTTCAAATCCATGTAATTTCAAAAGCAACTACCCAAACCTTGCTAATCAGCAGAAGGTGCTCAGCCATTACTAATATATGGTAAAATTGTTTAGTCACAGAACAATGTTAGAAACTGCTTTACCACTGCGTGACCATGCTCATGCCATCCTCTCTATCTCATATTTTCTAAAAACAGCAAATTTTTTTATCAGTAAAACAACCATGTTTTTCATTGATGCAAGTTGAAAATATAGAGAGAAAATTGTCTATCCAAGGATTAGCTTTTTTAAACTACTGGGCCTAGTATTTTCGGCAATTGCAATGGCTTCTTTATTTCTTCATTAAAAAAACATGATTTTTTAAATATAGATATGATAGAAAAGATTAAATTAGCAAGTCCTAGTGTAAAACTTGGTTTCTAGAGATACACTTCATCAAGTTAAGTTCTCATTCTTTGAAGTAAATTATGTCAAAAACCTCAACCCACCCAAAATCAAAGGCTTCATTCTCATAAGAGGAAAAGCAAAAAGTTCTCACAACACAGAAACCCATACCAAGTAACTTTGCAATGCCAGAGGAATTAACCATAGCAATGAGGAAAACAACTGGAGTGAGCAGTTTTCTAAGCTTTTCTTTTTGTTGCGTTTTTAATTCCTTTTTTAATTCTTACAAAAATATCAATTGAATTATAATTTTTTTCAATGGACACAAAAGTAGATAAATTAAAACCTAGATACAAACCAAAAATAATACAATGAAATTTTCCTATGAGGCTACAGGAGCCCAGATGACATCATGCAGGCAGCACATCTAAGAAAAAAATGGACTCCATGGACCATTCCTTTCAAGATAATCTGAGTTTGTCAAAGTGTTCACTGTAATACATGAATATATACCACAAACAAAAATGGAAAGAAGAAGACAGGCAAACTAAGCACCTATTTATTACATCCAAGGAATTGTTTGAAATTAATGGATAGAGAATCCACATTAAACTTTTCCTGTTTCAAGCTCATCCAAGATAATGAAATTCATTTATCTTTTCTTGTAAATTAATACACACTCAGAGCATTAGCATTGGATAATGAACAAACACTATAGTCACTACAATAAACACTATAATCCCAACAAGGAAACAAACAAATCAGATCAATGAAACAAATGAGTGAAGGCAAAAATAAACAAGTACAAGTTGTGGCACATTAAACTAAACCAAATTGAAAGTAAAAAAAAAAAATGAAATTTAAGCCAAAGTACCAACCTTGTAGTAGAGTAAAGATCCTACTTTGAGCTCTGGTTTAATACTATTTACAGATCCTACTTTCCTTCTTTATGATTATCCACTCAAATCGTATAAATGCAATAGAATAGGTTCTCATTGAAGGGTGCGGGTGGGCTGAATATTCCCAGCCAAGAGGATGAGCCAAACCAGAAAAGACTTTTTTTCTGATAGGTAAACGGTAATATTAATAAGAATAGGCAAAGCCCAAGTATACAAGGTGTAATACAAGAGATAAAGCCTATCTAGATCGCTAAAGTAGAAAGAAGAAAATCGTGAAACCAGAAAAGACTTAGAAGTGGATTTGCATTAAAGCTACAAAATCAAAATACCCCTGTGGAGAAATATAAACATATATTTGGTATTTCTTAGTATGATTGGCATGTCCTAATCCTTTTGTTAATCAGATATGAAACATGGGAGAAAGAAGGTACGAAAACACTGTTTTTTTTTCCTTTGTTTTACAATTGTTCTACCCCATTCTGCAGGTTTTTATCTTGTTCTCTGTAATAGCAAGTGCAAGTTATTATCAATGGCACAAATACTTTGATATTTATATATACGGAATATTTTTAGACACTAGCATCAATTTTCATACATCAATGGCACAAATACTTTCAGAAATCAATGGTAGAGAACAGAGATTCACTATCTATTGCAAATAACAAAGATTAGTGAAAATCACAAATGCAGTTTTGGATGCCAAATAAAATGGGAGATCTACAAAAACTAGGTTTTGAGTTAGTAAGAACGTATCTCAGTGCAATGCAAACAAGAAGAAATTCAAATACGTACAACCAAGGATAGATCTCGAAATACATACCCTAAAATCACAAAAACAATCTCATATGAAAGCGTATGACGGTGGCTTGAATCCAGGTTGCGACAGCGACATGAAGAAGTCGAGAGGGAATTATTGAGGTATCCAACCATCTACACAAAAAATTAAAATCTGAAAACCATGCTCTTAGTTAATCATAAAAACTACAAGGGGCTCTTACAGAGATGAGAGAAACAGAGAGATGAGGGAGAGATTGTGGGGTATTGGGCCTTGAAGAGGGGGAAACTTGGGTGGATGTGAGAGAGCTTATCACATGGTTGAGAGGAAATCGACGCCGGTGGCTAGGCTTGCGATGGCGCACGACGGCAAGGAGGGGGAGAAAACAGAGAAATAGAGAGGGAGTAGAGTAAGGGTTAGGGCGCAATGGTGGACGTAGAGAAAGGAGGGGAAGAGGGGGGAGGGGTTCGGCGATTGAGTTGTGGTGCTGTTGACAGCGGCAACGCGGGCTAGCTATGAGCATTGCTGGGGGGTCATGGGAGGGGATGGCACAGGTGGGGGGGGGGGGGGGGGGGAGGAGAAAGAGGAAAGGCGAGAGTGATTAGAGTTTTGGGCGCCACCGGGGGGGGGTTGTTTTTGTGAGTTTTGGCGCCCGAGTAAAATGAACTGAGTAATTAAATTTTAATTGCTGCTAATGTTTTTGTCGCTAAAACAAATAAGCTGACGAGGATATAAATTAAATAATTTTTTGCGACGATATTATTCCATGATAAAAAGATAATCTAACTCGTTACAATAATTATTTTCTTACTAAAGATCCTAGGGCTGAGCAAAATATTCGTTGGGCTGCACAACCCGTACAATCCGATTGGGTCGAACCCGCTAAAATCGGGTTGAGTAAACGTCTGTTTCGACAACACTCCAATCCGACCAATATCGGACGAAATTTGAATCCAACTCAAAACTGATTGCAGTGAAAAAGCAAAGCCCCTCTCTCATTCCTCACTTCCATTGCGATTAAACTTGTCTAGAAATATAAATTTCAAATATGGGGAATTTGTTTTGTGGGCAAGTGATTTCTTCTCTACCTGCGTCTTTGCATTTGAAGGTTTTCTGAATGTGGATGTTGCTCTGTTTATCATCTGGGTGACCCTCAGAGGGAAATCGGTCAGAGCCCAAGTGCACCATCTGGTTGGAGACGATCGTGTCTGGGACCTTGTTTTTGATTTATCTTCCTAGTCCTCCGATAAAATCTTCAGGGTTAGAGACAAAATCTGTTGGCTTGACTTGGCTTCTAGGCTCCCCCATTGAGCTCATCGTTGATTTTTCAGATTTGTACTCTTGTACGTTCGGCCTCCATTCAGATTTGAGTCTTTGACTTTTTAACCAAGATCTCCAAAATCTACCTTTTGATCTGGCCTCTCTTAGGGGGAAAGCCTGTGTATTTTCATATCTACCGATCAGAAAAAGGTAAAAGAATTTTTCATATATATTTTCTTCATGGTTTCTTTAGATTTTTTCCCTGAATAGTTTCACTCAATTAAAAAGAGTCATTGGCTTCTTGGATTTAATACTTAATTAAGTTCTCATGCTACCAGTGCAAGTGGAATGGGAGGAGGAAGGAAGGCATCATTCAAGAGGTTCCAGTGGAAAAAAAAAAAGACAGACAAACAAACACATCGAAAAACCGATCATTTTTACCCGATCCGAATGGTTTGGGTCGGATCAGGTTAATTTTCCCTAGTCATAGTTGCGGGCCAAGTCGGATCGGGCCAAAATAGTGATTAGACGGGCCAATGTCCAAGCCTAAAAGACCCATATACTACACATGTTTATTATCCAGAATACAAGTTAGTCACAAAAACTACAGACGTGATAGGAAAAATTCTTTTACCATCAAATATTATCGATTACGACAATCTCATGGAAAAATGCCTATGTTTATTCTCTCTAACAATTTTGGTTGCGGAAAAAAACCTCGTTGCAAAAGCCACTATATGTTATAGTTAATTAGTAATAATATGCTAGTGATAATATGTTAGTGTCTAACTTATTTATATATTTGATAATATATATTAGTGATAATACACTTGGCTACATATAGGTTAGTGATAATATGATGGTTACATCTACTTTTTATATTAGTGTACATAATCAAATGTATAGAAATGCATTTATTAAAAAAAATATATATTATAATTTATTATGCTATAAAATGTATTTATCCTTAATATATATAGTTTATATTAATAACAGATGATCAAATGTTCAACTTTAAGATTAAAAATATATATCAAATGCTATATTAGATGTGAGAAAAGATATTTACAACCGTGAATTGTGCAACTGCCACGTAATTATTTTAAGAAAAGTGAGTAAAACATGGAACTCACATGAAAAAATTAATTTTTTTAATAGTAGACCCCATTTTTTTAAAACGATTACACGGCGTTTATGCACTTCACGGTTATATGTAGAATTACTCGTAAGATTTATATGATTAATTTTATGTTATATTAAATATTATATTAATTTTTTGTTATTATATTGTTATTATTCATGAATACTAGGATTTTAAAATTTATGTTATATTAATTACAATTTAGCATATAATATAATATTATTTTATATATAATTATATAAATTATATATCAAAATGATACATAATATAAAAAATCATATAAAAAATATTTTATATAATATGAAAAATTACAAAATATATATATGTACCGGTCCGGTGTTAGAAAATGGAAAAGCATAATCGAACCAATTTTGAGAAAAATGAAACCAATATCGGGTCGAACCGATTTTGAATCGAACTGACTGATTTTGTCTAGTTCACTAGTTTACCGGTTTATTTTTTCCCACCTAGATCCAATAAAAGTTTAGAAAAAAAAAAACTCATCCTCCTATTTTATGTATTTTTTTCAATCATTTTCTCATGTTTTTCAAAGTTTTTATCATGAGCATTTTTTATTTTCATTGGTGTTGATCAAATATACATTTTGTGGTCTATCAGACACAAACAGATTATATAAAATAATTTTACAAATTGACATGGTTTTCTGTAGTTTATCATATATACTTTACAATCTAACAAATCACATCAATTAAGTCACATCAATTTTATAAAATTACTTTTATATAATTCCTTTGTAATTAGAGTATTTATCGTTTTTATTAAAATAACATATTATAATAATATTATAGCTTTTTCATATTTTAGAGATAAATATTTGAAATAGATATTAAAAACAAAAAATAAATGCGGCATATTTTAGTTTTAAAAGTTGGCGGCAACTAGAGCTAATTTTCATTAGCTACTTTCCACCTTGGCGCCGAATACTAGCTCCAAATAAAATCTCAATAGTCATTTGATTTTCAAATGCATTTCTATTTAGCACTGTTCATATGGCCGGGTTTTACCCGGCCCAGTTCGGAATCCGGTTATACCGGATTCGGGTTACGGGTTCCGGCCCGGAACAAATCCGGGCCAGTATCTGCATCATCAAATCCGGGCCTATCCGGCCCGGATATGGTTTTGACAAATCGGGTATCGGGTTAAAACACGGTACCTGCATTTAACAAAAACCTAAACTTACAACCCTAGCCGCAACCCGCACAACACACCCGCCCCCCCCGGCGGGACTATCTCCCTTGCGCCCCTCCTCCCCCGAGTCACTCTCATCTCCATATCTGCTCTCTTTCTCTCTCTCTGTCGCTCCATCGTCTTCTCGGTTTCTTGGGTCAAAGAGTTATCACAGCTCAGCTTTCCTCTTCTTTAAGTAAGACATGGCTTTTGGGTAAGATTTTGTTCATCAGATTTTAATTTCTAGTTGGATCTATGTTCGTGTTCTTCTGATATTATAGTTGGGTTCTTTTTAAACATGGCTTGTGTGTGTGTGTGTGTTTTTTTTAAGCATTTGAGGGTTTTCAGTGATAGCTTTTTTTTTACCTAAAGCTTTAGATCTGATCATATTTGGTTTAGATGAAATCAACACACGAAATAACCGATTTGAAGATGTTGGTTTTGTTGGGTTTAAGAGGATATTTGGATATGCCGAGTGGATTTTATCAAAACAGTATGTATTTGGATATGTCAATCATGATAACTCTGAATCCTTTTAGGAATGGAACTCCAGAGTTATGAAAGATATTTCGCATAACTATTTTGCTGATTTTGATTTTATATAGGAAATATCTTATATAGGAAGAAATCTGTTTGTTGATTTTGATTTTTTTTCTTTTTGTTCATTGGGTATTAGAGTATATCTTATATAAATCTATGTTGATTTGGGTTTTAGAATATATCTTATATTGAGTTTGGCAAAACTAGTGTTTTTAAAAAAAGATGTACGTGTTAAGGTGACAGATTGCCTTATGTATGGAAACAATTTTTGCATGGAAATTTTCCTATTTTCCTGGTTGGCATAGTCCTACAGCAAGTTTTGCAGGTTTCTTTTTCTAATCTCAATGATGTTACTTTAATCAAGTTCTTCATGATATATAATTTAATTTCTTTAAAAACGTGATTTGTTTGATAGTACTAGTGTTTAGTTCAGTGAGAAATTGGTAGTGGAAATGCATTTACAACATGCCATAAAGTATCTTCACTAAAATGGAAGATAATTGCAGACATATGTTTAAGGTGTTTTCTCACTAAATGCATTTATAGATTCATATTTAAGGTGTTTTTTCATCCAGAAAATACATTTAGACAGTTTAGAAGCAGGGGCCCATATTTTTATGTGGCTTTGTGTAAAAGCTTCTGTAACTTTGTGTGGCTTAAAATTTCGATGACTAGTAAAGATTAGCAGCAGCAAATATACATCAGGATCTGTGTCCTGTTTGATGTTGAGATAGCAGGTTAAGCTTTCATTTAACCTTTTTTATTTTTAATTGAGATGGTCTGCAGGTTTTATGGTTTTGCACTTTATTCCTGATTGTACTCACTGTTGGTTAACTTAAACAGAAGTAGAAATAGCTATTTCTGGGACACATCCTTTCTTTGCCACAACTTAACATTTTTCAGGGTCAGGTGATAATCTTATTTACTTAATGCAATTGCTAAATCATGTATGCCTACTTGATGACATTATTGTCTGGATCATTGTTGATTCAGTTACCATTTTCCTTTCTAATATTATTGTTATCATATTCATTCAGATGAATGGTATACATTAAGCCTGTTTTTTCACTTCTTTGGGTCTGGAAAGAAAATTATTTCTAATTCCCAGTATGAATTTGTTTTGGAGTGAATTATACAATATCCTGGACTAAATCTACTTCTTTACATATCTGACAGACATTTATTAATATTGCTATTGATTTGTTATTTGTTGATTTTGTTTCCTTAGAGAACTCCCAATACAAGGAAATAAGAATACGGCTGGATTTATCCATTCTTTATAATGTTTTCATTGCACTAAAATATAAAGGTTATGTATCACATATTGATGTTTTGGAACTGAACATGGATCGTGTTGTTTTTGGAATCATCAAATTAAATCTGAATTCTAGTAACTATAATTGATCTGTTTCTGTCCAGATTGACTCTCTGCTGTAAACCACAACTATTTTTTGAAGTATGTAAATTTGAAATCACCTTCCACAATGCTTTATTCATTAATATTTCAAAGTTTCTCATTTGAGCTCCAATATTTTGACATAGAATGCTTGTTACCTTTTGCTTAAAATCTATTCATTTTTTGTTGTGTTTTGGAGTTAAATCTGTTCATTATAGCATTGTGTTTTGAAGTGGGCTGTCTGTTCTCTATTTTCTGTTGTCTATTTGATATGTTGGATAACTTCAGATTGCAAAGTATGCACACATAACACCGCATGAAAGAGCAAAAAGGTGTGGAAAAAAACTTATCCTAAACTTTTGACCCTTTTTATTCAGTTGTTTGGTTGAATTTGGATGCACAACAGCTAAGTGATATTTTATTTCACTGGAACAGGAAATTGGAGAACCTTGAAGTATGACTGTCATTCCCCGTCCTTCCAAAAATATAGTGTCTATGTTTGCTTCTTCTGTTTGTATCAGTTCAAGATAGAGCTCAACTTACAGGAGTACAAAAGAGACTGAGGTGCACCTTATGGGCTTTTGTTTTTTGAAGTACTGCTTTTTCTTTTGGTTCTTGTGGATCGTATTGTTAGTGTTAGATGGATACTGAATAAAAGCTCAAGTGTATTTACTGCTGCTTATTAGAAACTCTCTGTTTTATTGTTTTGATGAGAATGTTTGAGTATTTTTATGGGTTAGATCTATAATGTTTTTATGAGTATGTTTGTTCTCTCTGTAATGGCATGAAAATTTTGATGGGTTTGTTTGTTTTGTCAGATTAAAATGCCATTTTCATTTTATTTTATTTTTTGTGGATCGTATTGTTAGTGTTAGATGGAAGATTAAAATGCCGTTTTCATTATATTTTATTTTTTGTAGGATCACTTTTAGGCCAATCACTTTGAAGTTTCTATTTGGTGTGGAAATTAAATCACTGATTTTGTAATTCATATATTGTAATTTAGTATTTTGTAATGTAATGTATAAATAACAAATAATATAATATGTAGTGGATTGTATTGTAATGCATGCATACTTGCATAGATGAATATTGGAATTTCTTTTTGTTTTACATGCATTTTTATTGCAAGGCAAATTAAGTGGAACTTTTATATAGAAGTAGATATTTTTCAACCTCTAAAGTGCACAATCAAATTTATTTTTTTATTTTTTATATAAAAAAAATATCAGAGCTATATGTGAAAATATTAGATACATTTAAGCTTTTGTATGGGGTTTTTATTTATTAAAAGAAAAAAAAAAACCAGATTCAATCCGGAACCCGGAATCTGGGTTTTGAAAAACCCAGATTCATCCGGGTTCAGGCCCATTTCTGACCCGGGTTAACCAGGTTCGGGTTCCGGTTTGGGTCAACCCAGATTTCCGGGTTGGAACCCGGATGAACAGGCCTATTTCTATTAAATGCATTTAAGAGGTGGGGCATACGGCAGTGGTGGAGATGGGAAGTCTCTTGGGGCGGTTCAGAGAGGGGACTGGGGACCGGCTTTGGTTGATTGAGACTACTACTTGTGAGAATTTAGGTGCCAGGTCTACCATCCATCCATGGAAAATGATGGGATCTCTAGGCAATGCTAGTCGCTGCAAGAGGGCTTTCAGTGATGTTTCAGAGGTATCATTGTTGTTGTTCTTTTTATTACAACTCTATAGCTTATTTTGAAATTATTAGGCTGGCACTTGATCATGGAGGTAATAGTTATATTTTCAAGTACATTGATCATGTCGATCTTCTTTGGTTCCTAGTGAGTGCCAAAAAGTTTTTCGCTTTCCATATATTTCTTATTCAAAGCTTTTAGTATTTGCTCTTGCATGAGATTTTTCTATCCTAGCTTGATTGGTTATTGGTGTGTGTGGTGCAGGAGAACATGTAAGGGAGGACTCCTCAAATCAAGCACAAGATCATACAACCTGATTATATATTAGGCTGAAAATCTAGGTGTAGCAGCTAGAAATTTTCTGTAACAGCTAGGCAAATCACAAGTCAAATTTTTGTGACTATTAGACTTATTTTTAGCTTTCATTCATAGAATAGATTCGGTATACTTGTATATATTTCCATACAAAAAATTGTAATAGTGTGTGTGAAAAATTCTTCACCAGTGCAATAAGAAATTCAGTGTTAATATTTTCAAACTTCATCATGGTATCAAGAAAGCCTTCCTCCCATGAGAACGCGATCCCAAACACTGAAAATACTCATAACCCAATCACAACCCCACCATCTCCAACAGAGATCCCTCTTATTGCTCTCAATATCACTGCCCAGATAAATGAAAAACTCACACCCTCAACCTTCCCTCAATGGCATGCCGAGTTCGAACCCCTCCTCATTGGGTATAATCTACTTAATTATGTTATTGGTAATAAACCTTGTCCCAACCCCACTAATCCCTCCATTTCTATCCTACAAAGAACCCACTGGATAAGATAATATATGCTTATTCTCAGTGCCATTTTGGCTTCAACGACCACCACCATAACACCATTCATTTCCAATGCCAAAACCTCCCAAGAAGCATGGAAAAAATTACACACCATGTATACAAGCAAATCCTGCACTCGTGCAATGCAGCTTAAAGAGGAACTCATCTTGATAAAGAAGGGCAATCAGATGTTCAAGAATACCTGCACACAGTCAAATCTCTTGCAGATGAAATTTTCCATATTGATCATCCTATCTTTGAAGATGATCTCATGCTCTACATCCTAGATGTACTGGGAATTGACGTCTACAAAATCGTAGCCCCCATTTGTGCATGGGAACACCCACTCACATTTGAGGAGTTACATGACCTTCTTGTAGGTCACAATGCCTACCTATGATGTCTTGATGCCACATCTCAACAGTTGGTCACCTCTGCCAACTACTCCAATCGACGACCTAGTGCTAGCTCTTCTTCTGGAGGCTACAACTCTAAGGGCTTTTCAAAGCAAAATGGGTCTGGCTGTAACAATGGGTCTCAACAGCAAAACTCTTCATTGGCCCAATATTGAAACAATGGTCACCCACGAGACAATAGGAAAAAAAAACCGACTGGACAGTACCGTTACACACCAAAATGCCAAATTTGTGATCAATTGGGTCACATTGCCAGTGGCGAAGACACGTTGGGGCATGGGGCCACGAGCCCCCCCAGAAATTTGAAAAAATAAATATATATTTGTTAATTTTTTTAATTTAATAAAATAATATTAATTTATCATGTGTTGGCCCCTCCTCTAAATATTATTTTGGCCCCTCCATAAAATTCAATCTAACATAAAAATAAAATAAATAAAACACATCTCATATAAAATAAAATTAAATTAAAATTTTTTTTTAACTATAACTGGTAGTATTTCTAGCCTCTTTCCATTTTCTAAAGCATTTTATTTTCCAAGTTATGACTTATGGCAATCTGCCAGACTGCCATTTACATACTACATTTCCTTCACATATGGCACAACACCATACTTTCACATCTCATCCTTCACATTTTATTTTCTCTATTTTCCAACATCAAAACACATCTTGTCCTTTACATTTTATTTTCTACATTTTTCAACATCAGAACGAAGAAGAAAGGAAGCAGAAGATTTTACTTGCTTTGTTGCTCTACTGTGAAGCGCGACACGAATATTGTCGACGAACCATTTCTAGTTACCAGGACCAAAAATTTTCTCACCTCCTCGCATCGACGCATGATCGCATCTCTCTCTCTCTCTCTCTCTCTCTCTCTCTCTCGCAAGTTCGCAACCTCGCTCTCACTCTCGCAGACTCGCTCAATCGCATTTCCACCCTAAAAGGTTCAGCTTTTTTATTTTTGAAGCTTCCAGATTGATGAGATCATGAGATAGTCAAATAGTCAAAGATGACAGTAGTTACTCACATCTCACAAAGTAACAAATTTCATAATATTATTTATTTATTTATTTAATAGCTGAATACTTTTAGTAGATTAATAATTTTTTTCTATATAGTAAACTAACATTTTATTATTTAGTAGATTAACAGACGTATTTGATAGCCTCTGCCAGTTCTCATCTCACGGTCCCATAGAGCACTATTTCCTTATACCTTATTCCTTTATCTGTACACAGTTATGTCTTTTTTCTTTATAAAAATTTTATATTGGTATTAATCATATTATAGATAAATATATATTACATATATTAATTGTGTATGGATGTATGTACTGATTTAAGTTGTTTTTTTTTATAGCATTATGTGTATTACTAAATTGTTTGATTTTAATTTGAGACCTTATTATTAGAATATCTATAAAGTTTTTCTAAGTTTCGAACTTTATTCTATATGTTTTAATTTGATTTTAAATTTAGATTCATGAATGATGTTTAAATTAAAAACTATCAACTCATTTTCCAAAAGAAATGAAGTTGATCTTCCAGAAAATTCTTCTAAATTTCCAAAGATTGAACCTGAGGAAAATCCTGATCTTAACTCTTCAATTTTGGAATCTGAAAGAATTCATTTTTATTATCAACACTTAATTCTAATGAGATTAATATATCTTCTCTATAACAAGATCCGGAATTACGTCCTCCTATATGAAATTTTCCAGTCAATTAGTGTAATGAAATAAGAAGAGCTAATTGGGTCCATGTCAAATACGTCTCTCAAAGTATCCATTTTCTGGTTCTAAAAAGCATTATCATCGCTTTCAAGCTTCATGGTTTGTACAACTTGGATTTTGGTTAGAGTATTCTCCATCAAATGATACTGCATATTGTTTACCTTGTTATCTTTTTACAAAGAAAGTATCTCAACGTTCTGGATGAGATGCATTTACTGTCATGGGATTTAGAAATTGGAAGAAGATTAATAATAGAAAACATTGTGCCTTTTTTAATCATATTGGGGATGATTATTGTTTTTGTCATAATAATGCTGTGAAATCTTGTGAGGATTTATTAAAACAATCACAGCATATTGATAAAGTAATGAATGCATAAAGTTCTGAACAAATTCTCAACAATTGACTCCGAGTAAAAATATCTATTGATGTTGTTCGATGGCTTGCATTTCAAAGATGTGCCTTTAGAGGTCATGATGAGACCCTTGATTCAAAAAATCGAGGCAATTTCTTGGAGATGCTTAAACTCTTGGCTTCCTATAATGACAAGGTTAGAAAACTTGTTTTGGAAAATGCTCATAAATCTTTAAAGTATACTTCACCCCAAATTCAAAAAAATATTATTATTGTAAAGAAAGTAAGAAATAAAATTCGTGAAGATGTTGGGGATTCCTAATTTTGCATTATTGTTGATGAGGCACGAGATGAGTCTAAGAGGGAGCAAATGGCTATAATCTTGAGATTTGTTGATGTTGATGGTTTTATACAAGAATGATTTTTTTGATCTTGTACATATTAAAGATACATCAGCATTGACTCTAAAGAATGAAATATCCGCAATTCTTTCTCGTCATTGTCTTGATATTCAAAATATTCATGGGCAAAGATATGATGGTGCTAGTAATATGCATGGTGAATGGAACGGATTGCAAGCATTATTTCTTAAAGATTTTCTATATGCATACTATATTCATTGTTTTGCTCACCGATTACACTTCGCATTAGTTGCTGCATCTATAGAGGTGGTTTCTGTTTATGATTTTTTCTCAAATTTAAACTTTATTATCAATGTGGTGGGCACTTCATGTAAACGTCATGATAAATTGTAAGCAGCTCAGGTAACACATATTGCACATATGATAGCCATTGATGAACTTGAAAGTGGAAAAGGAGCTAACCAAATTGGCACTATCAAACGATCATGTAATTCTCGTTGGAGTTCTCATTTTTATTCTATTTGTAGTCTACTGCGAATGTTTGAAGCTACTTGCTCGATGCTTGAAACCATAATAAAAGAATGATCCACTTACTCTCAATGCAGGAATGCAAATGTTGCTCTTATAAAATGATTACCTTATTCCAATTAATATTTATTTTACATTTAATAAAGGAAATCATGGGTATTACTGATGTTCTTTGTCAAGTTTTGCAGTAAAAATATCAAGTTATTTTGAATGCCGTGAATATGGTTTCTACTATAAAAAGACTCATTCAAAAGTTGAGAAATGAAGGTTGGAGAAATCTGCTTGAAACTTGTCTCTTTTTCCAACAAATTTGATATTGACATCTTAGAATTGAGCTCTCGTTATGTACAAGGTCGTGGTCATCATCAACGAGATCACATTATGATAGAACATCATTATCATTTTGAAATATTTAATACTACTATAAATTTTTAAAAGCAAGAGTTTGGCAATAAGTTTGGTGAAGGAACGATAAAGCTTTTAACTCTTAGTTCAGTTTTGGATCCAAATGATGGATATAAATCCTTTAATATTGATGATATATATTGTCTTGCAGAAGATTATTATCCTCTTGATTTTTCTGAGAATGATAAAATCAATTTAAGGTTTCAATTGAAGCATTTTGAAGTTGACGTGCTTAGCAATCTAAAGTTTCAAGATTTTAGATCCATTGTAGATTTATATCGAAAATTGGTAGAGACAGAGAAATCAACTATATATTATCTTATTGATAGATTGATTCGTCTAATTTTGACTCTTCCAGTGTCTACAGTAACCAGTGAACGAGCATTTCAGTTATGAAGATTATTAAAATAAGTCTTTGCAACAAGATTGAAAATGAATTCTTAGCAAATAATTTAATTGTCTATATTGAAAGAGAAATAGTTAAGAATTTTGATTTATTTAGATTCAATACTTGATGATTTTGTTTGTTTAAAAGAACGCAAGTTACAATTTTAGACACTATATATATTTTTTTATTTAATATATTTGTATGAATGTTTTTATATTATTTCAATGATATATTATTTTTGAAATATTAAATACTTTTTTAATACATAAGTTGAATTAAACATATTTTATTTTTTATTGTAAATCTTCATATCAGATTATTATATATCGTAAAAAAATTGTATAAAAGTAGAACAAAAAATATGTTATATATATTGTTCTAATTTTGTTTGGCCCCCTAGAGTAAATTCCTAGCTTCGCTACTGCACATTGCCAAATACTGTCCCCATGTGTAGTTCTCTGAAGCAACGGCAAACTATGCCTCAACATCACCAACCCAAGACACGAAATGTCTTATTGACTCAGCAGCATCCCACAATGTCATTGGTGATTTGGCTAATTTATCAGCTCATTCTGAATATGATGGCACTGACAAGATTGTAATTGGTGATGGTTTAGTTTTGCATGTCTCACACATTGGTTCATTGGTTTTTCACTCACCCACACACACCTTTCATTTAAATGATACTTTTTGTGTTCTTAATATATGAAAAAACCTTATTTTCATCCATCATTTTACAACTCAAAACCATGTTTTTGTTGAATTTTATCCTTCTTTTTTTCTTGTTAAGGATTAGATCATGGGGCAATTCTACTCAAAGGTGCATGTGAAAATGGTTTTTACACCCTAGCGAAGTCAATGGTTGCAAACGTGTGTGAACGAGCATCCGTTGATGGGTGGCACAAAAGTCTTGGATACCCGTCTAATAAAATTGTTCATCAACTTGTCAACTCTTTTTCTCTTCCAAAAATAAAAGCAAAAGTTTTTCAACTTTGTACTTCTTGTTCAGTCAATAAAGCACACAAACAATCATTTTGGCCCACTAGTCTTCAAAGCCATATACCACTTGACTTAATTTATACTGATGTTTGGGGCCCCTCCATTTCTATTGGCATTGATGGATCTCACTATTATTCGATTTTTGTTGATCATTTCATAAAATATATTTGGTTCTAGCCTATGGAAATAAAATATGGTGTTAGCACTATATTTCCTCAATTTAAACATCTTGTTGCAACCATATTTCAATAAAAAATCAAAAGCATTTATTTGGATAATGGTGGTGAATTTATGGTTTTAAAAAAATATTTTTCTATTTATGGAATAAGCCATTACACCACTGCCCCCATACAACCTAGCAAAAAGGTGTTTCTGAGCGTCGTCACAGTCGCTTAGTGGAAATGGGCCTCACATTATTACATGATGCTTCACTATCCTTGAAATATTGGCCTCATGTTTTTTCCAATGCTACATACCTTCTAAATCGTCAACCAACACCAATTCTAAACAACAAATCACCATTTGAAACATTATTTAAATAGACAGCCAATTATCTCAAGTTAAAAAAGTTCGGTTGTGTATGCTTTCCACTCACTCGGCCTTACAATACCAATAAACTTTAGCCCAAAGCCATTCCTTGTCTATTAGTGGGCTATTCTTTGGCCCAAAATGCATACAACTACATTGATCCAAAAACCAAAAGAGTCTATCAATTTCTGCATGTTCTCTTCGATGAAAACTAGAATGATCCTCATGACAACATAGAGTCTTTGTCATCCTCGGCAGCTACTCCACTCATCAACGTGTCGTCTCCACCGCAACCTCCATCAATGACTTCGGCAGAGGATAACACTTATGCATCACCTCTAGGTAACGCCTTTGTTTCCACTTCTTCTAATTTATGAAATCTAAACTATGTTTATTTGTGTCCTAATTTCTCTTCATCACATGATAATGGGGCATCCCCATCAAATTTACATGTGCTTCCTATCACACATCACACAACTTTGCACATAGATTCAACCTCGATTCTCTATAACTTACTTGCAAACAAATTACTTGAACCCATTCCATGACCACTCAGTCGACGAACAACATCCATAAACCCAAACAACTGAATTCAACAACCAAACATACCATTCCAAATAACATTGAACCAAGTTGTGTGGACCAAGCACTCTGTGAAACACACTGGAGAATAGCAATGTCAGAAGAACTCATTGCACTCATGTGACATGGTACATGGGAACTGGTTCCCCCACCAAATAATTGTAAACTAGTGGATTGCAAATGGATATTTCGTGTCAAACGCCTAGCTGATGGGTCTATTGATCACTTTAAAGCGAGACTTGTCGCTAAAGGTTATAATTAACACTCTGGGTTGGACTACAATGAAACCTTTAGCTCCATTGTGAAGCCCACTACTATTAGAATTGTTTTGACGGTTGCTGTGATGCAGGGATAACATTTGAGACAACTTGATATCAACAATGCATTTTTACATGGACAGTTGACTGAAACAGTATATATGGTCCAACCCCCGGGATTCAAAAATGCCTCAAAACTTAAGGATGTTTGCAAGTTGAATAAGGTCATCTATGGCCTCAAACAAGCTCCTTAAGCTTAGTACGCGACACTAAAAGTGGCAATCATGAATCTTGGTTTTTAAAATTTGAAAGCGGGCTCCTCTTTGTTCATATATCATCACTATTCTATTTTGTGCTATTTATTAGTATATGTGGATGATCTAATTATCACCGGTAGTGACATGAATTTTATGTCTTATATCATTAAACAATTTGGAGTTCGATTTTCTTTAAAGGACATGGGCTAACTTCATTTTTTCTTAGGAATGGAAGTCATTTATACTAAATCAGGTCTCTTCCTCTCACAACACAAATATATTCGGGACCTCCTATCTAAAACCAACATGACAGGTGCTAAAGAAGTTTTTACTCCGCTGTCTACAAGCACATCTCTAAAGTCGGTTGATGGGACAACATCCTTTGATAGTACCAAGTTTCAAAGTGTCATTAGATGTCTTCAATATTTGTCTCTTACTAGTCCAAACATTTTTTTTCAGTAAATAAACTCTCACAGTTTATGCACAAACCCACAGTAACTCATTGGGCATCTGCAAAGAGACTCCTCCGCTACTTAAAGCAAAAAATCTTTCATGGCATTTACATAAAAAAAATTCCAGTTTTGATCTCATAACATACTCCAATATTGATTGGGCGGGAAATTTTGATGATCGTACATCCACCTCCACGTACATAAGCTTTCTTGGATCAAATCCTATATCTTGGAATTCAAAAAATCAAAGAGTTGTAGCAAGATCGTCGACCAAAACTGAATATAGATCCCTTGAAAATGCAGCTTCAGAAATTGTGTGGCTGCTATCACTATTCAAAGAACTCGGTTTACCAATGAAAGCTTCACCGAAACTATTATGTGATAATTTGGGTTCAACTCACCTTAGTTTTAATCCAGTACAACATTCTTTGATGAAGCATATTCAGGTTGATCTACATTTTGTTTGTGATATGATTCCACATGGCATTCCCAATATCCATCACGTCAACACTCAAGATCAGCTTGCAGATTTATTAACAAAACCCTTGTCACAATAATGCACAGACTCTCTCAAAACCAAGATTTGCTTAGTCGATGGCAACTCTATCTTGTGGGGGCATATAAAGGAGGACAACTCAAATCAAGCACAAGATCATACAACCTGATTATTAGGTTGAAAATCTGGGTGTAATAGCTAGGCAAATCACAAGTTAAAGTTTTGTAACAGTTAGGCTTATTTTTAGTTTTCATTCCAAGAATAAATTCTCTATACTTGTATATATTTCCATACAAACAATTGTAATAGTGGTGTGAAATATTCTTCAAGAGTGCAATAAGAAATTCAATGCCAATATTTTCGAACTTCATCAAAATAGACGGCAGATGAGTATAATTATATGATAGATTATTAGAATCACGATTATCACATATATGTTTATTCTTCTTCTTTAAATCCTCTTCTTCTTGTTTTTACTACTTTCTCTTCTTTTGATATAAAGTCATCCTAGGGACATATAGGAATCGCACGAAGGGATTCACTCACTGACATGTATTTATGTCAAGTCTATTTTTTTTTTTTTAAATTCCTAAACTTGCCAGAACACTCCTGTGAGATGATTAGCTTTTGCCCTATCCTATTCTAGAAACTATCTTATTTAAGTGATTTTCTTTCCCGCCCCATGCATTTAGCTTCCATGGTTGTTGGTAAGTCACTTTTATCTCTATTTCTTTTTTGGTTTTTCCATTTCTATAAGAGACGCCCCCAACTCTCACGTATGGATACGTGGAAATTGGTCGCTAAAATTCATTTTATTTCTTCTTTTTATCCACTCACTCTTTATACTATTGTTATTG
Organism: Carya cathayensis; assembly: GCA_011037825.1. NCBI lineage: Eukaryota > Viridiplantae > Streptophyta > Magnoliopsida > Fagales > Juglandaceae > Carya > Carya cathayensis. Next base: position 423,607 of record QGSO01000442.1, read on the forward strand.
TTCTGGAGTGCTGTTGGGAAACCTTACTCCTTCCTCATGTATCATCTTTTCTATTTTAATATAAAGTTTATTCGCTTAAAAAAAAAAAGAAAAAAAGAAAGAGAGGAAAAAGAAGAAGAAGAAGAAGAAGAAGAAGAAGAAGAAGAAGAAGAAAAAAAAAAAAAAAAGAAGAAGAATCGGAGTAATGTGAGTCGGCGGGAGTACTAACCTAACGTCTGGCTACCAGTCAGACTTAGGTTTAAAGCTACCCCTCAGCACGTGCTCAATAATATCTGTTGCTAACAGTCAAGCGCGAAGACTTTGACTGTTATATATCTTATAAATCTCTCACAGTTCTTGCATGCATGCCCATTGCTCACAATACCAGTTATATACAGTACTATATATTATCTATTATCTAGCAGCAAATCAAGCCAAGAAAAATGAGTCTAAGCTCAGGAAAAAATCAACATGTTGCAGTTTTGGCATTTCCATTTGGCTGCCATCCCTGGCTTTTACTCAACCTAGCTTCCAGATTAGCATCGGCCGCCCCTGATGTGAGTTTCTCCTTCCTCAACACTGCCAAATCCAACCAAAAGCTCTTTGCCACCTCAGGAGCTCACCTCCCACACAACCTTAAATCCTACGATGTTGCGGATGGCGTGCCAGAGGGACATGTCCTCACTCCCGGGAATCCCCTCGAGGAAGTGGAGCTGTTCCTTGAGGCTGCACCTGAGAGCTTCCGAAAAGCCATGGATATGGTAGTGGCAGAGACTGGGCAGCAAAAGATCACCTGCATCTTGACCGATGCTTTCTTGGTCTTTGGCTACGATATGGCTGCGGACATGCATGTAAAGTGGGTCCCTTTATACGTTTGCGCACCCTACGACCTCTCTGCCCACATTTACAGTGCTCTCATCTTCGAGACTTATGCTAAAGCTTGCGGTGGCGGTGAAGCTCAGGGTAATGGCGGTGCAGTGGGAGATCTAAACCCTATTGACAAGACCCTAGATGCCATTCCAGGACTCTCCTTAATGCGCTTCGGGGACTTACCCCAAGAAATACTTCAAGGTAATCACTCAAATTCTTCAACAATTTTTGCACGCACACTGCGCAGAATTTGGGAGGTCCTGCCACGAGCAAATGCTGTCGTCATGAACTCTTTCCAAGAACTAAACTCAACCATACTCACCGAGGATCTCAAGTCCAAGTTTCAAGACATTCTGTACATGGGTTGTTATTTTCTGGCACCTCTGTTTACTACCAGAGCTGAATTGCCTACTTCCAAGTTTGCCAAGAATTCCTCCAGAATTAAACAAGATAAAACAGAAAGTAAAGAACACAAGAACACAGAAGAATTACGTGGTTCGATCCTAATGATCTACATCCACGGCAGGAACAATTAGGAGCTTTTTCTCTTATTCATGAAGATGAACAATACAGTTTTATACAAGATCACAACCTCACAGATGACCTCACACCCAGACTATCTGTAGAGTCTTTCCTTATATCTTGCACTTCTGTATTCCTCTCAGTGTAACATACAAAACAATTACAGAGCCTCACATTTATACACTTGTATAGATCAGAAAAAGAAAATGACCCTACAGCCCTTTTCCTCAAAGTAATATAATTACCCAAGTCTTGTTTCTTGAATCTTGATTCTTGATTCTTGGCAGCAGGCTTTAATTCATTCTTTACTTGAGTAAGGATCTAATTGTTTGACATCTTATTCAACAATCTCCACCTTGGCAAGCACTTAGTCCTTGCAAGCTGTCTCCATCCTCCTAGCTGTTCCTGCAGGTTCCCCCTATCGGGTACTAACAATTTTCCATGTTAATCAAGTTAAGACAGTGTCTGAACTTGATTGTAGGTAAAGATTTTGTCATCATGTCTGAGGGATTGTCTTCGGTTGGAATCTTTTCCAAGCCAATCTCCCCAGTAGATATGATGTCCCTCACAAAATGAAGCCTAACATCTATATGCTTGGATCTCTCATGATATACATTATTTTTGGCAAGATATATGGTGCTTTGATTATCACAATGAACTGTGATACTGCCTTTGTACATGCTTAATTCATGAGAGATCCCTTTTAGCCATATAGACTCCTTTATTGCCTCAGTCATTGCCATGTATTCAGCTTCAGTTGTTGATAAGGCTACCACTGACTGTAAGTTTGCCTTCCAACTGACAGCTCCTCCAAAAATGGTGAACACAAAACCAGTTAGTGATTTCCTTGTGTCTATATTTTCAGCATAATCAGAGTCAACAAAGCCTTGTAGATCTGATCCTATTTGCACATTTTCACCAAATTTAAGTCCTAAGCACTTAGTACCAGATAAGTATTGGAACACACATTTAAGAGCATGCCAGTGTGGTTTACCTGGATTGCTCATAAATCTGCTTATAATGCTGACAGCATAGGTTAAATCTGGCCTAGAGCAGACCATGGCATACATGATGCTCCCAACCATGCTAGCATATGGAATTTTATTCATAAATTCTTTTTCCTCATCAGTTTTAGGTGCTTGAGTGACTGACAATTTAAAATGCTGCCCAATAGGGGTGCTTACAGGTTTTACTTGGTCCATACCAAATTTGTTTAGAACTTTTGAAATATATGATTTTTGAGATAAGTAGAGAAGCCTTTTATTCCTTTCTCTTATTATCTCCATTCCTAGAATTCTCTTGGCAGGACCCAATTCTTTCATTTCAAATTCTGACTTAAGCATGCACTTGACTTGGTCAATTTGAATTCTGTCCTTACATGCAACAAGCATGTCATCCACATATAACAATAGGTATATTGGATTTTCATTGGCTTGCTTGTAGTATACACAGCTATCATAATTGCTCCTACTGAAACCATTGTGAATCATGTGGTTGTCAAATTTTTTATACCACTGTCTTGGGGACTGTTTAAGTCCATAAAGTGATTTCTTTAATAAACACACTTGATTCCTAGTGGTTTCAGTAGAGAAGCCTTCGGGTGGTTGCATGTATAGAACTTCTTCAAGTTCACCATGCAAGAATGCTGTCTTGACATCCAATTGTTCCAAATGCATGTCTTGATAAGCTACATAAGAGAGTAAAAGTCTTATGGAGCTGTGTTTAACTACAGGGGAGAAGATTTCATTGTAATCCACTCCTTCCTTCTGTGTAAACCCCTTAGCAACTAACCTAGCTTTGTACCTAGGTAGTTCAACCCCTTGAATGCCCTCTTTTCTTTTGAAGATCCACTTGGACCCTATTAGTTTCTGATTTCCTGGTTTTGGAACCATTTCCCATGTTTTATTTTTATTTAGAGACTCCATTTCCTCTTGCATTGCAAGCATCCATTTTTCTGCCTCTTTGCTAGCCATAGCTTCCTTGAAGGATTTAGGTTCCATTTCAATTATTTCTTCAGCAACAGTAAGAGCAAAAGCAGTAAGTTCAGCTTGCCCATACCTTTGAGGAGGTTTTATTACTCTTCTTTCCCTATCTCGGGCTAATTGGTAGGTATTTTCTCCACCTTGGTTCCTAGCCTCTAAACTGGAGTCCTCAGTTTTACCAAGCTTAGTTTCATGATTACAAGGTGAGTCTATTGGCTGCTCCACCTCAAGATCAGCAGTGGCAGGTGATTGTTCATCACAATCTGATTTTTCTTTCTTTCCTGCCATTTGCCTCTCATTAAAGGTTACATCCCTACTAATAATACACTTTTGCTTTCCAGGTTCATTTATCCACAATTTGTATCCTTTTACCCCTTCAGGATATCCCACAAAAATGCACTTGAGTGCACGTGGTTCCAACTTATCTGTTTTTGAGTGTGCATAGGCTACACATCCAAAAATTCTTAAGTGGTCATAACCTGAAGGTTTTCCTGACCAGATTTCTTGTGGAGTTTTGAGGTTTAAGGTTGAGGAAGGACACCTGTTAATTAGGTGTATAGCAGTAGCAGCAGCTTCAGCCCAAAAGGTTTTTGATAAACCTGATGTGGCCAGCATGCATCTCATCCTTTCCAAAATGGTTCTATTCATTCTTTCAGCTAGACCATTTTGTTGGGGTGTTTCCCTAACAGTTTTATGCCTAGCCAACCCTTCCCTCTTACAAAATTCATTAAATTCATTGGATAAATACTCTAAGCCATTATCTATCCTTAATCTCTTAACTTTCCTACCAACCTGATTTTCTACTAGATTTTTCCATTCCTTGAATTTAGCAAAAGTATCACTTTTATTTTTCAAGATGTATAACCATACTTTTCTAGAGTAGTCATCAATAATAGTTAGAAAATACCTTGCACCCCCATGTGACATTACTGTTGCAGGTCCCCATAAGTCTGAGTGGATGTAATCCAAAGTTTGCTTGGTTTTATGAGTAGCTGTTTTGAAGCTGACTCTTTTTGATTTCCCAAGTATGCACTCCTCACAGAAAGGTAACTCTCCAAGATTCTCATCTTTCAGTAAACCTTGTTTCTTGAGCTCTTGAAGGCCTTGTTGACTAACATGTCCCAGCCTTCTATGCCATAGAAGAACCTTGTCTTCCATCTTCTTTTGGACTGGAGAAGCTTCACCAATGATTGTCTTGCCAACTAGTGTGTAGAGACCATTTCTTATTTCTCCTTTCATGATAGTAAGTGATCCTTTTGCAACCTTTAAGATTCCAGATTCTGATTTAAAGGTACAACCAGATTGATCTAGCATTCCAAGAGAAATTAAATTTCTCTTCAACTCAGGTATGTATCTTACTTCTCTAAGTAACCTCTCCATACCGTCATGCATCTTCAACCTTACAGACCCAATTCCCAGAATCTTGCATGATTTGTTGTTACCAAGAATCACATGTCCTCCATCAAGATCAGTAAAGGTTTCAAACCATGATCTAGAGGGACACATGTGGAATGAACAGCCTGAGTCCAAGATCCATTCATTTTTTGAATCCACTTCTGAGACATTCAAAACCTCAGCGCTTTCATACCCATCCAAGACCACAGCTGCATCTCCTTCCTCCTTAGACTTGTTTCCCACATTTTGCCTCTTTTCTGGACAATCCCTTTTAAAATGTCCTTCCTTATGGCAAATGAAACATTTTAATTGTTTCCCTTTCGATTTTGATCTGGTTTTGTTGTTCTTTCCCTTGAAATTCCTTTTTTCTGGCCTACCCCTTACAACTAGACCTTCTCCAGTTTCTGTTTTATTCTCACTTTTGTTTTGTAACTCCCTTGAATGCAAGACAGATTGAACCTCTTCAAGTGACAGGCTTTCTCTCCCATACATCATAGTTTCCTTAATGTTTGCATAAGAGGAGTCTAAAGAACTCAATAACAGAATTGCCTGGTCCTCATCTTCTATTGTTATGTCTATGTTTGCAAGATCCAAGATGATCTTATTAAACTCATCAAGGTGATCTTCCATAGTCATACCTGGTGTCATCTTGAAGGTGTAGAGCCTTGTTTTCTTATGGAGTCTGTTTGCAAGAGATTTTGTCATATACAAATTCTCTAGTTTTAACCAAATTCCAGCTGCAGTATCTTCTTGAGCAACTTCCCTCAAGACTTTGTCTCCAAGAGAAAGTATGATGGTACTGTGAGCCTTCTGCAGAACTTGTGCCATTTCTTTTTCTGATAAAGAACTCAGTTTCTTTTCTCCAAGAATTGCATCTTGGAGTCCTTGTTGAACTAGTAGTGCCTTCATCTTAATCCTCCATAGTCCAAAATCATTCTTCCCCGTGAACTTCTCGACATCAAACTTGGTTGTCCCCATCGACCTGGCTCTTGATACCACTTGTTAATTTTCTGGCACCTCTGTTTACTACCAGAGCTGAATTGCCTACTTCCAAGTTTGCCAAGAATTCCTCCAGAATTAAACAAGATAAAACAAAAAGTAAAGAACACAAGAACACAGAAGAATTACGTGGTTCGATCCTAATGATCTACATCCACGGCAGGAACAGCTAGGAGCTTTTTCTCTTATTCATGAAGATGAACAATACAGTTTTATACAAGATCACAACCTCACAGATGACCTCACACCCAGACTATCTGTAGAGTCTTTCCTTATATCTTGCACTTCTGTATTCCTCTCAGTGTAACATACAAAACAATTACAGAGCCTCACATTTATACACTTGTATAGATCAGAAAAAGAAAATGACCCTACAGCCCTTTTCCTCAAAGTAATATAATTACCCAAGTCTTGTTTCTTGAATCTTGATTCTTGGCAGCAAGCTTTAATTCATTCTTTACTTTGTTTGACATCTTATTCAACATGGGTGTTCTCACATTAATAGTCCCAACTCCACCCCTACCCCCATCGCATTCAGACGCCACAGGCTGCCTCCCATGGTTGGACGAGCAAAAGCCCACATCGGTAGCATATATAAGCTTTGGAACAGTGGCGGCGGTGCCACCCCATGAGTTTGCAGCTCTAGCAGAGGAGCTGGAAGCGAGTTGCGTTCCTTTTCTTTGGTCTCTTAGGGAAAACTTCAAAGCATTTCTGCCGAATGGGTTCCTCGAGAGGACAAGGAAGCAAGGAAAAATAGTTCCCTGGGCACCCCAGGCTCATGTATTGTCACATAAAGCAGTAGGCGCGTTCGTTACACACTCTGGATACAACTCTGTGTTTGAGAGCATTGTCGGTGAGGTTCCGATGATCTGCCGGCCGATCCTAGGCGACCAGATGATGAACGGACGGATGGTAGAGGACGTGTGGGAGATAGGGGTTTGGGTTGAGGGAGGGGTGTTTACAAAGAAGGGATGGTCAAGAGCTTGGAGCTCGTTCTGGGACATGATCAACGTGGGAGGAGGATGAGGGAGAAGATCAGAGATCTTAAAGAGCTTGTAGTGAAAGCTGCCGGACCTGATGGGATTGCTTCCAAAGATTTCAAAACTTTGCTTGAGCTAATCTCTCAATAAATTATCAGTACCTGCAGAAAGAAAGATCACCATCTCCAAATAATTTGTCATTTTCATTTTATCTTATTTTCTTTCTAACCTGCACGTACGTTTGGGGCGTTCATTTTATTGTCTGTGGTCTCGCTCCTTTCTTTTCCGAGAGGATGCTATAATGAAGTGGGTACGTAGTCATTTATAGTGTGCAGCACTGTGAACGACAATAATAATAATAATAATAATAAAATTCTTGAGATCATCCTGCTTACTTAAATTAGAAACAGTACTTTAAGTTTTAAAAATCTATTTTTAGAGACCTAAGTTTGGATATTATTTAGTCTATTTTTAGAGACCTAAGTTTGGATATTATATAAGTTTTAAAAATCTATTTTTAGAGATTTATTTTAAAGATCACTAGCAGTCTAGCGTTGGTATCTCTATACGTATCTCTAAAATTATAATTTTAAAGATTAATTTTACATATCAAAAAAAATTTTACATTGAATTATACATTTTTAAACTAAATAATAATAATTTTTTTTTTCTTTTTTTCTTAAAATTATTAGTATTATATGTTTTACAATTAGCATCATGTGTTTAAAAATATCAATTTCATATATCCAAATATTACTAAATTAATATATCAAAACGATGAATTTTATCAATAAATATTAATATGTATTGAAAAACACTTTGTACTATCGATTTAATATAAATTTCATATATTAAAATCATTTTAATATAAATTTTACAAAGTTGATTTTAATGAGTTGGTGAGAGGAAAAACATTAAAAATAATGTTTGGAGAGTATCACTTTTTATAGCTATGCAGAATTTTAAAAATGCATAAGTTAATATTGATGAATTTAAAGACATATTATTTAAATTTAAACATAAAAATAAAGATAAATAAGTTAATACTAATATTCTAAATCTTCACAAATAGCAGTGTGCCATTATTTATTATATATTATATGTCCATCGATCGTATGTCGTTTTAACGGCAATTGGTTCGAAGTATTCTGAAACTTCTTCTCATAATTTAATGCATTAATTTTGTACATGTTGCAAAGGTGTATTTTGCACCACCAATTACATAAATATCTACTTTATAATGAAGAAAAGGGGCGACACATGTCACAGGGTGCCGGGTCCAATATGCATGTCATGATAACTCCAGCTCATGAACAACCATATATCTGGCCCACATAATTAATACGGAGTTGGACAATATTGACATTGGAGATGCGGGTAGGTTTGGTAGTTAAGGTAGAAATAAATTTTTATTTAATTATTATAATTTTTATTTAAATTTTTATAGAAAATATAATGAATAATTTAATTTTTAAAAATTTTTAATTTTTAAATTTTAAAATAATAATAATATTAAAAAATAATATTTTATTTAATTTTCAACTTTAATTAAAAATTAAAAACTTTTATCTCACTATTCAAACTTATAGAGTCACGAGAAACGGTGCGAATGAAAAACATTAATTTATATAAGATATTTGAACAACGCTTAAATAATAATCAAAAACTACGTACTATCATGACTTTGAAGTCGGGATTTGGACATAAATTGAAATTATTTATCATAATAAAGCATGATATTTGAGTTAGATCAACAGAATATTTTGGGATGAAGTAGTAATAGGCTCGTCCTTGGGTAGTAGCTATATATGGTTTAAATTGGACATTCCACAGATGAAAAAAAGAAAAAGAAAAAGTAAGGAGGGCCTAAATGAGAGATTAGATTCACAATCGGTGACAGCTGGTAACCAGCCCCGCCGAGCATTATGAGGATATTAAGTTGGAACTGTCGGGGGCTTGGGAACCCCTAAACAGTTCAAAACCTTGGTTTATTAATTAAGGAGAAAGATCCTAAAATGGTTTTCCTTATAGAGACCAAGATGTTTGGTGAAAAAGCTAAGAGAATTGCTAGGAGATTTAATTTTGGTAGATGCGTAGCAATTGATGCCATTGGGAGAAGTGGAGGTCTTCTTCTCATGTGGAAGGAGGAAGCTGATTATGAATTATATAATTACTCTCAAAGGCATATTAATGGATATATCAATGACGTTGGTGAAGGAAGAAAACGGTTTATTACTTGTTTTTATGGCCATCCAAACCAGAGTCAAAGACATGTATCATGGCAGCTTTTGAGTTCTTTCCGACCTGATTCGTTGGGATCGTGTGCCTTTGGAGATTTCAATAAAAAATTTTTATCACGACAAAAAGGTGGGGGGTTGTCCTCAAGGGGAACATCAAACGCAAAATTTTAGGCGGGTTACTGAAGAAAATAATTTGTTCGATTTGAGACGGAAATGGGGAAAATTTACTTGGTGCAACCGACAAGAGGATGACACTTTTACAAAGGAACGGTTGGATAGAGTTCTAGCAAATAGTGTGAGGAAGTCTATGTTTACAGAATTTAAAGTTGGAAACACTTTCAGCTTTATGTTCTAACCATTGCCCTATTTTATTAACTTGTTTGAATTCAAGAAAAGTGACACACAGGGGATGACATTCTCATTTCAAATATGAATTTAATTGGAGCAAAAAGGAGGGATGTAAGGAGCTTATCTTTAATGCTTGGAACACAACTCTCGGTCTAGGGGATAATCTGCAATTGGTCCAAACAAAATTAGAAGCATGCAGTAAGAGTTTAAAATAGTGGAGCAAGGACCTGACAAGAAACAGAATTAGAATCAGATAACACCCCTTGGTGCCAAAGGTACATTCCCCTTCCACAATTAATCGTTTTCGTCCTATTAGCTTATGTAATGTTTTTAACAAGTTGATCTTGAAAGTTTAGCTAATAGACTAAAAGGGGTGTTATCTAGAATTATCTCTTGAAACCAAAGTGCTTTTATTCCAAATAGATTAATCACAAACAATATTATGGTTGCTTATGAGCTTCTACATTCCATAAGGAAAAAACAAAAATGAATAATTGACAGTATGACCCTAAAACTTGATATGTCTAAAGCATATGACTGGGTTGAATGGTCATTTTTAGAAGCAATGCTTCAAAGGCTGGGTTTTTCTGCTCTTTGGATTTCCTTGATTATGAAATGTGTCACATCAGTGAGTTATTCTGTTTTCATAAATGGAACCCCAAGTATGGAATTTTTTCCCACAAGAGGATTGAGACAGGTGATCCTCTTTCCCCTTACCTCTTTCTCATTTGTGCTAAGGGGTTAACATATTTACTTAAGCTGAATCAAATGGGCAAATGAAGGGAGTTGCAGTAACAAGGGGAGGGTTAAGGATAAATCATCTTCTTTTTGTTGATGATTGTGTTATATTTTGAACGGCAAAGATTGATGAATGGATTAGAGTTTTAAAAATTTTGCAGTTGTATGAGAATGCTTTTGGCCAGGCTTTAAACGAGCAGAAATCTTTGTTGCTATTCAACTCCAATACAGCTGCTCCTATTCGACAATGTATCCTACAAAATGCTAGTGGAATCCCTTGTTTTGATTATAATAAGTATTTGGGTCTTCCCACTGTCGTTGGTAGGTCAAAATACAACACTTTTAGAAGCCAAAAAAAAAAAAAAGATCTGGCGACGTACAAATAGCTGAAAATCCCAATTTCTTTCCGCAGCAAGAAAGGAAATCCTTATTAAAAGTATGTTGCAAGCCTTACCGACCTACCCCATGAGTGTCTTTAAGCTCCCCCATTAAACCCCTAAAAGAAATTAAGCAAAAATTTGGATCCAAATTTTGGTGGAAAAATGACCCTGATTGAAGAGGAATCTATTGGCAAAGTTGGAAGTGGCTAAGTGATAAAAAAAAAGGGGTGGTCTTGGATTTAGAGATCTTCAATGTTTTAATCAAACTATGTTGTCTAAACAAGTTTGGAGGATAATTCAAGATCCTAATTCACTGGTGGCAAGGATATACAAAGCCAAATACTACAAAAAGTGTGATCTCATGGAGGTTAAGATGGGAACCTGCTCTTCACAGATATGGCAAGGCTTATGGTCTATGTTGGGCCTTATGAAAAAAGGGATGGTTTGGAGAGTGGGGAAGGAGCAAAATATTCGTATATGGAAAGATAATTGGCTTTCTAAGAAGAGTACTTTTAGGGTACAATTTGTTCCTTTTGGCAATGATATTAATGCTATGGTCTCTAGTCTTATTGTTGAGGAAAGAAAGTCGTGGAAAGATGAGATCATATAGGCTAGTTTCAGTCATGAAGAAGCAAATATAATTCTAAGCATCCCTATTAGTTTTGTTGGAGCACCATACAAGATCATTTGGGGACCATAAAGCAAAGGTATTTTTTCTGTAAAAAGTGCATATTACATAGCGCTTAGTGAAAAAAAGTCGTATGAAGGAGAATCATCAGATCGTGGACAAAGTTATTTGTAGTGGACAAAACTGTGGAATCTTGGGGTAGTTGGTAAGGTAAAAGTATTTATCTGGAAAGCTTTGTCAAATCTTTTGCCTACAAAAGCTAATCTTTTTAGTAAGAAGATAGTTGATAATGCTTTATGTCCATGTTGCAATACTTGTGTTGAATCTGCAATACACTCTCTTTGGAGTTGCAAGGCTGCTATGGATGTTTGGAATGGTTGTGATAGTCCAGTTTCAAAGTGGAATTCTAATTATGATGACTTTGTTGAGCTATGGCATGATTTTGTTCAAAACCTGGACGGTTTTAAACTGAATTTGGCTGCGGTAATATGCTATCGTTTATGGATTAGAAGATGTGATTTTATTTTTAGAAACAAATTCATTAACCCTAGTCAGTTAATTATGGTTTCAACTACAGAAGTAGAAGATTTCACTGAGATTAATTTAAAAGTCACTTGTTCGTGAGCATGAAATGTTATCTCCTCAAGGATGGCTCATTGGTAGGTTCCAGCAAGGGGTTTTTTAAAGGTTAACTTTGATGCTTGCTTTGTAAAAGATAGAGAACAGATTGGAGTGTGAATATTGATCAGAGATGCAGATGGAGAAATTCATGTTGCATTAGCTGGACAGAAACAACACGTGTAATCTGCTTCTGTTGCAGAGAGTTATGCCCTGCTCAGATCAATTCAATTATGTGCTGAGTTGGAAATGAAAGATGTGGTATTTGAGGGGGGATGCAAAACTTGTCATTGAAGCTGTAAATGCTAATATTCCAGATTCCTCTTGGCTGTGCCAGATTATTGAAGATATCCGGATGATCAAGTCTACACACTCAAGATGGAAATTCACTTTTGTCAAAAGAGAGGCTAATCAATCAGCCCATCATTTAGCAAAGCATGCCTATAATCTACATGTTGAAACTATTTGGATGGAAGAAGGTCCTTCAGTGGTTCTTCCATATGTATCTTCAATAAGTCTTGTAATAACTGATTAAGTCAATGAAGTCATGTTTCTTTCAAAAAAAAAAAAAAACAAAAATTGGACATCCCACATCAGAGAGAGGCTTCTATAATTACGTTTAAAGCTATGCTGATTGTTCCCACTTCTCCTTTTGCAAAGAAAAAAAAGAAGAAAAGATATTTGTAGATATAAAAGATTAAATAAACTTAACGTTTATATAAAAAAACTATTTTTTAATAATATATTCTATTTTTAAAATTTATACACTTTAAGATTATTTAATAATACTAGATATAGTTATGGGTTGTGCAAACGTTATACACTTCTTTTAAAAAATAGTAGAGTCTACTATTAAAAAATTAATTTTTCTCATATAAGTCTCGTATTTACTCATTATTTTCAAAAATATTATGCGACACTTGCACATTTTATAATGCAAATATAATTTTTCTTCCTTAAAAGGAAAACTTGCTTTTATTTCTTTTGTATTTAATGGTGGCGAATAATTGGTTGAGTTCTCACTTCTTATATTTAGTAAATTAAGGAATATAAATTTTTTAAATTTCTAAATTTTCAGGAAATAAAGTGATTCAAAGACTTATATTATTTGACATATAAAATTATATTTATTTGATGATTACTATTTTTTTTTATAAATATGAAATATATATATGTAAAATTTTATAATATGGAAACGGTATGCTGGTACATATCGATACTGAAATATTACATTCCAGTATCCAAGTCGAAGTAATCTATGGAATATAATTCAAAATTTTGATCAATATACCATTTTATTTGAGTGGCAATTACCATAGTGTTGGGGTCTGATTTTTTACCATAGTCCAAAATTACATCTTCACAAACCTTTTACACAGTAAATTGAACATAATGATAACCATATATATATATATATATATAAAATGAATCATTAATAGTTATTAATAGTTACATTTACATTCTTAACATAAACATATACTATCAACATAAACATCCTTAACCGCTTGTTGAACTAGTTCTGCCCTCAATCCAATTAATTGCCAGTTTTAACATTATGGGAAGGAGGATGATGCTACTAGACGATGTCTCAACTAGTAATCCTAACCGATAAGTTCCATTTTAGTTTTTCTTTTCACTACAGGAGAATTGGTTTTTTGAGACAAAAAATTGTCTTACAAAACCCAAATTTCGTCCTTAGAAGTTTTTGGAGATGAAAATTTGTCTCTATTTTGTTTCAGAAAAATCGTCTCAGAAACTTTTTCAAAACAAAAATTGAAAAGTTCTTTTAGGGATGAAATTGGACAAAATCAGTCTAAATCGTTCGAACGGATTTTTTTTTGTAACAAAAAAATGTCGTCTCAGAATCAAGTTCGAATGAAAAAAATTTTGTTCGCACTTACACTTTTGTTCGAACAACATGAAATGTTAATTCGAACCAATAACCATATCTGATCCTTTTCATTCGAACGAACACATTTTTAAGTGACTTTTGTTTGAAAAAAAATATTAACCGTTCAAACATACAATCTATTTTTGGAAATATTCTGGTTGAACAGAGTTTTGAAAAATAACGTTATTCGAATAAATATTTAATTGTTCGAACGAACGTACGGAATGTATTTCCCGATACGTTCGAATGGGTCTATTTTAGTTCAAATGTATGTATAAATGATAATTTACCATTCCAACTGGTTATTTAAAATTCGAATGGTATTGGCCAAAACAGAATGAAATTTAATTAAAAAGAACATACTAATATTACACAAATTGTAATGATATATATGCATCAATTGTTCAAATGTTTACGAACATCATAAATAAAGGCAATTAAAAAAATAAATGAATTATGATTGTGGTAGTAGTGGTGGCATAGACTTTTGAGACATCATTGATTGGAATTTTTTAAACATTTTTTGGTTATTTAATTGTAGCCTCTCTTCTAACATTGCCTCTAAATCTACTGTTTGATCTAATAGGGTCAGCAACTTTTTTTCCTTCGATCTCAATCATTCTATCTCAAGTGCAGTTTCCTCTAATTCCTTAGTCTTGTCGTCATTCGATCTAGTTTTAAAAGAGGATGACAATGTGGATGATGACTTCACGCAACATCCTAAGCCCCTCAAATATCCAGAACATGATCAAAGATCTTGAGAAAAGATTTGAGTATCGTTGACAGATGATTCATCAGATAGATCCGCAGTAGTTTCTTTAAGAGATATCATCTTGTCCTACAAAAAAAAAATATTAAAATTAGGATAGGTAACAAAAATATCTTTAGACAATAGAATTAAACAACCTTAAATTTATATAATTTGCTCCTGCCTTAGGATTGCTCCAAACACCATCACGATTTTTATGTGCTTTAGCATACAATTTGGTCAGATCATAGTTAGCAGGACTTTCTTCTTGCTACAAAATGAAAATTAATATCAGAATTTAAATAAGAAAAGTATATATATATTAATATTTAATGGGGACTAGAATAACTAACCATTTTTTTTTACAAGCGATGAAAAGATCGAGAACCCACATGATGGTGTATCGTTAAATTTGATCTATTTGCTTTGTTCACCGTACTCCGTTTCTAAAAAAGAGTATTATAATTTTATGTTTAATACATCTATCATATATTATTAAAAAAAGATAGCAGCGAAATTACCTGATAAGCAGGATCTTCAAACAGATCACAAACTTTCTCCCATTCGTTTGGTGGCATTGCTTGGAATGGATTTTGACGCGCCTCTGTCGTATTACTGAACTTTTGATAGTGTGCATGGCATCGACCTTTGTACCTCTGGAATGCATTAGACATCAGTTCCTTAATTGGTAGTCAATCCTCTCACCGACCAAAATTTAGTTTAAACTCGTCCTTCAAAAAATTATAAACAGTTAGTATAATTTCAAAAGTTATTTAAATTAAAATGTTATACAAAGTAACTTATTACCAGGTAACTATTTTTGATGTGGTTTTTCACATCTTGGGGAACTTTTGCCCAGGAGAATGTAGCCATCGGTGCATACATGTGAGTAAGTGTCTCAACGTAAGAAGCAAGCCAAGCTGCAAAATCCTCAGAGCCGCCGGTGTGATCATCAGGTATATCATCTTTAATTTTACCCACTTTCCTTTCTTTCTCTATGTAGACACCTCTCGTAATGCCTCTAACTTAGCGTTGGTTTACAACAGCTATATATATACAATAATTGAAACATATATTTTAATTAAATTATTTTATTTGAAAGATATACAGTGATAAAATTAAAATACCTTGTTCTGGTTCTGATGATGTTGGCCCACCATTGTTGGCAGGTGAACCACACGGGGAGTTAGTAAGTGGTGGGGATGGCTCATGTGTTCTTTTGTATTTAAGAGGCATATATGTTTGAAATTATAATAAATTATTATTCGAACAGGATACATTTCATATTTTTATAAGAATTATACTTATACAAATATCTGTTTGAAAATCAATCAGTATCAGTTTTGTTGGACCAGTCGCTCTCATCCTCAGTAGACACTTCCATGGTAGCAAATTATAAGTCATTAATATGATAGGTCAGGTGCTATGAGAAGTGCTCATGTTGCCAAATGGATTAAAACCATTAATTGCTAAACCAAGATGTACATTGTGAGGTTCTTCGGCAAACCTTGGATACTTGTAATCAAATTTCTTCCATTGTAAGGAATCTACAGGATACGTGAGGAATTGATCATTTTGAACTTTTCTGTGTGATGCCAAGTCATATCTATCACAGTCATCATAGAAGTAAACAATCTCTGAAGTCGAGGAATTAACGAAAAATGTCTTAGCACTTTATGGGGTTCATTACGCTTATCTAATGTCCATCTTAACTCATGACACATTGGACATGAATCAAATTTTGCATATTACTTCCAGAAGATAACACAATTATTTTTACATGCGTGAATGATATTATAATCAAATCCTAACCCTCGCTGCAATTTCTTTATTTCATAAAAATTTCTAGATATTACGTTATCCTGTGGGAGAGCCTCTTTACATAATTCAAGCAGGATATCGATGGCCTTGCAGAAATACAACAAATAAACTTAATATGGAGCAGCCTGACAATAAATAACAACTTATTATGACGAGTGCACCCTTCGTACAATTCTAGTTGTGCATCCTCCCACAGTGATTCCAAGTCTTCATTTCCCTCAAATGATTGTGTAGATGTTCCTTCTCCATCCCTGGTACAAAATATGCGTGCGCCAAGATCCCTTAACATCTCAGTCACATCTTCTTCATTATCATAACTATCATCTGAAATATCCACATTTATGTCCTCCATGTCGACCTTATTACATTTGTCCATCTGATTGAACTGACTGCCAAATCTAACTCTTTTAGGAAATGGTTCACCATGTAAAACCCAATGTGAGTATTTAGGATCAATTCCATTTACGAAT
Organism: Carya cathayensis; assembly: GCA_011037825.1. Lineage (NCBI taxonomy): Eukaryota > Viridiplantae > Streptophyta > Magnoliopsida > Fagales > Juglandaceae > Carya > Carya cathayensis. Next base: position 440,216 of record QGSO01000442.1, read on the forward strand.
AAATGATCCTCCACTACGATCATATTATATGAACTAAGGTTTTTGCACTTCTTGCACGGGCATCTTATAAATCCTCGACTGTCAACACTCCCACAAGTAAATTCCAAGAAATACTTCACCCATTGTGCATACTATTTATAGTCTCGACCAAGTCTATCTGCCAACAATATCCAACTCTTATTTATCTATAAAAAACCCAATTAATGGAATAAACACTATCAAGAAACTATTACAATATACGTGTTTAATTACCATCTATTTTTAAGGTAGTTGGTTCTATCCCATTCGGGAGACTATCATCTATATCGTATATATACTCAGTCCAAAACTCTATGTTAATAAAAATTTCGACAGCATTTCCCCACAATTCTCCAAATACGCTAGTCATGATAAGTCGTCAACCCTATTCATGGGCCGAGAAACTTACGAACTACATACTCAAATAATGTAAGAAAATACTAAATCAAAATTTTAATTGACTATAAGAGAATATATATGCCATATAGATGATAAAATCTCAAACTTTTCACTTTAGAAAATTCAAGAGTTGTACCCACACATTCTTTAAGAGAATATTTGGCCACAACTCTTGAACAGGTCTAAGGTTTAACTGCATATAAAAATAACTAGCAAATCCAACAGTTCAGTAGTAAACATAACAATTGTTATTGTTGAACCCAAAGTTTCAAGTTTCGTGTAATTATAAATGTACACATGGATTTTGATGATAACAAATGAATTCAAAGAATAAAGGAGTCTCAAGCTCAAGTTGTCCACACAATGGAATCAAGCACATCAAGGAACCAAGTATGAGCAAGAAGGGAACAAGTTCACATTAAAGTCATAGAGTAATGTTGTAAATCTCTTAAAAATTCGAAATTAGGATTAAGACTCAAAATTAATATTTTATTATAAAGTATTAAAATACATTTTCCACATGTGCATGAATATTTTGAAAATTAAATTTAAAAATTTTGAAAGATAATTGATTATCATCTTTTACATGTGCATGACATGATTAAATGTTTGAATTTTGAAAATATTAAAGATGATTGATTTTCATCTTTCACATGTGCATGTTTTATTTGAATATTTTTAAAAGTGATGGATGCTTTTCTTGACTTATGCAAAAGGTAAATGTCTTTGTTTGAAAAATTTGAAAAGTAAAGTGTGCTCCTTTTGTCATATGCAAAAACTAAACGATTAGGTTTGAAAAATTTGAAAAGTAAAGTGTGCTCCTTTTGTCATATGCAAAAAGTAAAAGATTAGGTTTGATATTTTTGGAAAGCAAAGTATGCTCCTTTTGTTAGGTGATATAGGTGCGGCTTATGATTAGCAACAATTGGTATCAGAACTAGAGCTCTGTTATAAGATTAATTATCTTTTGAGTTAAGATTTTATGGCTAGTATTACAACTTCATTTGGTGAAGGTCAATCTAGCAGTCGGCCTCCACTCTTTTGTGGAGACAATTACTCATTCTGCAAAGTTAGAATGAGAATATTCCTTCAGGCTCAAGGTCGAGAAATCTGGAAATGCATTGTAAATGAACCTTATATTCCAACAAAAGTGGTTGATGGAGTAAAGATCAAAAAGGAAGAAGAAGAGTTTGATCGTAAAGACGATAGACTTTATATTTTGAATTTAACTGCTATGAATTTATTATATAATACTCTCAATGGTAATGAGTTTAATAAAGTAATGCCTTGCGCTACAGCAAAGAAAATTTGGGATAATTTGGAAGTTACTTATGAAGGAATTTCTCAAGTCAAGGAATCAAAAATTTATATTCTTACTCATGAATATAAAATGTTTAAGATGAATGATGATGAATCTATTTCTAGTATGTACACTCGTTTTACTAACATCATAAACAATTTGACAACTTTTGGCAATGTTTATTTCAAAGTGGAGATAGTAAGAAAAATTCTCAACTCTCTACCAAAACGTTGAAAATTAAAAGTGACAGCGATTCTTGAAGCTAGAGACCTCAAGAAGCTCGAAGTGAAAGAACTCATCGGGTCACTTATCACACATGAGTACACATTGAAAAGAGGAGAAGAAGAAGGAAAGCCAAAAAAGAGCTTGGCACTTAAAACTGTTCCTCATGAAAGTGAAAGTGATGAAGATGAGGAAAATGATGACAAAGATGAAGAAGTTATGGTGGTAACAAGAAGAATTCAGAGATTCTTAAAGAAAAATAAAACTCCTCCGAGGAAATCTTTCAAAAAGTTTTCCAAGAAAGATTCAAGTAAAAATGACACTTTAATTTGTTATAAATGTAATAGGCCTGGTCATATCAAACCAGATTCTCCTCTGCTAAAGAAAGATCGAAACAAAGGCAAGAAAGCAATGAAAGCTACATGGGATGATGATTCAAGTAGCTCAGATAGTGAAGCAACCAATGAAGAATCAGCAAATCTTTGTCTTATGGCTAAAGATGACATTGAGGTATGCATGAAGTCCTACACAAGCAAAAATAAATGGTTTTTAGATAGTGGGTGTTCAAGACACATGACGAGAGACAAGACTAAGTTCTTTGATCTTAGATTTAAAGAAGAAGGACGCGTGACATTTGGAGACAACTCGAAATGGAAGATCGTGGGAGTAGGTAAAATTGGTAATAAATCTTCTCTCTTAATTGAAGATGTTCTACTTGTTGAAAGTCTAAAACATAATCTTTTGAGTATAAGTTAATTATGTGATAAATGATTTACAGTTACTTTCAAAATGGATAAGTGCATTATTTTGAATGATCATGATTGTAATATTTGTTTTATTGCTTTTAGAAGTAACAATGTTTATAAAATCAATTTTGAAAAAATTACCTCATAAGATGCTATTTGTTTTTCAGGTCAAAAAGAAACTAGTTGGCTATGGCATAGAAGACTAGGTCATGCCAACATGGAACTTATTTCTAAACTTTCAAAAAATGATCTTGTAAGAGGTTTACCAAAAGCAAATTTTCTTAAAGAAAAAATTTGTGATGCATGCCAATTTAGTAAACAAACAAAAACTTCTTTTAAAACTAAGAAACATATTTCCACTACCAGACCACTGCAACTGATACACATGGATCTTTTTGGACAAAATAGAATTGCAAGTCTAGGAGGAAAATATTATGCATTTGTTATTGTTGATGATTTCTCTAGATATACTTGGGTCATCTTTCTTGCTCATAAAGATGAGGCACATAATGCTTTTACCAAGTTATGCAAGAGAATTCAAAATGAAAAGGGTTATACTATTTCAAGTATTCGAAGTGATAGAGGAAAAGAGTTTGTTAATAAAAATATTGAAATATTTTACGATGAAAATGGTTTTGTGCATAATTTTTCTGCTCCTCGAACTCCTCAACAAAATAGGGTAGTAGAGAGGAAAAATAGATCTCTTCAAGAGATGGCATGAACAATGCTTAATAAGAACAACTTGCTTAGTTACTTTTGGGCCGAAACGGTAAGTATTGCATGTTATGTTATAAATAGAGTTATGCTAATGTCTAAATTAGATAAAACTCCCTATGAGATTTGGAATGAGAAAAAGCTCAACATTGGTTACTTTCATGTATTTGGATGCAAATGTTTTATTTTGAATGACAGGGATAATTTAGGTAAATTTGATGCAAAATCTAATGAAAGTATCTTTCTCAGATATTCTACTAATAGTAAAGCTTATATAGAGTATTCAATAAAAAGACTTTGACTGTACAAGAATCTATGCATGTAGTATTTGATGAATCTAATTCTCTACTATCCAAGAAATCCATTAATGAAGAAACAGGAGGTATAAATAATACGAAAAGTCTCAATCTCAACAAAGAGAACACAATAGAGGGAGTCCAACATGGAGATATCAGGAAAGATCATCAAAATTTAATACAAGATGCAACCAAACAGTGGAAATTTGTGAAAGATCATCCAGTGGAACAAATTTTGGGAGAACCTTCTCAAGGTGTAAGTACTCGATCATCTCTTAGAAATATTTGCAATCATACTGCTTTTCTATCTCATATTGAACCTAAAAATATTGATGAATATTGGATTATAGCTATGCAAGAAGAGCTTAATCAATTTGAAAGAAATGATGTTTGAACACTTGTTCTTAGACTCAAAAATCATACTATTATTAGAACAAAATGGGTTTTTAGAAATAAGAAAGATGAGTACAGAGTCATTACTAGAAATAAGGTTCAACTTGTAGCCCAAGGTTTCAATCAAGAAGAAGGAATCGATTATGATGAGATATATGCACCAGTCGTAAGATTAGAAACTATTCGAATGCTACTTGCATATGCTTGTTATAAAGATTTCAAACTTTTTCAAATAGATGTTAAAAGTGTTTTTTTAAACGGTTTTATAAATGAAGAGGTATATGTTGAGCAACCTTTAGGTTTTGAAAATCATATTTCTTCAAATCATGTTTTCAAACTTACAAAAGCACTATATGGACTCAAGCAAGCTCTTAGAGCTTGGTACGAGAGACTCAGTGGTTTCTTGGTTAAAAAAGGTTTTCAAGAGGGAAAATTGATACAACTCTTTTCATTAAATACGAAAATGATAATATTCTTTTGATTCAAATTTATGTTGATGATATAATATTCAGTGCTACTAATGAAAATATGTGCCAAGTTTTTGCTAAAACTATGCAGGAAGAATTTGAAAATGAGCATGATGGGAGAGCTTACATTCTTTCTCGAATTGCAAATTAAGCAAGCAAAAAGTAGGACATTTATCAATCAATCAAAATATATTAAGGAATTGCTGAATAAGTATGGGATGGAAGGTGCTAAGAAAATTGGAACACCAATGAGTCTATCCACTAAACTTAATAAAGATGAATCCGGTAAGCCAGTTGACTCGAAAGTATATCGAGGTATGATTGGTAGCTTATTATATTTGACAGCCAGTAGGCCAGATATTATGTTCAGTGTGTGCTTATGTGCACGCTTTCAATCATCTCTAAAAAAATCTCATTTAATTGCAGTTAAGCGCATTCTTAGATATCTTAGTGGTACAATTAACTTAGGGTTATGGTACCCTAAGCACACATCTTTTGATCTAATCAGTTACACAGATGCAGATTATGCTGGTTGTAAAATAGATCGAAAAAGCACTAGTGGTGCATGTAATTTTTTAGGTCATGCACTAGTTTCCTGGTTTAGTAAAAAATAAAATTCTGTTACACTATCTACTGCTGAGGTAGAATATGTTGCTGAAGGAAGTTGTTGTGCTCAAGTTCTTTACATGAAGCAACAACTTGAAGATTTTAAACTCATGTATAATCACATTTCAATCAAATTTGATAATACAAGTGCTATAAATCTTTCAAAGAACCCAATACAACATTCTAGAACTAAGCATATTGAAATAAGATATCATTTTCTTGGAGATCATGTGCAGAAAGGCGATATAGTACTAGAGTTCATAAACACACACGATTAATTAGCAGATATATTCACAAAACCTTTATCAGAAGATAGATTATGTATGATTAGAAGAGAAATAGGTATGATTATGTATGATAGATTATATATGATTAGAAGAGGAATATGTATGATGCATGTTATGAATATCTATTAAAAGATAGACCAGAGTTCATAAAAATAGAGAGATATTTTTTTTAAGTACTTTTACATAAACTTGAGGTTCTTAGCCTCATGTTTGAGACGCTCATATTCTCTTCATACAATATCATGTCATCCCTATCCATGGGAACTGGCAAGCGGAATGAAGAATCCAATAGAGATTTCAACTGTTTATTTTTCTGCCGAATGATTCCTTCCCTTGTGCGAGACTCTTGAACAATTTGTTGAAGTACAACAATTTGTTCTTTAAGCTTTTCAACCTCATGGTTTTTGGCTTGTATCCGCTGGGAAAAAGCAACAATAGAGGATGAGTAGAGAGTCCCGAGACTCACCAAGTCGTAGATAGCATCGGAGTCTGACTTATTAGCCAAACTATTATTCTCTTGCTGCAACATGACATCAATGGTAGCTACAGAAAGGACATGTGATTGAAGTGTAGAATACCTCATGGATGGATCTAGAGGAATGTTAGAAGAATGAACCATTGAGAAAAGAATTGAAAACTTAAAGCAAGAATGTTGAAGGAATGCAGATGAGTTATAGAGATGAGAAAATCTTATACAAATCGGATGAACTTTAAGATTGATTTTATATAGATAGCAGAAAGAACAAGACAAACTATTGTCTCTTCAAATCTTATTTAGTAAAAAAAAAAATACAGGATATGCTGGACACATATTGTCAAAAGTTTTCTTACTAAACCAGCGAGATTAACAGTAGATTGTCCCTATTTTTTTAGTAAACGATAAACCTCTGCTGTTATCTACCGATGTTGACCTTGTATCTGAACCCTTTCTCGTTCCAACTCCTCTATTTGTGGTTGCAGATCATGAGCATACCAATCTGTAAATTTTTTCAACTCTTTGTTTTCTTGCTTTAGCCTTTTATTTTTTCTATCCTTATTAGCAAGTTTCTGTCGTAACTCAGATATTTAGATGTTAAGATGATCAATCTCACTCACCCTCGCCATTAACCTCCGAGACATGATCGTAACAGAGGTAGCATATTGACTACTGAGCATTCTTGATTCTGCAACAATCTCAGAATCAGCCGTACTAGAAAAACGGATCTCTGCTCCTATCATAGTATTGAGGGCCTCAGGAGATAAGTGTTTGAGCTGAAAAATTGCATATTTTAGCTATTTAAAACCAATGTATTTTAACTATTTCGTGACATTATTATTAGTTTTAGATGGAAAAATGGTTAACAAGCATAAATACGAGTTGTAATTTTTAATTGATTATGTTTATGCTTAATTTTATAACTATGATTAATGGGACAATATTTCCTCACATATATAATATATTTTTAATAATCTATTTTTCTTTATTATTTATTTCGAGTGTTATTTTTATTTTTTCATTTGCAGCATAAATAAAATTCACGAGATTCGGCTCTGACTAAAAGCGCATGCTTTACGAGTCTTTCAAAGTTGAGTTGCTGAAAAAGATAAAATGTTGAGGACTTTGAATGTAAAAGAATTGTCGGCAAGCGATGTGGAGTTTTAAAGTAAAGGGCCGAAAGAACATGGGGACAAGCTTTAGCTCATTTCTAAGTGGAGTGTATAGCCGAAATAAAGGAGAGCTGCATGTGATGTAGTCAACAATTAAAACCACCGAAAAAGGAAAATGGAAAGCGTGAAAAGAAAGACAAACACATGCAACATCAAAGTCTAAGAATGGGGCTGAAACCAAATGGAAGCACACCTGGATTTTCAGAATTTACGGAAAGAGAAATCGGTTGGTGCAGCTAATTGATTGGATATTATTTTTTTTTGGAGGAAAGAACTTCACGTTTGGCGCCTGGGACTTGGACTTGAGGCGGCTATATATATATATATTGTTGGAGAGTTTGATGTGAGAGGAAGGGGTCTGGACGTATACGGAAAGGAGTTGAGAGAGTCGGTGATGACTTGAGAAAAACGTGGGAGAGACGTGGGGGACTTGAGAGAAAAGTGGGTGGATGTTTTGAGTGAACTAGAGAGACGTGTGAGTTTTATAAAACAGAGACGGAACTGGGTTGAGAGAAGGGGTGGAGTTTTCTCCGGTTTTAGACGGACAGAGAGGTGGGTGTTTTCAGAGGGACTGAATGGAAGAAGTTTCTACGTAAAGAAATAAAACTGAGGGGTTCTTGGAAGGAAGGAAATAGAGCAGGAAGAGGAAGGTTACGGGAAGGAGGCACTCACTCCGTCTCACTCTTTAGAAGACTTCGGACAAAGAGACGGAACGGAAAGCAGGTTCCATTTCTGTAGGAAGCAGAATGCAGAGGTAGAGAGTTTACGTTCAGGGGGCTTCCGCTAGCCTTGGACGGACAGAAATAGATTGGACGTGGGAAGGAGCTTACGTTCAGCGAGAGGAACTTGAGGAAGGAGTGTTTTTACGTTCAGGAGAAGGAGCTTACGTTCAGCGAGAGGAACTTGAGGGAGGAGTTGGTTTGCAGCTTTGTTGGATGCTGGACTAACGAAAATGGCAGGAGGTTTGAACGGAAAGGAAGCTGGGTAGTTCACGTAAAAATAGAGAGCTGGACGTGGGGAGAAAGAGAAGTGTTTGGTGAAGAGGTTTTCCATGAAGATAGTTACGGACTGGACGGCAGAGAGAAGACGACACACACATGCAGAAGTTTCAGACTGGATTTTTTTGGCAGCACATAAAACAGCTTGAGGTTCACGCTGGACGAAAAGTTGAGGAGACAGAACGCAACGTAGAACGTGGGGTGAGTTTTCATCTGCTAAAGCTTGGACTTGTGAGAGGTTTGGAGCTTTGTGAGAGCAGCTGGACGGCGTCACAGTGGAGAGGGAGTTTTTAACTTTTATCTTCTCTTTCACTTTTATGTTATTGTGCTATTTTTGTGTATTTTTAATATTGTTATAGAGAATGTTTATTTAATTTTTATAGGATTTGTGATGAATATGGTTGGCTAAATTTTCATACTAAGGTTAGAGGTGAAGTTTAATGATTTAAAAATTATTTTTGGATCAATGACAAATTTATTTTGCGAGTTTGATCGATTGAAGGATTTTATTATTGGATAGATTGATTATCTATATATTTATCTTGATTCATTGTGATTTCCGAATACAGTGAATGCTTGATAAATCCCTGTGATAGTCAAAGAGTTTTGTAAGTGGTTGAATCATCGATCGTTCATGCTCAATCATTAGTAATTATTTTCTTGATCTTCAATGCTAAATCTTCCAATTAAACGGAATCATTATTCTAGTTTAATTGAAGTAATTCGATCGGAAACAATATTTTAAATTATTAAACGGATCCTCGAAACCTTAGTCTTTTCCGATATCAATACATTTTATCATTTTAGTTTTATTTTGTTACGTCAAAAATTATCATTTCAATAACCTCATTTTATTTTCAATCGCGCATCTCTTTTAGTATTTTTCTTTTCATTGGTTTGAGTTTATTTTTCACATAAGTCAATCCCTGTGGATTCGACCCTGTAAGATACTACAACACCTGTATACTTGCAGGAAAACTGCACTAAATTTTGGTTCATTAATTTGAGTCAAAGTTTAGGCGCAACAAGTTTTTGGCGCCGTTGCCGGGGATTGCGATGTGTGAAATTGTTTTTTAAAAAAGGAAAAAAAATATTTTAGTAATCTTTTGCTAATTTTCTCGTATTCTTTTTGCAGGTACAATTTTTGTATTTCGACGGGAAAGAGATCAAGTAACATTGCCTTCATATTCATATCATTCGGTAATCTCGTTCCAAATTTTTATTTTTATTTTCTTGCTTGTTTTGCATTTTATTTTTACTTTTTGAATGTGCTCGATCCTCTATGAAGAATGATCTCGTGGCAACGTGATCAAACTGGTAGACTGAGAAGAGAGGAAATTGTTTTAAAAGAATTGGTTGATAAGTTGTCTGGTGATTCCAAAAATTCTCATTCTAATACCATGGCTGACAATCGTAGTGTTCATGATGAACAAGAAAATGAAGAGGCACAAAATAATCTGCCAATGAGAACTTTGCGTGAATATTTGCAGCCTACAAGGACAACTACTCCATCTTGTATGATTTTTCCTACGAATATGGGAAAATTTGATTTAAAACCAGGAGTAATTCAATTACTTCCCAAGTTTCATGGCTTAGACTCAGAAAGTCCTTATTTGCATCTGAAAGAATTTGAAGAAGTTTGTGCAACTTTACAAACCCAAACTATCAATGACGATATTGTTAGATTAAAGTTGTTTCCATTCTTTTTGAAAGAAAAAGCTAAAAATTGGCTGAAGTCCTTGAGACCAAGATCTATTAGCACATGGCAAGAAATGCAAAGAGAATTTTTGAAAAAGTTTTTTCCTACTCATAGGACCAACACTCTTCGTAGAAATATTATGAATTTTTCTCAAAAAGAAAATCAAACATTTTTTTTAGTGTTGGGAGCGTTTTAAAGAATTATTGCTAACTTGTCCACATCATGGCTATGAGACTTGGCGCACTATTAGTTTTTTCTATGAAGGTTTAACATCTCAAATGCGCCAGTTTGTAGAAATGATGTGTAATGGTGAATTTTTAAATAAAGATCCTGATGATGCTTGGGACTATTTTGACCAATTAGCTGAAAATGCCCAATCTTGGGATAACACAGATCGTTCTGATCGGTCAAATAAGCCCAAACTCAGTGCCATGTCTCAAGAAGGTATGTATGTTCTTAAAGGAAATGATGATGTAAATGCTAGGATAGCAAGTCTGACACGAAAAGTCGAAGCCATGGAACTTAGGAAGGTAAATTCAGCTAAGGCCATTGAAAAGGAAGAAGAAAATTGTGGCATTTGTGAGATTAGTGGACACCTAACTCAGGATTGTCCAACAATCCCCGCTTTTAAAGAGGTGTTGCACGAACAAGTAAATGTCATGAATTCTTATAGGAAACCATTTTATTCCCCTTATTCTGAAACATATAATCCTGGATGGAGAAATCACCCCAATTTTAGTTGGAGGGATGAGTCCAATTCAAATCAAAATCCTCAAGGGCCTTCTTCTTCTACACCTTATGTGCCTCCACATAAGAAAAGCCTTGAGAAGACATTACAAACTTTTATGCAGGAGCTAGCCAATTTTAACACTTAGACAATGCAGGCCATTACTGAGATAAGAAGTTCCATTAGCGACTTGACCTCTGCATTGCAAGCTCAAGAAAAGGGTAAGTTTCCTGCTCAACCTCAGCCGAATCCCAAAGGTAAATTTGAGGTAAGAAATTCAAATTTTTCTGATTCAAAATTTGAGCATGTCAAGTCCATCACCACTCTACGCAATGGAAAAATAATTGATAAGAGTACTTCAACGAAAGTTGATAAGACCAACAATTCCTCAAAATCCAAGAGTGATGGTGAACCTGAAAAAGTTGAGCTAGATATGCCGGTGAAAGCCGCAATACCTGCCCCATTTCCCCAAAGGTTACAACATTCTCCCAAGTTGGTTTAGAATACTGATATTCTTGAAATTTTCAAGCAGGTAAAAATAAATATTCCTCTGTTGGATGCAATTAAACAGATTCCATCGTATGCTAAATTTTTGAAAGATTTGTGCACAGTGAAGGTGCAAAAGAAGGCTTTCCTAACTGAGCAGGTAAGCGCCATCCTCCAGAACAATTCTCCTCCAAAATACAAAGGCCTGGGTTGTCCAACCATTTCTTGCGTGATAGGAAATTTTAAAATTGAAAAAACTGTACTTGACCTTGGAGTCAGTGTTAACCTCCTACCCTACTCAGTATATGAGCAGTTGGGTCTTGGTGAACTTAAACCCACCAAGGTAACACTCCAACTTGCTAACCGTTCAATTAAGATACCGAGAGGGATAGTTGAGGATGTGCTAGTGCAAGTAGGCAAATTTTATTTTCTAGTGGATTTCATTGTTTTGGACACAAAACCTGTCTTTGATGTTTGCACTCAAATTCCTATAATTTTGGATAGACCATTCCTTGCGACCTCAAATGCTTTAATAAATTGTAGGAGTGGTGTGATGATAATTTCTTTTGGCAACATGACTTTGGAGTTGAATATCTTTAATATCTGTAAACAACCTGGTGATGATGATGATGTGCATGAAGTTAATTTGATTCAAACTCTTGCAAAATGAATTTGATTTGTCAATTTTTTCTGACCCCCTTGAGGCTTGTTTGGTTCATGGTAAAAATTTTGATGATGATTCTATGCTCGCATCTATGAATTTTTTGCTAGAATCTACTCCTATAATGGACACTGATAAATGGAGAACACGTTTTGAGGAATTACCACCTCATGATGTCGTGTCTCTCCCCTCAAGTGTGCAAACACCAAAACTCGACTTGAAACCTCTACCTGCTGATCTCAAATATGCATTTTTAGACCAAGCAGAAACATTACCAGTGGTCATCTCATAAAAACTTGATGAGATTCAGGAGAAAAAATTAATTGGTGTTCTCATTGAACACAAAGAGGCAATAGGATGGACCATAGCTGACATCAAAGGTATCAGTCCTTTGATTTGTACCCACAGGATATATCTAGAGGACAATGTCAAGCCCTGTAGAGAAATGCAACGTAGACTGAACCCCAATATGAAAGAGGTTGTTAAAGCAGAGGTGTTAAAACTTCTGGATGTAGGGATCATTTACCCTATTTCTGACAGCAAATGGGTTAGTCCTACGCAAGTGGTATCCAAGAAATCTGGTGTGATTGTAGTTAAGAATGCTGACAATGAATTTATCCCAACTAGAGTTACTACTGGTTGGCGTGTGTGCATTGACTACAGAAAACTAAATTCCGTCACCAGAAAGGATCATTTTCCCCTACCATTCATAGATCAGATCATTGAACGTGTAGCGGGCCATAAATTTTATTGCTTCCTAGATGGTTATTCCGGATATAACCAAATTGAGATTGCTCCTGAAGATCAAGAAAAGACCACTTTTACATGTCTATTTGGTACCTTTGCATATCGAAGGATGCCATTCGGACTTTGTAATGCTCCTGCTACATTTCAAAGATGCATGATGAGTATATTCAGTGACATGGTAGAGCGTTTTGTTGAAATATTCATGGATGACTTTTCTATTTTTGGTGATTCATTTGATGAATGTTTGACTCATTTGGAAAAAGTGCTGATCAGATGCAAAGAAAAGAATTTGATTTTAAATTGGGAAAAGTGTCATTTTATGGTCACTCAAGGGATTGTCCTTGGTCACATTGTCTCTTCTCAAGTTATGGAGGTGGACAAGGCCAAGATTGAATTAATTTCTAACTTGCCCATCCCAAAGAACATCAGGGATATCAGATCTTTTCTAGGTCATGCAGGTTTTTACAGGAGGTTCATCAAAGACTTCAGCAAAATTTCTAGACCTTTGTGCAATTTATTGTCAAAGGAAAATTCTTTTGTATGGACTGATGATTGTGAGTTAGCTTTTACAAAGCTAAAAGGTATGTTGATTTCAGCCCCAATTATGTGATCACCTGATTGGAACTTACCATTTGAAATCATGTGTGACACTAGTGATTATGCTGTTGGAGCTGTTTTGGGCCAACGAAAGGACAAAAAGCCTTGTGTCATTTATTATGCAAGTAGAACTCTAAATAGTGCTCAAATGAATTATTCAACAACTGAAAAAGAGCTACTTGCAGTAATTTTTGCACTTGACAAATTTTGCTCTTATCTGATTGGGTCTCAAATTGTCATTTTTACTGATCATGCTGCATTGAAGTACCTTTTGGCGAAAAAAGATGCAAAGCCCAGGTTGCTTAGATGGATCCTTTTGCTGCAAGAATTTGACTTGATAATCAAAGATAAAAAAGGAGTTGAGAATGTTGTTGCTGATCATCTGTCTAGGCTTGTTCTTTCAGATTCCATAGAGACAGTTCCTGTTAGAGACACATTTCCAGACGAGCAACTCTTTGGTATATCTCATTTGCCTTGGTACGCTGACATTGCAAATTTTCTTGCTACATGTGAAATTCCTCACATTTGGACTCAACAGGATAAGAGGAAATTTTTTGTAGAGGTAAGAAAATTTTTTTGGGATGATCTATATTTGTTTAAATATTGCCTGGATCAAATAATTAGATGATGTGTTCCCAATAGCGAATTTCAAAGTGTGATGTCCTTTTGTTACTCTGGTGCATGTGGTGGCCATTTTTCTGGAAAGAAAACTGCTTTTAAAATTTTGCAATGTGGTTTCTATTGGCCTATCATTTTCAAGGACACCCATGAATTTTGCAAAACTTGTGAACGTTGTCAAAAATTGGGAGGGATTACCCGTTGGAATATGATGCAATTAAATCCAATCTTGGTTGTTGAAATATTTGATTGTTGGGGCATTGATTTCATGGGACCCTTCCCAGTTTCTTTTGGCAATCTCTACATTTTGGTAGCTGTGGATTATGTGTCCAAATGGATTGAGGCTGTTCCATACAAAAACAATGATCACAAAGTGGTATTGAAATTTTTAAAAGAAAATATTTTATCAAGGTTTGGAACACCTCGAGCCATTATCAGTGATGAGGGTAAACATTTTTGCAATAAGCCTTTCGAGGCCTTAATGCGAAAATATGGTATTACTCATAAGGTTGCTACCCCTTATCATCCACAGACAAGTGGTCAAGTTGAGGTATCTAATCGGGAGATTAAAATTTTTTTAGAAAAGACGGTTAACCTAAGTCGCAAAGATTGGTCTTTACGACTAACCGACGCACTTTGGGCATACCGTACTATTTTTAAAACCCCGATTGGTATGTCCCCATATCGACTCATTTTTGGAAAGGCTTGTCACTTGCCTGTGGAATTAGAACACAAAGCTTATTGGGCAATCAAGCAATTTAATCTTGATATGGATAAAGCTTGCTCTCTTCGTAAATTTCAGCTTAATGAGTTGGAGGAAATCAGGAATGAAACTTACGAGAACTCTCGTATTTCCAAGGAAAGAATGAAAATCTTTCATGATAAAAACATTTTTCGAAAATCTTTTGAGCCTTCACAAAAAGTTTTGTTGTATAATTCAAGGCTCCATTTGTTTCCTGGAAAGCTTCGATCCCGATGGATCGGCCCCTTTGTTGTAAAAACTGTTTATCCTTTTGGGGCCATTGAGATAGAAAATCTAGAAAATGGTAATGTATTTAAAGTTAATGGACAAAGTTGAAACCATTTTTGGGTGATTTTACTCCAGAGATTGAGTCCACTACTATGGAGGATCCTGCTTATCATAATTAATTTCTGATTCCTCATTGTATATACCATTTTTGTTTGTTTTGTTTTTATTTCTTTTGCTTTTTGTATCTTCTAACTTTGACAGAAATCCACTCCTTGTGTGCACTCGAGTATCTCAGGTGACTTCTTTCCTCTTTATTCTTTCGTTTCAATATATGTTCTGCAGTGTTTATCTTGCTTCAATTCATGCCTGCATAGCATATGTCGTCAAATATTCATTTGCTGAACATTGAGGACAATGTCACATATAGTTGGGGGGAGGGTTTTCTGTTGAAGATATGTTAAAAAAAAAAAAAAAAACTGTTGTGAGGTACATTCAAACATAAATGATTAACATATACTCCTGGCATTTTTGTGAGATTTGAGGATCTTGGTGGAATAGTTGAGCGGAATTATTTTGTGAAGATTTATTTTCAACCCTAAGCATAGAGCATGACTTATGATGCATCACATTTTGTTGAAGAGTGACTTGAAACACCGGGATGCGATATTTGCATAAATGTGAATTAATATGATTTATATAGAATGAATGGCAAGTTTTGAAAGAACATTTTGCACATGCTTACACTCGTAGTGTTTCTCACTAATGTTCATTGATTTAAAATAGGATAAGTAAATTGCAGGACTACCGAGCCTATATATATATATATATAAATAAATAAATAAAAAGAAAAAAAAAGCGTGTAAGTTTTCCTAAAATAAAGGGCTAGAAACAGTTACCCAAGACTTTGGGGGTTGAGTGTTCAACCTTTAAACAGAGTTGGCGTGAAAACTGCTAGTCCCTTAGGCTTTGAGGTAGTTAGAATCAATAATGATTAATCTTAAGGTTGAAAAATCCTTTGATAAATCATGCTTATTAATGAGGAACACACAGAGGTTTAGCCACACACACATATCCGAGTTCTAAGACATTTGCCCCAATTCTATGTGAACAATTGTTGAGACTTTTCTTGTGGATACAACTCCTGGTGTTGAGTAGTCACGAATCGATTTTTTGTGAGAATTCAGAATTATGCTTGATTGTTTTCGTTTGAATTTCGAGCTTTATGCAATGTTCATCTCAATTAATTTTCACTATTTTGCTCAAGGATTAGCAAAAAGCTAGTTGGGGGGTGTGTTTGAGCTGTAAAATTGCATATTTTAGTATTTAAAACCAATGTATTTTAATGCTTCGTGACATTATTATTGGTTTTAGATGGAAAAATAGTTAATAAGCATAAATTCGAGTTGTGATTTTTAATTGATTAATATCATGTTTATGCTTAATTTTATAACTATGATTAATGGGACAATATTTCCTCACATATATAATATATTTTTAATAATCTATTTTTCTTTATTATTTATTTCGAGTGTTATTTTTATTTCTTCATTTGCAGCATAAATAAAATTCACGAGATTCGGCTCTGACTAAAAGCGCATGCTTTACGAGTCTTTCAAAGTAGAGTTGCTGAAAAAGATAAAATGTTGAGGACTTTGAATGTAAAAGAATTGTCGGCAAGCGATGTGGAGTTTTAAAGTAAAGGGCCGAAAGAACATGGGGACAAGCTTTAGCTCATTTCTAAGTGGAGTGTATAGCCGAAATAAAGGAGAGCTGCATGTGATGTAGTCAACAATTAAAACCACCGAAAAAGGAAAATGGAAAGCGTGAAAAGAAAGACAAACACGCCTGGATTTTTAGAATTTACGGAAAGAGAAATCGGTTGGTACAGATAATTGATTGGATATTATTTTTTTTTGGAGGAAAGAACTTCACGTTTGGCGCCTGGGACTTGGACTTGAGGCGGCTATATATATATTGCTGGAGAGTTTGATGTGAGAGGAAGGGGTCTGGACGTATACGGAAAGGAGTTGAGAGAGTCGGTGATGACTTGAGAAAAACGTGGGAGAGACGTGGGGGACTTGAGAGAAAAGTGGGTGGATGTTTTGAGTGAACTAGAGAGACGTGTGAGTTTTATAAAACAGAGACGGAACTGGGTTGAGAGAGGGGGTGGTGTTTTCTCTGGTTTTAGACGGACAGAGAGGTGGGTGTTTTCAGACAGACTGAATGGAAGAAGTTTCTACGTAAAGAAATAAAATTGAGGGGTTTTTGGAAGGAAGGAAACAGAGCAAGAAGAGGAAGCTTACGGGAAAGAGGCACTCACTCCGTCTCACTCCGTCTGGCTCTTTAGAAGACTTCAGACAAAGAGACGGAACGGAAAGCAGGTTCCATTTTCGTAGGAAGCAAAATGCAGAGGTAGAGAGTTTACGTTCAGGGGGCTTCCGCTAGCCTTCGACGGATAGAAATAGATTGGACGTGGGAAGGAGCTTACGTTCAGCGAGAGGAACTTGAGGAAGGAGTTGGTTTGCAGCTTTGTTGGATGCTGGACTAACGAAAATGGCAGAAGGTTTGAACGGAAAGGAAGCTGGGTAGTTCACGTAAAAATAGAGAGCTGGACGTGGGGAGAAAGAGAAGTGTTTGGTGAAGAGGTTTTCCGTGAAGATAGTTACGGACTGGACGGCAGAGAGAAGACGACACACACATGCAGAAGTTTCAGACTGGATTTTTTCGGCAGCACATAAAACAGCTTGAGGTTCACGCTGGACGAAAAGTTGAGGAGACGGAACACAACACAGAACATGGGGTGAGTTTTCATCTACTGAAGCTTGGACTTGTGAGAGGTTTGGAGCTTTGTGAGAGTAGTTGGACGGTGTCACAGTGGAGAGGGAGTTTTTAACTTTTATCTTCTCTTTCACTTTTATGTTATTGTGCTATTTTAAGTATTAATCATTTTAATTTGAGTGCTTAAATATTTTTAATTAAATATTTTATAAGTATATTTTAAGTATTAATCATTTTAATTAGAGTGCTTAAATATTTTTAATTATACATTATAATTTTAATTAAATATTTTATAAGTATATTTTAAGTATTAATCACTTTAATTAGAGTGCTTAAATATTTTTAATTACACATTATAATTTTTTAATTAAATTGTTTATAAGTATATTTTAATTATTAATCATTTTAATTAGAGTGATTAAATATTTTTAATTATAGATTATAATTTTTTAATTTAATATTTTATAAATATATTTTAATTATTAATTATTTTAATTAGGGTGCTTAAATATTTTTAATTATACATTATCATTTTTTAATTAAATATTTTATAAGTATATTTTAATTATTAATCATTTTAATTAGAGTGCTTAAGTATTTTTAATTATACATTATAATTTTTTAATTAAATATTTTATAAGTATATTTTAAGTATTAATCACTTAATTGGAGTGTTTAAGGGGTTTGATTTTGTTCGAACAAATTAGCAAAATGTTTGAACTGAATTCTATTCAAGTAAGATTCTGTTCAAACTGGGTAAATTCAATTCGAATGGGATTCAACATGTTCGAATGGGATCAAGCCAGAAACCAATCACGAAACAGAACAAAAAACTTAACCAAAAAACTCAATTTTCACATATATGATGGCATATTTCAATACAATACATTGAAAACTATATAATTATACCTAAATATGATAATTAAATAACTTAGAAAACTATAAAAACTTACCTCTAATTTTTGCAATCCAATAAAAATATCAATCTACAATACCTATATATGCATAAAACACATTAAACCTCTGTTCTATCCCAGGAATAAATGCAACAAACATCAAGATAATTATAAACAAAAATTGGAATGCAAAATAACAAATAAAAACATATTACCTCTTGATGCACCTCTTTTCTCTCTCAAGAATCTCTTCTCTCTCACTTCTTTTAAGCTCTCTCTCCACAACACTCTCTCAAAGCCGTTTGCCACGCTATCTCTCTCTCAAACTTCAATCCGAGTGAAAATGAAATAAAAGGACCAGATTAATAATATGTGAATTTCCGTACGAACGGATTTTTTAGAAGTTCGAACGTGAAAATAAAAAAAATTGCAAATTTTTCCCACAATATTTTCCCGTTCCAACTGATAATATTAGAATTCGAATAAAAAAAAAAAGAATATTCTCCAGCACATACCGATAATTTGGCGCGAACTTTTCCTCCAAACAAAAAAAAAAATCGTTCAAACAGACTTTATCTCTATTCAAACTATTTTGAAGTTCATTCGAACAGATAATTGTAGCAATATATAAATATACATAATACACAAAATATTATTATTACTATATATTAAAATTATATACATTATATAATACTAAGTGTCACTAATAGTATAAGTTTCTTATAAATCTATAATATTAAAGTATTACTAATAGTGTTATACTTATTAGTATCACTATAAGTATAATACTAAGTGATATTATAGTACAAATAGAATAAATACATGAAAACTAATAGTACTATAATACTTTATAATATATTCTAAGTACTTAATTTATTACTAATATACAATATAAGTATATTAAATATATGTATTTTATACTTATATTTAATGTAGTGTTTTACTATATACTTAGTATATTACTTAGTATATTACTTTATAATGCAATGTTTTACTTTATAATACAATGTTTTACTATATACTATTTTATACTCATCTAATGCATAATATATATAGTATATTATATAAATACTAGTTACTTATAATATATATATATAGGTTTTTAATTAAATACTCTATACTATATACTATATATAGTTATCTAATATATATTATATATATACTATATTATATATACTAGTCCAGAAATTGTTTTATTATTACTGATATTATTAGTAATATAAAACTTATTTTTTTACCCGTTGTAATTATATATATTTTTTCTCATTATTATACATTTTATTCGAACTAAAACCCTTACCGTTTGAACATATACCATTTCCGTTCAAGCAGAATGACGTTATATAAGTCATGATACAATTTCTTCTCCATTCATTTCGTCCTCTCTAATTCAAACCGTCGAATCGAATCCTTTGCCGTTCACAGCCACAATACCGCCATCAACTTCAACCAAGTCCTCAAATCTCCAAGAGGTATGGGTCCTCATCTTATCCATTGGTTTGTTATTTTTTGAAAATTAACATTGGTTTTGAAGGGGTTGGATTTTGAATCAATCCGACCCCATTTTGTTGTTTTGGGGCCAAATGACACAAAAGTAATCGGTAGAAATGATGAGGCTTCACTCCTAAATCATTTCTACTCATTAAAACCAAGGAATATGGTGAATTTAAGATTCATAAATTCGAGACTGAGTCAACTCAGCTATGTCTGTTTGGCTTAGTTTCATTCGAATGGAATTTAATGTCATTCGAATGAAATTCAAGGCCATTCGAATGGATTTTAAGGTCATTTGAATATAATTTAATGTCATTAGAATAGAATTTTAGGCAATTCGAATGGAATTTTCGGCTATTCTAATTGAATTTAAGATCATTCGAACTAAAGATGATATTTGCCAGCGCTTATTCGAACGGATTGGAATCCATTCGAATATGCAGTTGCCAAATACTCAGCAAACAGCATCAAACTTCTTCACTTTAATTAGATTACATAATTATTTTGTGGATCAACAATATACTAATGGCAAGCAACAGCGGAAGAAAACGTTCCCAACCCCAGACAGGCCAAAGTAGCGAAGCGGCTCCTTCTCAGCCAGCCGTGAGGCCTATACTAGTTGAGTGGAAGATCATTCTGGATGACTTTTGCAATCTTACTTGGGGGGGACAGAGCAAACATGACATCATCACCGATCGTGGATGGACCCCGATCTGTCGGCAGAGGGGCACAACATATCCTAAGATGGTCGGTGAGTTTTACCATGCCATGGGAGAGCAGTCTGGTGGTGCTCTGTGCTAAAACTTAGTAGTTTGATGAGTGAGTATTATCTTCTCTCCTCGCGTTATTGCTAAGTTTCTTGATTTGTGACGGGAGCCCGGTACATATCCTGTAGCACTGGGTGGAGGTATAGTATTTTTCAAAATGCTTAATCTGATTGTCGGGTATAATATTGATTCGAAAAACTACAAGACTAATTTTGGGATCGAGCTGGCCAGATTTTTGTTACAAATAGCACAGTGGGAGCCAATTGATTTGGCATTGTATTTCTTCATCCGCATTCGAATAGAGTCACGCTATTCGAGTGGAGGTAGTCTACCATTTACACTGCTGATATCTAACCTCCTACTCCAATTGGGGGTTACAGTGACTTCGAGTGAGCGGAGGTTGTCATAGATGGGCCCATTAACAAGATGACATTCAGCAAGAGCAATGATCAATTGCCAAAGACTCATGCAGTACAGGATTTGCCTTCGCTTACTAATCCAGCTTCTACTGCTGCAACTCGTGTTGAGAGACAACTTGCTGGGGCTACTTCGGATGAGGTACGAGCTCTATTGGCGGAGCACCTCCAAATTATAAAGCAGGAGTTCATTGAGCCCATCATAGAGAAGCTTAAGGACTTGGATGGACGCTTATATACCTTAGAGGAGGATTTTGATTTACTTAATAAATAGATATTGTTAATTATTATTTTACTTTTTTTATGTTGTATAGAACGTCCAACTCCTTTTTGGATATAATTAATGTATAGTTTTTATTTTTAGTGTTTGCTAGTCTCTTTATTGTTAATTATATTTTCTTTTCATTATACTTAATGTTCACGATAATAAAAAAAAATGACACTATCTTTAAAGTAATATTTATTTAACTAAAATATTTTTAAATTAATAACATAAAATTAATTTATGAATTCGTAAATATTTTAATTCATTATAAATCATAATATATAATATATAGACGTTTTTATTTACTTTGAAAATGATAACAAATTAATAGAAAAAATATTTATTATTACAATTTAAATAATATATTATTACAATTAAATAATACCGTTCGAACAAGGCAAAAACCATTCGAACAAGGCAAAATGAAAACAGACGAAAAAAAATAGCAATGGAAAAAAAGTAAAAGCCGCCTAAGTCTCGGACGGAAAAGAAAATACTAAGGAAAAAAACTCCAAACGATCAAACAGAAGGAAAAGAAAATATATCCCAGATGCTAAACGAAAAAAGAAAAGATAAAGACGCCCAACTCCTCTGTTTTTTGCTCTGCACTGAGGTGGTCTGCTTCACGCCTGCCAGCTTCTTTCTGCACCAGCATTGAGGCCATGCTCCTGCGCTTCGTCCGTAGCTCCTTGGAACCACATTCTCCCCTAGCTGCAGCATATACGTCCAGTGCATCCTTTGATTTTTTTTTTTTTTTCATCTTCATGGACTTCAACTTCAACTCTTGTAAGTAGGCCTTCTTGTGGTAATTTCTTTTTAGGCTTGATAAATCTTAAGACATTATAAGTTACATGAGCTCATTTGAATTTAACTAAGGACAAGATAAAAAAAAATTATTTTACAGGCCAAATAAAGTTAAATCATATTATCCAACTAATACTCTTATTTTAATACATAAAACTCTTTTAACTTAAGATATTTAAGAGTATTAATACCACATAATTAACCATTTATCACACCTCCCAACTGACTTTTTGCTAGTCTCTAACAAATACAGTGAATGAAATCATGCAAAGGTGAGATTACCAACTACAATTTCAGAAAATCTGAGAATCACATGCTATGAAATAGACTTGTTGAGTTGAAGAACATTGGAGATAGATTAATCTGAATTTTAATCAACTGGAAGATTTATACACTATTTAGTTAGTCAACCAAGGGAATTACATGTAACAAAGCTTGCTTATTGAATTGCATGGAAATGGGGTTAGAATTCCAAGATAGACTACCAAGAGACATTAATAGTTTCAATGACAGCAGCTGATCTGAGATAACCATATGGTCTTACTCTAATTCAAAACCATTATAGTGATGGCTTTCATGCTAAGAGGACTTTTCTTCCACGAAGAATGAGAAAGGCATACAAGGATATATACATGTTGAAAAATGTTAAATTTAGTGAATAAGTAAAATTTGTTAAGTGATGTGAATTTAATAAAAAAAACATTTAAGTATATAAAAAAATCAAAATTTATAAAAAAAATATACTTTGGTGAGTTTTCTGTACCTTTTTTCCATACCTATAGTACTGCTCATACATATATTTAGAAAAATGTTGAAGGCGTGACGTTATTGGCTAAGTGCTTGTTTGTGATTAAGATTAAAAGTTTAAAAAATATTTTTAATCATTTAAAAGTTTTTTTAAACAAAAGATGATATATTTGATAAATTTATAAAAGTATTTTAATCATCTTAAAAAAGTTAAAAATCTACTTTTTAAAAAAATATCAAATTGAAACTTTTATTGAAAAGCTTCTGCAGATAACTATATATTTTTAAAAAATTAAGACAACTAACTTTAAAAGTACTTTAGAACTTATTATTTAAGTTATAAGTTATAAACTTTAAAGTTATAAGTTATATTTTTCACCGCAATTTTAAACTTGCACTAAATTTATCATTTTTTGAACATAAAGTTTATCATTTTTTGAACGTATTTGAATAATAATTTTATGAAATTTTTTTATAATAAAAATAGTTTTTAATAAGTTCAAATAAGTATAATAAATTTTTTATTAATTTGATGTTTTGAATAGCAATGATACGAGAGCAAATAGACTAAAAAAATGATAAAGTTTATGTAATTTATTTTAAACATTGTATTAAAAAATGACTTTTGGGTCTATTTTTCATTTAACCTTTTTATATATATATTTTTAATTTGGATATTAGGGATTGTTTCGTTTCACAAATTTTTAAAATTATCTGATTATATCTCATCTTATCTAAATATCATTCGAATAAAAATATTTTTCAATTTTAAAATTTTAATTTTGTAATTTTTTCATCTGATCTTTAATAATTATTACAACTTTCTCAAACTCCAGACAAAACATAAAAAAAATAATTCAATTTTTTCAAAATTCAATACAAAAAATTATATTAAAAAATTAATTCAATGTTTTGTTCTGTTGGGCTGAGGGTGTGTGTGTAAGGGCCCAGCCCGTGTGAGTGAGGGTTGCTTAGCCTCTAAGCCAATGCACGTTTATCTAGTTTAATGAAATAATTATTTTAAAAAAATAGTATGTATTTCCTAAAAAATTTGATTTCAATCAATAATTTAAAGCATATGGAAAAAAAAAGTGAAATCTAACAAATATTTGGGGTAATGGTAGTTAAGTAGAGTATAATAATTACATGGTTGTATAGATTAAAAGATAAAAATATTAGTTCAAAATATAGCATAGTCTAATGCATAAAACTTATCATTTTATTTCATGATTAAGATGATTAATTTTAATAAAATATTATTCTTATTGTTTTCTATTTCATTTTATTATTTAGTTAATTATTTGTAAGTGTGTAAAATCCTGATCGTTGGATTATATCTAAAAATCTTCAAATCAATGGCCTAGATTAAAACACACAAACCATACTTTTCCCCTATCTCTTCTTCCCTCTCTCCTTCCGTTGTCACTCGGCCGCCCCCTTCTCTCTCTCTATCTCTCTCTTCCTCTCTCCTCCCGATTCCTCTCCCCCACCGTATCTTCTCCTTCCGTCAAACGCCACCACCGTAGCCAACCGTCACCTCACCTCTCTTCCACCACGAGCCCCCCCTCTCTCTCTCTCTCCTCGATCGCTCCCCCATGGCCTCACCAATCACTCCCCCACATAGATCTCCCTCTCTCCCTTTAGATCTTCTACTCTCCATTTGGATCTTGTTGGATCCATGTGCCTCCACTGTGCGTCGGACAATCAGTGGCCACCCACAGCGACCGAAAGCAACCACTGCCCAGTGCAGCTCCTCCACATAGAGTATAATTTCTACCCCTTTATGGAGAAAATATGATGGTTATATGTTTATTTCGATGCTTGTAATGTGTTTTGAGTATTGGGAAGATTTGTGTGTACTTGGATGTTAATGTGTTTGAGTATTGGGCAAGGGTTGTGTATTTTTTTTTTTTTATGCGTGACGTTGGTTTGGGGATTTTACATGTTACGGGTTGGGATGTTGCTATCTTTGCTTTATCTTGGGTAGAGCTATAGTTCAGTAGAATGCTTTCTAACTTTGATAATATACAATTCATGCCCAATTTTCAAATCACGACTTCTATAAAATTAATTACTTGATTTATAATACACAATATAGTGAATATAATAATTAGTTGATAAAGTATTTTATTTAATACGTACCATGTTATATGATCATTGTCGAATATATAGTAGTAATGAACATGCTGGGATCGATGATTTTTATAATTTGGATCTCTTGATCATTAATGTACGCACGTGAATCTACTTAATTAGTTTTGTAGCTAGCCTTATCATATGTGGACAGGTATTTGCATACACTAAAGAAAATTTCTAGTTGTGGCTAATTATTTATTATGAAAATGATTATTTTCCGTCAAAATAAGTATGTTTTAACAGTAAATAATTATTCTCGTCGCATGTAATTCATCACAAATATTCATTTTTCTTGTAGTGAGCATATATATATATATATATATTTATATATATATGGATGGATGTATTTATGAATATTTAAACTTGATTTATTTTATTATTATTTAGGTTTTTTCTCTCTTTATTACTTTGTTGATTTTGGTCTATTTTGATGAGAATGTTTATTTTATATTTTGTCTGAGCAGTGTTATATGATGTTAGAAGGAAATTTATTTCTTTGAATTGAAGGCTGCATTGAAAGACTTTTATGTTCCACAAATGATGTTGTGTTAAAATAATTTACTGGTTTGGGAGATTGAGGTCTACAGAGTTGAACTTCTTCAATGATCCAAATGTTAGAACATGTAGATAAACCTTTATCTAGAGCAGTGTAGGAGTTTCCTTTTTGTACTTTTTTCATGTAGGTCTCTGTGTGCTCTTGTTTCATGTGAACATTGGATTCACCACGTGAAATCTATACAAGGATTTGCAACCCAACAACTAATGAAATATTCTTTGAGCACTTATTTTTTATGCTCTCCCCATTGATCTTTTTATTATCAAACTTTGATGTGTGCACCAAGATTGCTTTGTTCTACTGTCATTGGAGTGTTCCATTGAATCTTTCACTGTTATGATTTTGTACTGTGATTTGGTCCTGATCTGAGCATGCATTTTGTGGAATCCTTCTTATTACTGTTTGGCTCTTGGAATTATATAAATATTTATTTAATTTCTAGAGTTGTGGGCTTATGGATGACTTATATAAATTGAGCATGTTTTAATCTGGTTTGACTGTGATTAGTTCATCTGGTTTAACTGCTGTTCCATTTTTTTAAATACATACTATTTTTTAAAATAATTATTTCCTGTTTTTTATTTTATTCAATGACTTGATTTGCTTGTTTCTTTTCTTGTCTCACATTGGTTTGTAAAGCTTATATTTGTCTATATTATTATCTATAATCTATATATTTATGAGAGAACATATTTCCCTGTTTGTTGGTATATTTATTGTTCTTTATTTCCTGTTTTTAATTTTATTCAATGACTTGATTTGCTTGTTTCTTTTCTTGTTCCACATTGGTTTTTACCACAATGTGAGGGAGATGGGGCCTAGAACAGATCTGGGTAAGCATTTTTTTTCCCCTATAATCTATGTACACAGATGAGTACTCATCTATGTACTCATCTGTGGTCTTTAAATGAATATTTGGTAATGCATGTGTAAACAACTTGTTCCATTTGTTTACTTTTTTGGTTTGCATGTCATTATTTTAAAAAAACAAATACAACAAAACAAAAAACAAGCACAAGATTGAACATAACCAAGCCAAAACCGCAACACTGAATATAACAAAAGAAATCAAAAGAATTAAGAAAACAAATACAACAAAACACATAAGTAGAAAGAAAACACTGTAAGAGTTAATGATAATAACCTTAGTGTAGAGTTTCTCATCTTTTTAGAACATAACAACATAACCAACAGAAAACCACAGTAAACCAAAAAATAGCATAAATCTGAACAACAGTAGAAACGGGATTTTTTGTGATTGATGGTTGATTTAATGTTTTTTGTGATTTTTTATTTGGTTTTGATTTAATGTTTTGTAGAACGTGTAGAAACGGGATCAGAATGCATGGCTAGATGAGACATGCATGTTTTGATTTTTTTATTAGTTAGATTAATGGTTGATTTAATGTTTTTTGTGATTTTTTATTTGGTTTTGATTTAATGTTTTGTACAACATGTAGAAACAGAATCAGAATGCATGGCTAGATGAGACATGCATGTTTTGATTTTTTTTATTAGTTAGATTCATGGTTGATTTAATGTTTTTTGTGATTTTTTATTTGGTTTTGATTTAATGTTTTGTAATTTGATTTAAAATTATCGGCCTGACTGACCATTTTCTCAGCATGGTTTTTTGTGGAAAAACTACATTTTCCCACAAAAACACTTTACCTATACGCATGCACTAACCATTTATTGGCCATATGAGAGACGAGAGATGCATGTAAACCAGTGACTGACATTTACGCATGTACTGACCTGTAAACCAGTGACTGGCATTTACGCATGCACTAATCAGGAAATGCTGTACAGACAACTGGTAAATTGAATAAATAAAAACAGAGTATAACTGGGAAATTGTGTTTAGACTGCATATTTTAATCAGTTGTGTTTAGACTGCATACTGACATAACTGAGTATAACTGGAAAATTGTATAAA
The DNA here is from genome assembly GCA_011037825.1 of Carya cathayensis. Taxonomy (NCBI): domain Eukaryota; kingdom Viridiplantae; phylum Streptophyta; class Magnoliopsida; order Fagales; family Juglandaceae; genus Carya; species Carya cathayensis. The sequence goes on from QGSO01000442.1 coordinate 467,612, forward strand.
TAAAAAGAAAAATGCTATACATACCGTTGAAACCTCCCGCTGGCAACCACCGTTGCATGAAAATAATTTTTTTTTTAATTTTTTTTTACTTAGTGATTAAGAAACTGTTTTTGAATGATGTTGTGAATTTTTTTTTTTATAAAAATATTTAACAATGTTAAAAAAATACATTTAAAAAATTGTGACAAAAAAGAAAAAAAATTTCACACTAACGGTAGCTCCCAGCGGGAGCTGGGAGCGGTAACCGTAGCATTGTCCATATTTTAATCAGTTGGCAGGTGAGTTATATTTTAATCAGTTGGCAGGTGAGTTGGCAGGTGAGTTATATTTTAATCAGTTGGCAGGTGAGTTCTTTTTTATTTGGACAATGCTACGGTTACTGCTCCCAGCTCCCGCTGGGAGCTACCGTTAGTGTGAAATTTTTTTTCTTTTTTGTCACAATTTTTTAAATGTATTTTTTTAACATTGTTAAATATTTTTATAAAAAAAAAAATTTACAACATCATTCAAAAACAGTTTCTTAATCACTAAGTAAAAAAAAAATTAAAAAAAAAATTACTTTCATGCAACGGTGGTTGCCAGCGGGAGGTTTCAACGGTATGTATAGCATTTTTCTTAAAATATTCACAGGATAAACACAATTTAACGCAATATACAAAGACTCTTGCACGGATAATATGCACAAAAAAGAATAAACAGAAACGGAAAGGGAAATTTACTGTAGCATTGAGATAGAGGCTTTTTATAATAGAAAGATATAGTGATAGGAAAACTCTTGTTATAGGCGGTTAGCGCACCAAATTGCGCACTAATACTGAAAAGTAAAATGAAACGGTGCGTTTCAAGAGGATTATCAGCCATTCTCCTCCTCCCTTGTCCGTTCTCACTCACCCCCATCTTCTCTCCCCCATTTCTCTCGTATATCTCACTCTCACCAATATCCCTTGTCCATTTCATTCTCTCTCATCCATCTAAGATGGATCTAAGATGGATTTATGAATCTAACCTAGTGTTTCTGAAATGGATTTCTAAGATGTATTTTTTAGATGGGTTTAGATAGTCCCTCTGCAACCCGCGAAGGCCCCCCAGTTTTTTTTTTTTATGTTGTTATCTCCAATTCTATCCTCTTTTTGGTGCATATATATTCTCGGTGCTCCTAAGACTAGTAGTTTTGTCGATTTATTTTATTTTATATTTCAAATTATCAAGCAGTATTTTTCATGATGTAGAATATGATATTGTGGGATCTGGTTTTGCTTTTCCATTCATCCATTCATGAAAGTTTAAGCATCGATTACTTTGTAAGGAGATGACTAACCTTAACAGAGATTTAGGGATTTTTGGACAATCACCAATCTAATAAATCTCACTGAAAATCTGCAGCAGATGGAGAAAATGGCGAATATGGAGACGAAATCCTACGATTTAGGATTTCTCAAGGAGGAGAAGATAAAGCTTGAAGCCGACGTTCGAGAAGATGAAGCTTTTCTTTTCTTTTTTTTACTTGCCACGTCATCAATGGTCCGCATTTTGATCCGCGGTGTGCTTGCATATAGAAGAGCTACTATGATATAGTATTAGGATAACTACTAATACTACAGTTATTTATATAATTATTTAGTAGATTACTATTAGTATTAGCATATATATATATAATAATATCTTATAGTGATATAGTATTTGATTATATATCTTATACTACAATATTTTGTGACTTTTCCCACGGTGGAGGGTGGTCCGACAAAGTTAGGATTGAGTGACAAAAAGTATTTTCCCACCAAAATTTTTTATGGGATGTTGGTGGAATATAATAAGTGGCAAATACTACTTTTGCCACCAATTTTTTTTTTTTTTTTTTTTCCGTGGGAAAAGATACATTTATTCCACAAATTTAATATGTGATAAAAACTAGTTTGGTTTGTGGCAAAAGCTATTTGGATTTAAGCCGTTGTTATCCTTCAAATTTATTTACTCACTAATCTTTTTGGTCGGAAATAATACATGTCCCAGGATAAAATTCATGGAAAATATGGTGATATAAATTTTTTTGTGATATATCTTGTTGTGCCAAAAATATGATTGTAATAGACTTCGTGGTGCTAATTATATCACGAAAGTCTACAGTTTTGTGGCAAATATGTATTAGCTACTGAGTATATAATGGTAAAAAAATATTTGCCACAAGTTTCATTTATGGCAAATGCTAAGATATTTTAGAAAAAAATGCGAAAAAAAAGAAAGAAAGAAAGAAAGAGAAAAAGAAAAGAGATTTAGCCAAAAATAATCATAACAAATAGTCTAATGTAGGCTTAAATAAACATATTCCAATATTAGAGATCAAAATTGACACTTAAAATAATTTAAAAAGAAAATTTTAGAAAAATTTATATTTGTTTTAACAAACTCATCCATTCCCAATACATTCAAGTTTTAGAAACCAATACGAAATTATACTTTACAAACTCAAAATTGCTCCATCACTTAATTCCAACACTTCAAAATAATTCATTTTTATCCAACTCCATTCCATGCTCAAACATGAATACAAATGAAACCATATTAACTGTAAAATAATGGGTGTCTAATCAGCTGGAGCTACAAACAACTAAAGTTCAACATTTATCAATAAAAAAGAAACTAGCAAAAAATGAACATTATTGTAATATCATTCTCAATGAACACTACTGCAATGAATACTACTACAATGAACACATATTCCAATGAACACTCCATCAATCACGAGTAAGCACTTTGGCAAAAGGATATTATCGGTTGAATTGGGGGTCAATTATGGTCATCAAACGGGAAACAAGTCACCTGGAGAAAGACTTGAGGATTGATATATTATAAAATACTAGTAGAATAAATGTCCTTTGGACGTGTGCCTAGTTTAGGCAAAATTTTTATGATAGTAATGAAGCAATGTCTAAGGACATTTGCCTAGTTGAGAGAAAATAACCTGATAATATATATGAACTATATACACCACAAAATAAAACCGTTTACAGATAATATTCATATGCATCTCAAAATAAGCTAATATACACATCAATCATAGTAATATAGATCTTAAAATAAAACAAAATAATCATGTATGTTACTATGCATCTCAAAATAAAGGAATATATGCATCCATTATAATAATATACATACCAAATAAAATTTCACATAATACATTTCAGTAGCAACAAATACTTGGCTGAATTTATTCACTTTCACTTATTAATATACAATCAATACATGGGTGCTAAAAATCCTCACAGCAGTGGCCAGATAAACACAGAAAAAATCAGAGGCATTGGAAATTAATTAATAAAAACAAGTTTATAGATGAATAACTAACCAAGAAAGGATGCTTCTCAAATGGTAACTGGTAATGGGAACAGGTTGTCTAGCTTGTTATTAGAAAGGATGCCGTTTGGGTCCAGTTCCCTTTGAGATTTATTTTACGCATCAATAGGGAAACGCTTTCTCAGCCTTGTTTGGAGAGTTGCAAGCTCGTCTTTATCTTTTGGAACCTGCATTACGGGCAAATAAATGTAAAACAAAAGCACATTCTTGTAATGCAAACATATTTTGGCAGTTAGTTCGCTGAGATTAATCTAGGCAATCCTATGAATAATCAAATTGATGATCACAGTTATTATGTATATATGCATCATTCTAAATTGGCGCTTGGTTTTTTTTTTTTTTTATGAGTATTGACTATCGACAATATTTTTTAGGGGTATGGTGATAACTCTAAACATGTTCCCAAACATATAAGTGACGTATGCAGAGTTTTTAATTTATACATTTTAAAACAAAAACGAGATTTGATTTATGTGAATTTGACTAAAATGGAGGGATTAAAATGAATTTGGTGAGTGTGGAAATTCAGAAAACTCAAAAATCATTTTAAGACAGAAAAATAATGCATTCCAAGATATCACGTGGGATGACTTCTCACAATTTGAAATTTATAAAGACACAGATGGAGCAGTTTTTCAAGATTGAATCAGTACCTCAATCTTAGCCCAATGTTCAAAAGAAGAATATTGATCCCACAACTTTGCCTAGGTCAAATGACGGTAGTGGAAGAATTCTTCTATTATTTCCTTTCTTTGGCGTGCATCCATTGTAGGAAGGTATATGATTATACCGACCTGTTCCACAATAAAAAAGTACACATGCATATTTATCTTTATAAATAATTTCACTACATTCCATTAAACAGGATTATACTAAATAGGTCCCCAAAAATTTTACAACCAATGAGATTGTTTATTTGATATGCAGTAAATTTTGTTAGAAGAAAGAAAAGTAGAGCCCTCATTTGGACAAACAAGACTTCTTCGTACATTGGATTTGATTCTAGACCAATTTACAATCCCCCACCCCCACCCCGCGCTCCAAAGAAAAGCAAAATGCCTAAATTATGTCATGTACTTACAACCACACCAAGTACACATCCTAACTTGGCAATAGATCTCCCCAACACTTACAAAATGAAGCCAATATTCAAAACAAGAAAGAAATAAAAATAAATGGGGAAAAAAGGAAAGATGCAGTTGAACTTACCCATGAGAATATATCATCCTCAGCTGGGCTTGAAGCAGGACTCATGGCACTCCTGCTGCAAGCTGACCAACACTGCTCTATTGGAGCAGGTGCAGGTATCTCTTCCTTCTCAATGAGCTGCTTCAACTCTTCCATGAATTCAATGTCTTTCATGCTTGGCTTCACTAATGTTCCTGCAGGGAAACATGTCTCTGAAACCCATTGTTGGCCACCACAATCATAGTAGAAACAACCAATTTCCTCTTCTAAATAATAATAATAATAATAATACAACAATAATAATCATAATATAAGCAATCATCAGGACTTATTTATATTAATTTGTCCAACAAATGGCACCAAAACTTGTTAAATGACAACCCCATATTACTAACAGGTACTTCAAATCCATGTAATTTCAAAAGCAACTACCCAAACCTTGCTAATCAGCAGAAGGTGCTCAGCCATTACTAATATAGGGTAAAATTGTTTAGTCACAGAACAGTGTTAGAAACTACTTTATCACTGCATGACCGTGCTCATGCCATCCTCTCTACCTCATATTTTCTAAAAACAGCCCTTTTTTATCAGTAAAACAACCATGTTTTTCATTGATGCAAGTTGAAAATATAGAGAGAAAATTGTCAATCTAAGGATTAGCTTCTTTAAACTACCGGGCCTAGTATTTTCGGCAATTGCAATGGCTTCTTTATTTCTTCATTAAAAAAACCAGGATTTTTTAAATATAGATATGATAGAAAAGATTAAATTAGCAAGTCCTGGTGTAAAACTTGGTTTCTAAAGATACACTTCATCAAGTTAAGTTCTCATTCTATTAAGCAAATTATGTCAAAAATCTCAACCCACCCAAAAACAAAGGCTTCATTCTCATAAGAGGAAAAGCAAAAAGTTCTCACAACACAAAAACCCATACCAAGTAACTTTGCAATGCCAGAGGAATTCATAGCAATGAGGAAAACAACTGAAGTGAGTAGTTTTCTAAGCTTTTCTTTTTGTTGCTTTTTTAATTCCATTTTTTATTCTTACAAATATGTCAATTGAATTATAATTTTTTTTCAACGGACACAAAAGGAGATAAATTAAAACAAAGATATAAACCAAAAATAATATAATGAAATTTTCCTATGAGGCTGCAGGAGCCCAGAGGACATCATGCAGGCAGCACATCTAAGAAAAAAGCAAACTCCATGGACCATACCTTTCAAGATAATTTGAGTTTGTCAAAGTGTTCACTGTAATACATGAATATATACCACAAGCAAAAATAGAAAGAAGAAGACGGACAAACTAAGCACCTATTTATTACATCCAAGGAAATGTTTAAAATTAATGGATAGAGAAGTATAATCCACATTAAACTTTTTTAAGCCAAAGTACCAGCCTTGTAGTAGAGTAAAGATCCTACTTTGAGCTCTGGTTTAATACTATTTACAGATCCTACTTTCCTTCCTTATGATTATCCACTCAAATCGTATAAATGCAATAGAATAGGTTCTCATTGAAGAGTGCGGGTGGGCTGAATATTCCCAGCCAAGAGGATGAGCCAAACCAGAAAAGACTTAGAAGTGGATTTGCATTAAAGCTACAAAATCAAAATACCCCTGTGGAGAAATATAAACATATATTTGGTATTTCTTAGTATGATTGGCATGTCTTAATCCTTTTGTTATTCATATATGAAACATGGGAGAAAGAAGGTAGGAAAAAACTGTTTTTTTTTTTTACCCCATTCTGCAGGTTTTTATCTTGTTCTCTGTAATAGCAAGTGCAAGTTATTATCAATGGCACAAATACTTTGATATTTATATATACGGACTATTTTCAGACACTAGCATCAATTTTCATACATCAATGGCACAAATATTTTCAGACATCAATGGCAGAGAACAGAGATCCACTATCTATTTCAAATAACAAAGATTAGTGAAACACACAAATGCAGTTTTGGATGCCAGATAAAATGGGAGATCTACAAAAACTAGGGTTTTGAGTTAGTAAGAACATATCTCAGTGCAATGCAACCAAGAAGAAATTCAAATACGTACAACCAAGGATATATCTCGAAATACATACCCTAAAATCACAAAAAGAATCTCATATGAAAGCATATGACGGTGGCTTGAATGCGGATTGCGACAGCGACGTGGAGAAGTCAAGAGGGAATTATTGAGGTATCCAACCATCTACACAAAAAATTAAAATCTGAAAACCATGCTCTTAGTTAATCAAAAAAACTACAAGGGGCTCTTACAGAGATAAGAGATACAGAAAGATGAGGGAGAGACTGTGGGGTATCAGGGGCTTGAAGAAGGAGAAACTTGGGTGGATGTGAGAGAGCTTCTCGCACGGCTGAGAGGAAATCGACGCCGATGGCTAGGCTTGAGATGGCGCATGACGGCAAGGAGGGGGAGAAAACAGAGAAATAGAGGGGGAGTAGAGTAAGGGTTAGGGCGCAATGGTGGACGGAGAGAAAGGAGGGGAAGAGGGAGGAGGGGTTCGGCAACGGCGTCGTGGTGCTATCGACGGTGGCAACGTGGGCTAGCTATGAGCATTGTTGGGGGGTCATGGGAGGGGATGACACAGGTGGGGGGGAGGGGTGGGGGGTGTTTTCGTGAGTTTTTCGCTTGAGTAAAATTAACTGAGTAATAGTATTTTAATTGCCGCTAATGTTTTCGTCGCTAAAACAAATAAGCCATGCTGATGAGGATACAAATTAAATAATTTTTTGCGATGACTTTATTCTATGGTAAAAAGACAATCTAACTAGTCACAATAATTATTTTCTCACTAAAGATCCATATGCTACACATGTTTATTATCCAGAAAACAAGTTGGTCACGAAAACTATGGATGTAGTAGGAAAAAATCTTTTACCATCAAATATTATCGACTACGACAATCTCATGGAAAAATACTTATGTTTATTCTCTCTAACAATTTTGGTGGCAAAATGTCACTTTTTCCCACAATCTTATGCCGCGGAAAAAAAACTCATTGCAAAAGCCACTAAATGTTGTAGTTAATTAGTAATAATATGCTAGTGATAATATGTTAATGTCTAACTTATTTATATATTTGATTATATATATTAATGATAATACACTTGGCTACATATATGTTAGTGATAATATGATGGTTACATCTACTTTTTATATTAGTGAACATAATCAAATGTATAGAAATGTATTTATTAAAAAGAATATATCTTATAATTTATTATGCTATAAAATGTATTTATCCTTAATATATATAGTTTATACTAATAACAGATGATCAAATGTTCAACTTTAATATTAAAAATATATATAAAATGCTATATTAGATTTGAGAAAAGATATTTGCAACCGTGAATTGTGCAACCGCCACGTAATTACTTTAAAACAAATTGAGTAAAACATGGAACCCACATGAAAAAATTAATTTTTTAATAGTAGGCCCCATTCTTTTTTAAAGCGATTATACGGCATTTATGTTCTTCAAGGTTATATGTAGAATTACTCGTAAGATTTAGATGATTAATTTTATGTTATATCAAATATTATATTAATTTTTTGTTATTATATTATTATTGTTATTATTATTCATGAATACTAGGGTTTTAAAATTTATGTTATATTAATTACAATTTAGTATATAATATAAAATTATTTCATATATAATTATATAAATTATATATCAAAATGATACATAATATAAAAAATCATATAAAATATATTTTATATAATATGAAAAATTAAAAAATATATATATTTGTACCGGTCCGGTGTTAGAAAATGGAAAAGCAGAATCGAACCAATTTTGAGAAAAATGAAAACCAATATCGGGTCTAACCGATTTTGAATCGGACTGAATCTACCATTCTTTCTAGTTCACCAGTTTACCGATTTATCTTTCTTTTATTTTCATTGGTGTTGATCAAATATATATTTTGTGGTCCGTCAGACACAAAGAGATTATAAAAAATAATTTGACAAACTTATGTGATTTTATATAGTTCATTAGATATACTTTACAATCTAACAAATCACATCAATTAAGTCACATCAATTTTATAAAATTATTTTTATATAATTCTTTTGATATTAGAGTATTTATCTTTTTTTTTTAAATAAAATATTATAATAATATTATAGCTTTTTCATATTTTAGAGACAAATATTTGAAATATATATTAAAAACAAAGAATAAATGCGGCATTTTTTAGTTTTAAAAGTTGGTGCAACTAGAGCTAATTTTCATTAACTATTTTAAAAAAATTAAGAAAAATTTGAATTATTTATTATATTTTGTATGAAAATTTGAAAAAATTATAATGATAAAATAAAAATTTTGAGTTTGAAATGAAAATTTTTATTTACCAAACCGAAGCTATTTTGAAGTTATTAAGTTGGCACTTGATCGTGGAGGTAATAGTTATATTTTCAAGCACATTGATCATGTCGATCTTCTTTGGTTCCTAGTGAGTGCCAAAAAGTTTTTTGCTTTCCATATATTTCTTATTCAAAGTTTTTAGTGTTTGCTCTTGCATGAGATTTTTCTGTCCTAGCTTGATTGGTTACTGGTGTGTATGTGGCGTAGGAGAACGTACAAGGGAGGAACACTTAATCAGGTGGAAATATACAACCTGATTATATATTAGGCTGAAAATCTAGGTGTAGCAACTAGAAATTTTCTGCAACAGCTAGGCAAATCACAAGTCAAAGTTTTGTGACTGTTAGACTTATTTTTAGCTTTCATTCCTAGAATAGATTCGGTATACTTGTATATATTTCCATACAAACAATTGTAATAGTGTGTGTGAAATATTCTTCACCAGTGCAATAAGAAATTCAGTGTCAATATTTTCAAACTTTATCATGGTATCAGGAAAGCCTTCCTCTCATGAGAACTCGATCCCAAACATTGAAAATACCCATAACCCAATCAAAACCCCACCATCTCCAACAAAGTCTTATTGCTCTCAATATCACTGCCTAAATAAATGAAAAACTCACACCCTCAACCTTCCCTCAATGGCAGGCCTAGTTCAAACCCCTCCTTATTGGGTATAATCTACTTGATTATGTTACTAGAAATAAACCTTGTCCCAACCCCCACTGATCCCTCCATTTCTATCCTTCTAAGAACCCACTGGATAAGATAATATATGCTTATTCTCAGTGCCATTTTGTCTTCAACAACCACCACCATAACACCATTCATTTCCAACGCCAAAACCTCCCAAGAAGCATGGAAAAAATTACACACCATGTATACAAGCAAATCCTGCACTCGTGCAATGCAACTTAAAGAAGAACTCACCTTGATAAAGAAGGGCAATCAAATGTTCAAGAATACCTACACACTGTCAAGTCTCTTGTAGATGAAATTTTTCATATTGATCATCCTATCTCTGAAGATGATCTCATGCTCTACATCCTAAATGGACTGGGAACTGACTCTGCAAAATCGCAGCCCCCATTTGTGCATGGGAATGCCCACTCACATTCGAGGAGTTACATGACCTTGTAGGTCACGATGCCTACCTATGATGTCTTGAAGCCACATCTCAGTAGTTGGTCACCTCTGCCAACTACTCCAATTGACGACTTAGTGCTAGCTCTGCTTTTGGAGGCCACAACTCTGAGGGCTTCTCAAAGCAAAATGGGTCTGGCCGTAACAACGGGTCTCAACAGCAAAACTCTTTATTGGCCCAGTACTGAAACAATGGTGGCCCACGAGATAATAGAAAAAACAAACCCACTGGACAACGCCGTTACATACCAAAATGCCAAATTTGTGATCAATTGGGTGACATTGCCAGTGGCGGAGCCACGTTGGGGCGGAGGGGCCATAGGCCCTGTCCCCCAGAAATTTGAAAAAATAAATAAATATATATGTTAATTTTTTAATTTAATAAAATAATGTTAATTTATCATATATTAGTCCCTCCTCTAAATATTATTTTGGCCCCTCCATAAAATTTAATCTAATATAAAAATGATATAAATAAAACACATCTCATATAAAATAAAATACATATTTTTATTATAAATAAAATTAAAAAAAAAATTATAACTATAACTGGTAGTATTTCTAGCATCTTTCCATTTTCTAAAGCATTTTATTCTCCGAGTTATGGCTTACGACAATCTGCCAGACTGCCTTTTACAAACTACATTTCCTTCATACAAGGCACAACACCATACTTTCACATCTCATCCTTCACATTTTGTTTTCTCCATTTTTCAACATCAAGACACATCTCATCCTTTACATTTTATTTTCTCTTTTTTTTTTTCAACATCAAAATGAAAAAGAAAGGTAGCAGAAGATTTTACCTGCTCTGCTGCTCGACTGTGAGGCGTGACGCGACAACTGTCGACGGACCATTTCCAGTTTCCAGGAACAAAACTTTTCTCACCTCCTCGCATCAACACATGATCGCATCTCTCTCTATCTCTCTCTCTCTCTCTCTCTCTCTCTCTCTCTCTCTCTCTCTCTCTCGCAAGTTCACAACCTCATTCAGTCGCCCTCGCTCTCGCAGACTCTCTCTATCGCATTTCCATCCTAAAAGGTTCGGCCTTTTTATTTTTGAAGCTTCCAGATTGATGAGATCATGAGATAGTCAAATAGTCAAAGATGGAACTTGGCCCCTTTTGTCTCGACATGCTTTTTTCTAATCTATTTTTTTTGTCTTTTCTAATCCTCTGCAGTAGTTACTCACGTCTCACAAAGTAACAAATTTCATAATATTATTTATTTATTTCTTTAATAGATTAATACTTTTATTTATTTAGTAGATTAATAATTTTTTTCTATATAGTAAACTAACATTTTATTATTTAGTAGATTAGCAAACGTATTTGATAGCCCCTGCCACTTCTCATCTCACAATCCAACGAAGCACCATTTCTTTACACCTTACTCGTTTATCTGTACGTGGGTATGTCTTTTTTCTTTATAAAAATTTTATATTGGTATTAATCATATTATATATATTACATATACTAATTGTGTATGGTTGTATGTACTGATTTAAGTTTTTTTTTTATAGAATTATCTGTATTAATAAATTGTTTGATTTTCAATTTTAGATTGTTGGATTTTAATTTGAAACCTTATTATTAGAATATCTATAAAGTTTATCTAAGTTTCTAACTTTATGTTATATGTTTCAATTTGATTTTAAATTTAGGTTCATGAATAATGTCTAAATTAAAAACTATAAACTCAATCTTCAAAAGAAAAGAAGTTGATCTTCCAAAACATTCTTCTAAACTTCCAAGGATTGAACTTGAGGAAAATCTTGATCTTAACTCTCTAATTTTAGAATCTGAAAGAATTCATTTTACATCGTCAACACTGTTTTTTTTTTAAACAAACGAGTAGACTTCATTAAAAAAGTATAAAAGATGATACATTAGGAGCGGGTGGGGCTCCCCAACAAACGCCCCAGAATAATAATAACAGTGCAAAGATGTGGATAAAAAAAAAAAAAAAAAAAAAAAGGGTTTTAGCGACCAATTTCTTGGTCTTCACCCATGTCCTACCAAGAGGACGCCGTCGTAAAAGACGGTAATAAGATGCTCGCAAAAAAATGTGAACAACTCCGCTAGAAGCGACGAAGGAGGCGGGTGCGCTGTTATTTATTATCTTGAGATGATTTTTGGAGAGATCTGCAATCCTTTCTTCAAGATCACCGGTTAGGGAAAGTAAAAACATTGTAGAAAGCATAGCATCGGGTGGATTGATCTGCTGCCAGTGAACATCTGCAAATCCGCACACTTGTGATGGCGTGAGGCAGCCACGCGCCGATGGAAAGAGGATGGGGTGGCCCAGATCTAAAAGATCTTGGCAAGATGAAGCGACTGGAACAACGTGTGTCGCCATTGGAGGCCTCGGAGTGCGGCGGCTCATGAAGACCACGCGTGGAAACAAGCCGCGCGTGAGGACAACGCACTGATATTTTTGGCGCGACTCCGCGTCTTCTAAATAGATCGGCGGCTGTAGAAAGTAGTGGTGTGGCGTGTGTAGGCTGAAGGAGGTCGGAGAGAAGCATATCTAACCAAAACCGAACCATAGGAGAGAGGAGGAAAAAAAGACTACTATATTCACAGTGTGGAAAGGAAAAGGAGAAGGAGAGGAGAGTGAAAGCCACAATTCCACCCTCCTCTCCGGCAATGGCTATCACAAGAATGGAGCTTTCTAGAGAGAAGGTGGAGTGTCTCTCTCTAAAAACCAAAAGGGGTGCGGACCATGTTAGATTACATTGTCAAAACTTAATTCTAAAGAGATTGATATATTTTCTCTACAACGAGATCCGAGATTACGTCCTCCTATATGGAATTATCCAATCAATCAGTGTGATGAAATAAGTAGAGCTTATTTAAAAATGGGTCCATATCAAATACGTCTCTCAAAATCCATTTTCTGGTTCTGAAAAGCATCATCGTCGCTTTCAAGTTTCATGGTTTGTACAATTTGGATCTTAGTTAGAGTATTCTCCATCAAATGATGCTGCATATTGTTTACCTTGTTATCTTTTTTACAATGAAAGTATCTCAACGTTCTAGATGTGATGTATTTACTGTCATAGGATTCAGAAATCGGAAAAAGATTAATAATGGAAAACATTGTGCCTTTTTGAATCATATTGGGGAGGATCGTTGTTTTTGTCATAATAATGCTGTGAAATCATGTGAGGATTTATTAAAAAAATCACAGCATATTGATAAAGTAATGAATGCACAAAGTTCTGAACAAATTCTCAACAGTCGACTCTGAGTAAAAACATCTATTGATGTTGTTCGATGACTTATATTTCAAGGATGTGCCTTTAGAGGTCATGATGAGACCCTTGATTCAAAAAATCGATGTAATTTCTTGGAGATACTTAAACTATTGGCTTCCTATAATAATAAAGATTGGAAAACTTGTTTTGAAAAATGCTCTTAAATCTTCAAAGTATATTTCACCCCAAATTCAAAAAGAGATTTTGGAAGTTCTTGCAAAGAAAGTAAGAAATAAAATTCGTGAAGATGTTGGGGATTCTCGATTTTGTATTATTGTTGATGAGGCACGAGATGAGTCTAAGAGGGATCAAATGGCTATAATATTGAGATTTGTTGATGCTAATGGTTTTATACAAGAATATTTGTTGATCTCGTACATGTTAAAGATACATCGACATTGACTTTAAAGAATGAAATATATGCAGTTCTTTCTCGTCATTGTCTTGATATTCAAAATATTCATGGGCAAGGATATGATGGAGCTAGTAATATGCGTGATGAATGGAACAGATTACAAGCATTATTTCTTAAAAATTGCCCATATGCATACCATGTTTATTATTTTGCTCACCGATTACACTTAGCATTAGTTGCTGCATCTAGATAGGTGGTTTCTGTTCATGATTTTTTTCAAATTTAAACTTTATTATCAATGTGGTGGGAGATTCATGTAAACGTCATGATGAATTGCAAGCTGCTCAGGCAACACATATTACACATATTATAGTCATTGGTGAACTTGAAAGTGGAAAATGAGCTAACCAAATTGACACTATCAAACGAGCCAGTGATTCTCGTTGGGGTTCTCATTTTTATTCTATTTGCAGTCTACTACGAATGTTTGAAACTATTTGCACGGTGCTAGAAACCATAATAAAAGAAGGATTCACTTAGTCTCAATGTGGGAATGCAAATACTGCTTATAAAATGATTACCTCATTTTAATTCATATTTATTTTACATTTCATGAAGGAAATCATGGGTATTACTGATGTTCTTTTTCAAGTTTTGCAGTAAAAATCTCAAGTTATTTTAAATGCCATGCATATGGTTTCCACTACAAAATGACTTATTCAAAAGTTGAGAAATGAAAGTTAGGGAAATCTGCTTGAGAATGTTATTTTTTTCCAAGAAATTTGATATTTACATCCTAGAATTGAGCTCTTGTTATGTACAAGGTCGTGGTCATCATCAACAAGATCACATTACGATAGAACATCATTATCATTTTGAAATATTTAATACTACTATAGATTTTCAAATGCAAGAGTTTGACAATAGGTTTGGTGAAGGAATGAAAAAGCTTTTAACCCTTAGTTCAGCTTTGGATCCAAATGATGGATCTAAATTCTTTAATATTGATGATATATGTTGTCTTGCGGAAGAGTATTATCCTACTGATTTTTCTGATAATGAGAAAATCATTTTAAGGTTTCAATTGAATTATTTTGAAGTTAATGTGCTTAACCATCAAAAGTTTGAAGATTTGATATCCATTGCAGATTTATGTCGAAGATTGGTAGAGACAGAGAAATAAAAAATATATTATCTTATTGATAGATTAATTCGTCTAATTTGACTCTTTCAGTGTCTACAACAACCAATGAATGAGCATTTCAGTTATGAAAATTGTTAAAACAAGGCTTTGCAACAAGATTGAAGATGAATTCTTAGTAAATAATTTAGTTGTTTATATTGAAAGAGAAATAGTTAAGAATTTTGATTTAGATTCAATACTTTATTATTTTGTTTGTTTAAAAGAATGCAAGTTACAATTTTAGACACTATGTATTTTTTTTTGTTTAATATATTTGTATGAATGTCTTTATATTATTTCAATAATATATTATTTTTGACATATCAAATACTTTTTTAATACATAAGTTGTATTAAACGTATTTTATTTTTTATTGTAAATTTTCATATCAGATTATTATATATCATAAAAAAATTGTATAAAAGTATAACAAAAAATATGTTATGTATATTGTTCTAATTATGTTTGGCTCCCCTAGAGTAAATTCCTGGCTCTATGACTGCACATTGCCAAATACTGTCCCCGTGTGTAGTTCTCTGAAGTAATGGCAAACTGTGACTCAACATCACCAGCCTAAGACACAAAATGGCTTATTGACTCGACAGCATCCCACAATGTCACTGGTGATTTGGCTAATTTATCAGCTCATTCTGAATATGATGGCATTGACAAGGTTGTAATCGGTGATGGTTCACGTTTGCATGTCTTACACATTGGTTCATTGGTTTTTCACTCACCCACACGCACCTTTCATTTAAATGATACTCTTTGCGTTCTTAATATATGAAAAAAATCTTATTTTCATCCAGCATTTTACAATTCAAAACCATGTTTTTGTTGTATTTTATCATTCTTTTTTTCTTGTTAAGGATCAAATCACGAGGGCAGTTCTACTCAAAGGTGCACGTGAAAATTGTTTTTACACTCTACCAGAGTCAATGGTGAAATATTTTCTAAAAATAGTAGCAAACGTGTGTGAATTGGGTGGCACAAAAGTCTTGGACGCCTGTCTAATAAAATTGTTCATCAACATGTCAACTCTTTTTGTCTTCCAATAATAAAAGCAAAAGTTTCCCAACTCTGTACTTTTTGTTCAGTCAATAAAGCATACAAACAACCATTTCGGCCCACTAGTCTTCAAAGTCATACACCACTTGACTTAATTTATACTGATGTTTGGGGCCCCTTCATTTTTGTTGGCATTAATGGATCTCGCTATTATTTTATTTTTGTTGATCATTTCATAAAATATATTTGGTTCTAGCCTATGGAAATAAAATATGGTGTTAGCACAATATTTCCTCAATTTAAACATCTCGTTGCAACCATATTTCAATAAAAAATCAAAAGCATTTATTTGGATAATGGCAATGAATTTATGGTTTTAAAAAAATATTTTTCTATTCATGGAATAAGTAATTACACCACTACCCCCATACATTCTAGCAAAATGGTATTTCCGAGCATCGTCACTGTCACTTAGTGGAAATGGGACTCACACTATTACATGATGCTTCACTATCCTTAAAATATTGGCCTCATGTTTTTTCCAATGCTACATACCTTCTAAATCATCAGCCCACACCAATTCTAAACAACAAATCACCATTTGAAGCATTATTTAAACATACACCAAACTATCTCAAGTTAAAAAAGTTCGGCTGTCTATGCTTTCCACTCACTTGGCCTTACAATACCAACCAACTTCAGCCCAAATCCATTCCCTATCTATTAGTGGGCTATTCTTTGGCCCAAAATGAAGACAAATGCATTGATCCAAAAACCAAAAGAGTCTATCAATTTCGGCATGTCCTTTTCGATGAAAACTAGAATGATTCTCATGACAACCGAGACTCTTTGTCATCCTCGGCAGTTGCTCCACTCATCAACGTGTCATCTCCACCACAACCTCTACCAGTGACTTCGGTAGAGGATAACACTTCTACATCACCTCTAGGTAATGCCTTTGTTTTCACTTCTTCTAATTTATGAAATCTAGACTCTGTTCATTTGGGCCCTAATTTCTCTTCATCACATGATAGTGAGGTATCCTCATCAAATTTACATGTGCTTCCTATCACACATGACACAACTTTGCACATAGATTCCACATCGATTTTCTGTGACTTACCTACAAACAAATTACTCGAACCCACTCCGTGACCGCTCAGTCGATGAACAACATCCATAAATCCAAACAACTGAATTCAACAACCAAACATTCCATTCCAAATATGATCTAACCAAGTTGTGTGGGCCAAGCACTCTGTGAAACACACTGGAGAATAGCAATGTTAGGAGAACTCATTACACTCATGTGCCATGATACATGGGAACTGGTTCCCCCACCAAATAACTGTAAAACAGTGGATTGCAAATGGGTATTTCTTGTCAAACGCAAAACTGATGGGTCTATTGATCACTTTAAAGCGAGGCTTGTTGCTAAAGGTTATAATCAACACTCTGGGTTGGACTACGAGGAAACCATTAGTCCCGTTGTGAAGCCTGCTACTATTAGAACTGTTTTGACAGTTGCTGTGATGCATGGATGACATTTGAGACAACTTGATATCAACAATGCATTTTTGCATGGACAATTGACTGAAACAATATATATGGTCCAACCCCCGGGATTCAAAGATGCCTAAAAACTTAAGGATGTTTGCAAGTTGAATAAGGCCATCTATGGCCTCAAACAAGCTCCTTGAGCTTAGTACTCGGCACTAAAAGTGGCAATCATGAATTTTGGTTTTTAAAATTTGAAAGCGGACTCATCTTCTTTCATATATCATCACAATTCTATTTTGTGCTATTTATTAGTATATGTGGATGATCTAGTTATCACCGGTAGTGACATGAACTTTGTGTCTTATATCATTGAAAAATTTGGAGTTCGATTCTCTTTAAAGGACATAGGCCAACTTCATTTTTTCTTGGGAATGGAAGTCATTTCTACTAAATCAGATCTCTTCCTCTCACAACACAAATATATTCGGGACCTCCTATCTAAAACCAACATGACGGGGGCTAAAGAAGTTTCTACTCTACTGTCTACAAGCACAACTCTAAAGTTGATTGATGGGACAACATCCTTCAATAGTACCGAGTTTCGAAGTGTCATTAGATGTCTCCAATATTTATCTTTCACCCGTCTAGACATTTTTTTTTCCAGTAAATAAACTCTCACAGTTTATGCACAAACCCACAGTAACTTATTGGGTAGCTGCAAAGAAGCTCCTCTGCTACTTGAAGCAAGCAATCTCTCATGCATCCACACAAAAAAAAAATTTCAGTTTTGATCTCATAAGATACTCTGATGTTGATTGGGTGGAAATTTTGATGATCGTACATCTACCTCAGCATACATAAGCCTTCTTGGATCAAACCCTATATCTTGGAGTTCAAAAAAACAAAGAGCTGTAGCAAGATCGTCGACTGAAATTAAATATAGATCCCTTGAAAATGCAGCCTCAAAAACTGTGTGGCTGCTATCACTATTCAAAGAACTCGGTTTACTAATGAAAGCTTCACCGAAACTGTTATGTGATAATTTGGGTGCAACTCACCTTAGTTTTAATCCAGTACAGCATTCTCGGATGAAGCATATTTAGATTGATCTACGTTTTGTTTGTGATATGATTCAACCTGGCATTCTCAATGTTCATCACGTCAACACTCAAGATCAGCTTGCGGATTTATTGACAAAACCCTTGTCACAACAATGCAGAGATTCTGTCAAAAACAAGATTGGCTTAGTCAATAGCAACTCCTTCTTGCGGGGGCGTATAAAGGAGACAACTAAAATCAAGTACAAGATCATACAACCTAATATTAGGTTGAAAATCTGGGTGTATCAGCTAGGCAAATCACAAGTCAAATTTTTGTAATAGTTAGGCTTCTTTTGAGCTTTCATTCCGAGAATAGATTCTGTATACTTGTATATATTTCCATACAAACAATTCTAATAGTGTGTGTGAAATATTCTTCAAGAGTGCAATAAGAAATTCAGTGCCAATATTTTCAAACTTCATCAGAATAGACGGAAGATGAGTATAATTATATGATAGATGATTAAAATCACAATTATCACATGTATGTTTATTCTTCTTCTTCAATTCCTCTTCTTGTTTTTACTACTTTCTCTTCGTTTGATATAAAGTCCTTCTAGGGACATACAGGAATCCCACAAAGGGATTCACTCACTGACATGTATTTATGTCAGGTCAGTTTTTTTTTTTTTTAATTCCTAAACTTGCCAGAACTCTCTCGTGAGATGATAAGCTTTTTGCCCCATCCTGCTCTAGAAACTATCCTGTTTAATTGATTTTCTTTCCCTCCCCATGCATTTAGTTTCCAAGGTCGATGGTAAGCCACTTTTATCTCTATTTCTTTTTTGGTTTTTCCATTTCTACATCTAAATTTAAAACCCTACCAAACGCTAAAAAAGATTCAAGTATGCTGAGCATCTTTCAAATTTACAAACGGTGATAGCACACTTTTTGCAACCAAAACTTAAATTTAACATCTAAATCACATCCGCATCTTTTCCTCCAAAATACAAAGCTAAGTTAATTACCACAAAAGGAGGAGGAGTCACTACTAGTGGTTGAACATCTCAAACCACTAGATCCACTAACGGCATAAGCAATAGCATCCTTATCAACTACTACATGTGAGAAGTTTTCCAAAAGAATTTCCTCTCCAATGTCCACATCCTCCTCCCCAAATCCCCATTTCTTGTTCATCTACACCAGCACAATTTCGACCACCGTCTCTCCCAAAGGAGATTGCATTTCAACACCAAGAAAATAATATCGTCACTCCAAACCAAGCTTAAAAGGAATGCAAACCAGTCAAACACAACATTGCAAAGTTGTCATTATTACCTTTAGCCAAATAGGATTTCAGTTGATCTTCCATTGTTGTTTTGGTTGAGGAGCCCTTGTTGTTTCATCTTGCACACCATCTTCTTGTGGTAAGTCACCTCAAGCTCCCATAGTGTTTCCGTGTCAATGACCTCAATATCAAGCTCAATCTCGTCCCTGTGCTATACCAAATGTCCATTTCTCTTCTTTAAAACCTGCACAAACTGCTCCATCTTCTACTAACCTTTCTTTTGACTAATTTTAACGGGTCTAGGAATGGAAAGGGAGGACTACGGAGAGAGAGCCAAAGGGCTGGGCAGCAAAAAGAGTGACTTTATAAAAAGAAAAAAAAAAGAACGTGACATAATAATTGTGTGGGATACTTTGTGGGATTTATTTATATTCTTATCAATTCTCTTTGAAAAATATGACAGGGCCTTTATCTAGCATTGCAAGCAAGGCTTTTGGGAGTGGAATGTGTAAAGAGGTGGTGCAAGCTAGTCAAACCTAACGACAATGTCTCCCTTTTTTGGAGGTTGTGGTATTCTATTTGGATTACTAGAGAATGGATCATTCTTTTGTATTACATTTTGAAAATTAGATTTGTATTACTAGAGAATTGATCATTCTTTTGTGGTATTCTATTTGGTATTCTATTACATTCTTTTGTAGATGTCAGTAAACTAAAACTACATCTATTCATGGGTATCAAAAAAATAAATAACTGACTAACAACTTCATTTTCAGCATTTGAAAGCACCGGTAAAAGAATCTAGAACACTGGGAGTATAAAAATTTGCTGAGACTTGTAGATGTTAGTAAAATAAACTACCTCGATTGGTGGGTGCCTATTTTGGTGCTGACAAAATAATTACCCAATGACTGGCATTTTTAAGCTCCGATGACATAGTCTCCAAAATGCCAATACCAAAATAATTTACCGGTGCTTGTAGACGTCAGTAAAATAAAAAAGATTATTGGCATTTGTAAGCGTCGGTAGCAAAATCTACAAAACACAAGTATCAAAATAATTTACCAGCGTTTGTAGGCATAAGTAAAATGAAAAATGGTTACCGACATTTGTAAGCGCCGGTAACACAGTTCACAAAATGTCAGGCACAACAAATATTAATGGTACTTGTAGAAGCCGGTAAAAAAATTGTTGGGGATGAATCGATTGATTGGCAGCATTTGAAAATGTTGACAACATAATGTATAAAACGCATGTAACAAAAAATGGGATGGTACTGGCGTTTACACTTCTATGTTGGTGCTTGAGATGTGTCAATAAAAAAATGCTGGTAAAATCATTATCGGTGTTTATAGTCAAATTGCCGGCATTTATTTGAAGCGGCAAACTACCAAATTTTTTATAGTGATATAATATATATATATATATATATATATATAATATTGGGTTCCACATTCCACACATGCAATATTTTATGGACAATGTTAGGGGATTGTGAAAGATGCACTCTGCATTGTATCTATAAGTGTAAATACACTTTTCTTGTTTTTTATTTTTTTAATTATTTTTTAAACATCTCTAAATATTTTTTCAAAAAATTAACGAACTTACTAAAAATCACTTGTTTAACCATTAAGTAAAGGGTGGTGCTAGAGGCAACGATAGAATTCAATACTGGCAATGTATTTTTTTTCTTTTGTTTAGAGTATTTTTATGTATTTTAAAAAATAGAAAAAAATAAAAAATATAATATTAAAATATAAACAAATACAAATATTAAAAAGAAATCACTTTGTCAGTACAAAATCTCGATGGAAATATCATTTTCTTGAGACGTCATTCTCGAGTCACCGAGCATTTTCCATATTTTATACACAAGGTTTACATGATAGATCATATATTTCGATTAGAATTATAAAAAAAGTATTTAGATAAAACTGAATAATTTAAGGAAATTTCCCTAATGGGTCTTGCTTGGGTCTTGTGACACAAAATTAGGATATTTCCCATTAACCAAACCGACTTCGTGTAGTATTTTTTTAAGCCCTCAATCAATAATTTACCGAATGAGATTTTTTCCGGAGTTTTTTGGTTTTCTTTTGGTTTTAAAATGTTTTGGGTATTACAAGAAAATTACTTATTTATATCTAGTTATTTCTTGCGAAAATTCCTATTTTATACTAAAATAAGGCTATTTTTATTGTAAATAGTTATTCTCGTTACAAATATCCATTACAAATATTCATTTTTCTTTCAGTGAGGTTTTAATCTATGTGTTTGTTTAGTTCGAGACGGAAATGTAATTTTTATCAACTGGTGCTTCTATACAGGTAGGAGTTCTTGGGCTTTGAAAATGAAAGAGAATTTTGGGATTTTTGTTGATAGAGCTGAGTATTTTCCTTTTCATTTTAAAATGTTTTGGTTTTTAGGGCTCGTTTGGAGAGTAAGATGAGATGAAAATTTTATAAAAATTAGTAAGATAATTTGTGAATAGTAATAAGATAGTTTGACTTGAATATTTTTTAAGTTTTGAAAAATGAGAGAGAAAAAATTGAATAAAAAAATAATATCAAGTTAAATATTGTTAAAATATAGTTTTATAATATTATTATTGTTTTGATATTTGTAAAAGTTGAATTATTTTTTATTTAAAAGTTTAAAAAAGTTATAATGATTAGTTTGAAAAAGTTATAACGATTAGTTTAAAATTTTGTATTTGAATTGTTGGAGAAGGAGAATGGATAAGATGATATAAAATAAAAATTTTAAAATTAGATGTATTTCTAAACAAACTGTTAATTTGTGTGTTTGGAAATGACCGGAAATGCGTGGAAGCCACCGTGGATAGGAAAAACAAAGATTGCAATGGAAAAACAAATTTCTGTACTTGTAACATTTTAAAGTAAATAAAATAATAATTATTTTTTTACCCTAAATTGTAAACAATTTGTGGTATAGCTGTTATTATATCATTTTCCGTCTAATTAAGATGGGAGTAATGTGAGTTGGCGGAGGTTCTAACCTAAGTCTGGCTACCTGTCAGAGTACTTACGTTTAAAGCTACCCTTCAGTACGTGCTCAGTAATATCTGTTGCTAACAGTCAAGCGCGAAGACTTTATATATATCTCATAAATCTCTCTGCATGCCATTGCCCACAATACCAGTTATATACAGTACTAATATTATCTATTATCTACCAGCAAATCAAGCCAAGAAAAATGAGTCAAAGCTCAGGAAAAAATCAACATGTTGCAGTTTTGGCATTTCCATTTGGCTGCCATCCCTGGCCTTTACTCAACCTAGCTTCCAGATTAGCATCGGCCGCCCCTGACGTGAGGTTCTCCTTCCTCAACACTGCCAAATCCAACCAAAAGCTCTCTGCCACCTCAGGAGCTCACCTCCCACTCAACCTTAAATCCTACGATGTTGCGGATGGCGTGCCGGAGGGACATGTCCTCACTCCCGGGAATCCCCTCGAGGAAGTGGAGCTGTTCCTTGAGGCTGCACCTGAGAGCTTCCGTAAAGGCATGGATATGGCAGTGGCCGAGTCTGGGCAGCAAAAGATCACCTGCATCTTGAACGATGCTTTCTTGGTCTTTGGCTGCGATATGGCTGCGGACATGCATGTAAAGTGGGTCCCTTTATACGTTCCCGCACCCTACGACCTCTCTGCCCACATTTACAGTGCTCTCATCCACGAGACTTATTCCAAAGCTTGCGGTGGCGGTGAAGCTCATGGTAATGGCGGTGCAGGGGGAGATCTAAACCCTATTGAAAAAACCTTAGATGCCATTCCAGGACTCTCCGTAATGCGCTTCGGGGACTTACCCCAAGAATTACTTCAAGGTAATCGCTCAAATTCTTCATCAATTTTTGCACGCACACTGCGCAGAATTAGTGAGGTCCTGCCACGAGCAAATGCTGTTGTCATGAACTCTTTCCAAGAACTAAACTCAACCATACTCACCGATGATCTCAAGTCCAAGTTCCAAGACATTCTGTACGTGGGTTTTCTCACATTAATAGTCCCAACTCCACCCCTACCACCATCGCATTCAGACGCCACAGGCTGCCTCCCATGGTTGGACGAGCAAAAGCCAACATCGGTGGCATATATAAGCTTTGGAACAGTGGCGGCGGTGCCACCCCACGAGTTTGCAGGTTTAGCAGAGGCGCTGGAAGCGAGTTGCGTTCCTTTTCTTTGGTCTCTTAGGGAAAACTTCAAAGCATTTCTGCCGAACGGGTTCCTCGAGAGGACAAGGAAGCAAGGAAAAATAGTTCCCTGGGCACCCCAGGCTCATGTCTTGTCACATAAAGCAGTAGGCGTGTACGTTACACACTGTGGATACAACTCTGTGTTTGAGAGCATTGTCGGAGAGGTTCCGATGATCTGCCGGCCGATCTTAGGCGACAATAAGATGAACGGACGGATGGTAGAAGACGTGTGGGAGATAGGGGTTAGGGTTGAGGGAGGGGTGTTTACAAAGAAGGGAATGGTCAAGAGCTTGGAGCTCGTTCTGGGACATGATCAACATGGAAGGAGGATGAGGGAGAAGATCAGAGATCTTAAAGAGCTTGTTGTGAAAGCTGCCGGACCTGATGGGATTGCTTCCAAAGATTTCAAAACTTTGGTTGAGCTAATCTCTCAATAAATTATCAGTACCTGCAGAAAGAAAGGTCACCATCTCCGAATAATTTGATATTTTCATTTCAGCATGTTTTCCTTCAATCCCTGTACGTACGTTTGGGGAACTCATTTTATTGTCCGTGTGGTTTTGCTCCTTTCTTTTCCGAGAGAATGCTATAATGAAGTGGGTACGTAGTCTTTTATAAAGTTTGCAGTACTGTGAACGACGATAAAAATAATAATAATAAAATTCTTGAGACCATCATGCTTACTTAAATTAGAAACTGTACTTTAAGTACTTTTAAAATTCTATTTTTAGAAATCTAAGTTTGGATATTATATAGGTTGAATTGAGTCTTCACAAAAAGCAGTGTGCCATTATTTCTTATATATTATATGTCCATCGAAGTATTCTCACTTAATCTCACTAAATTAAATTTCCTTAGTACGTAATTTAGTACATTAATTACATACATATGGTTGAGGATATGTTTCATACCATCAATTATATTGATACCTACTTCATAATGAAGTAAAGGAACGACACAGGTGCCCAGCTCAAAAAGCATGTCATGACAACTACTCCAGCTCATGAAGTTATGAACAACCATATATGTGGTCCTAGGGAAATAAAGATATTCACAGTGATACAGTATATATGTAAATATCGGATATTTTATTTTTTAAAAAGTATTTTCCAAGATCTGGCCCACATAATTAATAGGGAGTTGGGACCAATATTGACATCGGAGATGCGGGTAGGTTTGGTAGCTAACATGAATATAAATCTTATTTTATATTTATAATTATAATATTTTTAAAATTTTTATAAAAAATATAATAAATAATTTAATTTTTTTTTTAATTTCTATTCAATTTTTAAAAATTTTAAATGATAATAATATTAATACATAATATTTTATTTAATTTTTAATTTTAATTTAAAATTTAAAATTTTCATCTCACCTTCCAAACTTATAAAGTCACCAGAAAGGGTCCGATGGCAAACATTAATTTGAATAAGATATTTGAACAACGCTTAAATAATATTCAGAAACTAGGTACTATCCTCACTTTAAAGATGGGATTTGGACATAAATTAAAATCATTTATTGTAACAAAGCATGATATTTGAGTTAAAAGGATTGGTCTTGGATCAACGGAATATTTTGGGATGACGTGGTAACAGGCTCCTCTCTAGATAGTAGCTATATAGTTTAAATGGGCATTCCAAAGAAGTTGGTTGAGTTCTCACTTCTTATATTAAGTAAATTAAGGAATATACATTTTTTAAATTTCTAAATTTTCAGGAAATAAAGTGATTCAAAGGCTTATATTATTGACATACAAAATTATATTTTTTTTATGATTACAATTTTTTTTTTATAAATATGAAATATATATGTAAAATTTTATAATATGGAAACGGCATGTTGGTACGTATCGATACTGAAATATTACATTCTAGTATCCAAGTCGTAGTGATCTACGAATTCAAAATTTTGTTCAATATACCATTTTATTTGAGTGGCATGTACCACGGTGTTGGGGTCTGATTTTTTCCCATAGTCCAAAATTACATCTTCACAGGCTTTTTACACAGTAATTGAACATAATGATAACCATATATATATATATAACGAATCATTAATAGTTACATTTACATTCTTAACAAAAACATAAACTATCAACATAAACATCCTTAACCACCTGAAATAGACCAATGGTTATTGTTGAACTTGTTCTGCCCTCAATCCAATTAACTGCCAGTTTTAACATTATGGGAAGGATGATGCTACTGGACAATGTCTCACCCGGTAATCTTGACCGATAGATTCAATTTTAGTTTTTTTTTTTAAATGATTTCTTAATATCTTCAAATATTTTTTTTAAAAGAAAAATACATAAATTCAACAACATTCACTTCCTTAATTACTAAAGAGAAAATTAAAAATTTTCAATTTCAAAATTTTAAAATTTTCATCTAATAATTATATATATCTAATAATTATACAAACATAAGAATCAATACAACTTTTACAAATTTCAAAACAAGACATAAAAATCAATACAAGTTTTATAAACATAGAAAAAAAAAATTATATTAAAAAATTAAATTCAAACAAATTTTAAATTTTGTAAAATTTTTATTCAACTTTATTTTTTCTCTCAATTTTAAAAACTAATAAAACATCGAAATGCTAAAAACTCAAATATTTTCACTATTATTCACAAAATTAGTTACTCCATATCCAAACATGCATAATGTCCAAAACTCGAAAAGTAGAGTTATTTTTTTGTATCATATTAATATATTATATAATTAGATGTTATGATTCTGCATTGGTTGTGGATGCATGGTGCAACTATCCTTCGGCCCAATGGCACCGATCCGTTCCCATTGCTTTAAAAAATAGGTGTGGATGCATGGTAGCATATTAGAAGCACTCAACAGGCCCAAGAAATGGATTTACATGGGCTTTATGCTATGGCTCGTTTATGATTAAGGCCCATTTTGCTTTTGACACCTTTTGGAACCGAATTCCCTTGGTCGTGTTGGCGTAGGAAATGGTTATTGTCCCAAATTATCTGGGTCGGGTCTGGTTGATACTCTCATATATAAGGGTTGGGTTGAGCTAAAATCATGGACGGGTTGCAGCCTAATTAATTATACTCTCCTTAGATAAATTCGTAATTTTATAATTTATTAAATCTGACTCGATAATTTGACTAAGGAAAAAACAACGGAAATACAAGATGGTGCATTTACTGTATCTTTAAGTCATCAACCATCACCTGGAGAGAAAATCCCTAGCAAAATCAGTGAAGAAGGAGTAGCAAGTTTAGCTATTGTGGTGAATGGAAAATGACATTTACACAAATTGTAAATTTTTACTTTTATTAGGTGTTCGGGAACAAAAATCCTTGCCAATCTCGAGGGTGCATAGATACTCGATAAGAAATTTCGAGAAGTGCATGTCAAATAATTTAAAAAGAAGTTTTTAATTCAATGATCTCTCACTAGAAATTGTTGCAATTTAAGAGTTTTAATAGAATGTGCCAGCCTCGTGCATTAATTGTTGCAATTTACATAGAGAGGTCCCTTGAGAGTGCCATTGTATATGATGACGTTTGAATGACTTGCAATATTTAATCATGTACTTTACTGTTCTAATTTCTGTTCACTCCAGCATATATGCATGGAATCTCAACGTCATATGCTCCTCAACATTTAAATATCTTCAAATTAATAAAATAAAAAATTGTCACCACGTCAGCAGCGGGCCTACACAATGAATTATTAAACCATCATGACGGTAATTAACAATAATCACCTTAAATTATAAATGGATAAGAAGACAATGCCGTGAATTCAAATCTGATTACTTAATTTAACTTCATTTGCATTTAAGAAAAATTTATATTTCATATTATGAACATAAATGAGTCCCCTTCCCCCCCCAACCGAAAAAATATATATATATGGAAAATGTTATACTTTGCTCTATGGTTTTAATCTCTCATTTTAATCGCTCGTGTGTGTGTGTGTGTGTTTATATATATATTTACTTAATTATTAAGAAAATGACTATTAGTAAATTAATGTATTTTTTTAAATATTTAAAAATGTTTAAAATAAAAAAAATACAAATACATTAGAGATACGCCCCAACAGTGCATGTTGAGCGACTGAGTAGCATTGTCCATATATACACACGAGAAGTATGTTTTTATTGAAAACGGTAAAGATGAACGAGCACACGTGAGAATAAACAGTTACTATTTTACTAGAGAGGAAGGAGAACAGCGGGAGGCAAAGGTAAAGATTAATAGATTTTTTTAATTATAATAATTATGAAAAATAGATGATGTAACACAATCTTACAAGTCTAATTTTAGGACATGATGAAAATTATAAATTTTTATTTGTTTAAAATATAATGTGTCACCTTCTATTAATTTCGATGACCTTGTGCTTGTTAGTTTAAGACCCGTGGATTGTTTCCTTTATTAGAACGAGGAATCAACTATTATTTTTTAAAAAATGATATAAATACAATTATTAGGAAACTTTTGCTCAACTATTTAATCAAATATTAATCTTTTTACATTTATTTAAACTTCCATGGAATTTAATAGATTTAAACTAAAAAATAATAATATTTTATTGTACAATTATGTTAATAATGTGAAATAGTAATGTTTGTATCATTCCCTATTAATAGTGATAATCATAATATTACAAAAACAATCCTGCTACAGTCAATGAGGGCATGCAAACGCGGGGTAAGCGTCCAGGCCACGTTAATTAAATAAAAAAATAAAAAACGACAAAAAAGAAGAAGAAAGAAAGACACTCAAGGTGGTCGTCTTTTTTGTTTGGGTCTCTCTTCTTCATGTGAGTCTCTCAAATCTCTCGTCTTCGTCTTCGAGTGGGTAGATGAAAAGGCAAATCTTTGGGTCTTTGTGTGGGTCATCTTCGTGGATAGATGAAAAAGGCAAATCTTTTTCGTGATTTCTACGACCACTACAACATTCATTGGTGCAAGTGATTTCTACGATTGGTAGGGATCAAAGAGCTTCATGGATTTAGGGAGTTTGGATAACCAAAGTCTTAGGAGCATCTATGGGTGAATATGATCTCGATTTTAGGAGTTATTTTTTTTTTCCTGTGCAGGTCATTTACTTGGAAGCACGTTCTTTTTGGCGTGAATTTTTACTAAAGGAACATTTGAGAAATGTGATAGGTGCTCAAACTAATGATCCTGAAACTGGGAATTGGAGTCGATTGAACAATGCTGTTTTGATATTCGACAAGAATCATCGTCTGCTTTACAAGTTCATTGAAGAATTTGCACTGACTTTTGATGGGAACAAGTGGGGGCACAATGGCCCTTACCTAGTCTCAAGAGTTGTTTCCAGGTTGAGTGGAAGACCTGGATTTAATTTCACTGTGTTGTTGCCATCGGCATTTTATCCGGTTGATTGGAATCGGATTCGAAGTTTATTTCGAGGGCCTAGAGACGAGCTGCATTCACCCGAAGAAACCACCCTAGGATCCACAATCCCTTTCCTTAGCCTATCAAACCATGCTTCCGCATGAGTATTCTTGAATATATAATCATAATCCGGACTAATAGCCATTACCCTGAACCCCTCACCTAAGAAAGGTTTCAGAACTCGACTTCCTCTGCTTGATTTCATTGAATTTGAGACTATGACCAAGCAAGCATTTGGGTGATACTTAAACAAGCTTTCCATAGTCAACACTTCTCTATCACCAAATGACTTCAACGAAATCCTGGTCATAAAGAATCAAAACTTACAAGAGGCAGTAGAATTTCCAGCGAAGAAATTCTTGATTCCTGCTGAAAAAGGAGTGGGTTGAGCTTCGGAGGGCACACTCTTGAGCTTGCGCTTGTGCTTCCTGGCTCATCTCGGCCTAAAAATTGAAGAATTGGTTATGGATAGGATTGAAAAGTGTGATTTGCGCAAAAGGGGCGATTGGGTCTTCAAAATAACAGATGGCTTTTCTTCTTTCGTTGCATACATCACTGAAGCAAGGTCAGTGGGTTCAATGGAAGGGAAACGATGTTTGAGCAGAGAGAGGAGAAGATGAGAGGGGAGACGAAGAAGACGAAGAAAGGAAGAAGATGAAGGAAGAAGATGGAAAAGATAAGAAGGGAGACGAAAGGAAGAAGAAGATTTCGCACGATACGCACCATTTCATTAAGGACATGTAGGATCCGACTGCTCGGAGAGTATCCCTCCCGCTTGCAGTTAGCATTTTTCTAGCGAAAATATGATAGGCTCATAGCAGATAATATGTTAAAAAAGTCACTATATACTATATTCTCTTCTGACTTTGATGAGAGGATATTGTAAATCAATTTTTGATTTTTTATTTTTTAAAAGGATACGTGATAATTAAATGATAATAAAAAGGTCACATGTTATATAATGTGATAAAAGTGAAATGAACACATGGAATGAAACACGAAAAACTCAAGGTTCAAAGTAAAAGAAAATTGGAATAAAAAACATTAAGAAAGAAAAAACTACAAGGGGTTTGGTCATTGATGGGTGCATAATGAAGAAAAGAAATTATAGTACTTTAATATTCTAAAGTCCACACTCCAGGGTCTATTTTAAACAGAGAGAGAGAGAGAGAGAGAGAGAATGAAGCATGTGTTGCTGACTTCCAGCTTGTTTATGTGAACGTGAAGCATTTGGAGTTGAGATGATACATCTTTGCAAGAATCAGACCTTGTCCATCGATTCAATATGATTTGGTGTTGCTGGAGTAATTTTTATTTGAGATAAATCCTGAGCTTCATTTGTACATCAGCAAAATCCTTGAACCTAAGTTTCCTCTATGTTGGTGTGCTCTACTCAATCTCCATCTTTCCAAGAGGCTCCTCCATGGTAACCATAGGGCAATCAACGTGCATCATCTTATCTTAATATTTAAATATCACTAAAATATAATCATTTTCTAATTTTAAACCTTCAATTTTTTCATTTAATATTTACCTAATTATTATAACATTCTTAAATTTCTAAACAAAATACAAAATACACTTTAAATTTTTAAAATTACAAAATAAAAATAATATTAAAAAATTATATTCTAATAATATTTTAACTTTATAATATTTTTATTCAAAATTT
The DNA here is from genome assembly GCA_011037825.1 of Carya cathayensis. Classification (NCBI taxonomy): domain Eukaryota; kingdom Viridiplantae; phylum Streptophyta; class Magnoliopsida; order Fagales; family Juglandaceae; genus Carya; species Carya cathayensis. Next base: position 498,619 of record QGSO01000442.1, read on the forward strand.
TCTCTCTCTTTTCCTAAAATTTCATAAAAATTTTAACTTAAATCATTTTACTATTATTTACAAATTTCTCATCTCATCTCATTTTATTTCATTTCAAAATCCAATGAGGCCCAACTCTTCGATACTAGAGTTTTGCATTCTATGTCTCAAGGTATTAGAAAGGAGATATTCTAAATGTTAACTCTCCAGCTATGCAGTATTCAATTGCGAAATTTAAAAACTTTTAAATATATGATGTTATTGCTATACAGGAAAATACAAAACTTATTTTATAATTTACATATATTACTTTTCTTTATAATTTATAAATAAATCATTTCCATATTTCAACATCTTCTCATAATTGCAACTTATGAAAAGTTTAGATGCATAATTAGTGGTGTTAATGTTTTGTTTCGCATGCCTTTGGGTCAGGCTCTGTGCAACTCGAGTCTTTGGTCTAGGGCCTACAAACACAAAAAGAACACCCTGAGATAGTGGTTGTGGTGGTGGCCGAGGAGTCTCCAATGTTAAAGTCAGTATCGTCTTAGAGTTTAGTGCAAGAGAATAGAGAGAGAGAGAGAGAGAGTTCAAAGAGACTTCCTAGTTTCTGGGGGTTGCCTTTTATATGTGATTTTAGGGTTCAGCTGACCATACTCTGTGTCAGAGGGATGTGTCCCATCAGCAGTTCCTTCAATCAGGTTCTTTTTAATGCAGCGTGGCTTCTAGGGTGGCGCAATTAATGTGGCGTGGCTCTTTGCACCTTTTATTTTGTGGGCGCACACTGTTAGGCTCTAACTTTCCCATCCGTCAAAGGATCAAGGGTTTTCTGTGATTCGCACCCACTGGCCTGCTCAAAGCTACAGGGGATTAAGCTCCATAGAGGGATGCCGAGGTGGTGTGTTCCCACTCTCTTTGCATTATGATGGGTTTCCTGCATGTTCGACGTTGTAGGCCGACTTATGTCCCAGGGCCAGGGTCCTTTGATGGGCCGATGGATTACTCGGCTGACTTAGGCCCTCTTCGTACTTGGGCCTGCATACTTGGCCTTCTCCCTTCTAAGTAGGGGTGACCTTTTCGCATCTTGGCCTCTCCACGTGTCGGGCCCCTAGGCTTCCTTGTGGGATTTTTTTGTCATTTGATGTGACGTGCGTCTCTTCACTCTTGGCTTCCCCTCCTAGTGGGCCCCTAGGCATTTTTGTGTGATTCCTTGTTTGGGCAGTTGAGAGGTTGTACCCGCTATCCTTCGTAGGGAGATCAGGCCACCCTGGGGTCTGGTCCTAACTATTGGCTCTCACATGGAGGTAGGTTATTTAAGCAATTTATGACTGGACTCACTTCCGTCTGTTGGCATTGTCGGGAAGGTAAGTGAGGGTCAGGCTGGCACTAATGAAATAATATCGTCACTCCAAACCAAGCTTAAAAGGAATGCAAACCAGTCAAACACAACATTGCAAAGTTGTCATTATTACCTTAAGCCAATTTGGATTTCAGTTGATCTTCGATTGTTGTTTTGGTTGAGGAGCCCTTGCCGTTTCATCTTGCTCACCATCTTCTTGTGGTAAGTCACATCAAGCTCCCAAAGTGTTTCCGTGTCAATGACCTCAATGTCAAGCTCAATCTAATCCCTGTGCTATACCAAATGTCCATTTTTATTCTTTAAAATCTACACAAACTGCTCCATCTTCTACTAACCTCTACTTTTGACTAATTTCAGTGGGTCTGGGAATGGAAAGGGAGGACTGAGGAGAGAGAGCCAAAGGGCTGGGCAGCAAAAAGAGTGACTTTCTAAAAAGAAAAAAAAAGAACGTGACATAATAATTGTGTGGGATACTTTGTGGGATTCATTTATATCTTTATCAATTCTCTTTAAGATATATGACACAGCCTTTATCTAGCATTGCAAGCAAGGCTTTTGGGAGTGGAACGTGTAAAGAAGAGGTGCAGGCTAGTCAAACCTAACGACAAGGTCTCTCTTTTTTGGAGATTGTGGTATTCTATTTGGGTAATTACTAGAGAATGGATCATTCTTTTGTATTACATTTTGAAAATTAGATAGTTTCATTGTATTTAGAAAACCTATAGTTTATGTATCACTTGGAGAATGACCAGTTTAGTCCTTACTTTCTCTTAGTTGGTTTTTTTTTTTTTTCACTAACAGCAAAAGGCAGAGGCCGATAATACTTTTTATTAGTTTAGAAAGTTTTTTATTTATTTTATTTTATTTATACTTGTATTAGTTTAGAAAGAGTTTAAATAAATAAAATTGTTTCCATTTGTGGGTGCCTATTTTTGTGCATTTTTTTAATTTTGTGGATGGCATATTGTAAATTTAAATTGCTCAACTACCAATATTAGTAAGTGCCGATAATACAATCTCTAAATTGTTGGGACTATAATTTATCGGCATTTGTAGAAGTCGGTAAAATAATGCTCAATTATTGGCATTTGTAAGTGTCGATAATACAGTCTCCAAACGTTGGGACCAAAGAAATTTACCAGCACATGTAGATGTTAGTAAAAATAAAACTACATCTATTCATGGGTATCGAAAAAATAAATAACCGACTAACAACTTTATTTTCGGCATTTGAAAGCGCCAGTAAAACAATCTAGAACACTGGGAGTATAAAAATTTGCCGACACTTGTAGATATCGGTAAAATAAACTACCTCGATTGGTGGGTGCCTATTTTGGTGCTGACAAAATAACTACCAAATTACTGCCTTTTTTAAGTGCCAATAACATAGTCTTCAAAATGCCAATACAAAAATAATTTACCAATGCTTGTATACGTCAGTAAAATAAAAAAGATTATCAACATTTGTAAGCATTGGCAACAAAATCTACAAAACACAAGTATCAAAATAATTTACCAACGTTTGTAAACATCAGTAAAATAAAAAATGGTTACCGATATTTGTAATCACTGGTAACACAGTCCACAAAATGTTAGGCACAACAAATATTAACGACACTTGTACAAGCTAGTAAAAAAATTGTTGGGGACGAACTGATTGATTGCCAGCATTTGAAAATGTTGGCAACATAATGCATAAAACGCATGTAACAAAAAATGGGATGGTACTGGCATTTACATAAATGCCAAAAAATAATATTCCTGACCCTTATGTGTTGGTGCTTGAGATGTGTCAATAAACAAACGCTGGTAAAATCATTACCGGTGTTTATAGTCAAATTGCCATCGTTTATGGGACACGGCAAACTACCATTTTTTTACAATGATATATAATATATACATATATAAATATAATATTGGGTTCCACATTCCACAAATGCAATATTTTATGGACAATGTTAATTAGGTGATCGAGAAAGATGCACTCTGCATTGTATCTATAAATGTAAATACACTTTTCTTGTTTTTTATTTTTTTAATTACTTTTTAAACATCCCTAAAAATTAAAAAAAAAATTAACGAACTTACAAAAAATCACTTGTTTAACCATTAAGTGAAGGATGGTGCTAGAGTCACCAATAGAATTCAGCACTGGCAATGTATTTTTTTTTTCTTTTGTTTAAAGTATTTTTATGTATTTTTAAAAATACAAAAAATATATAAAAAATATAATATTAAAATATAAACAAATACAAATATTAAAAAAAATCACTTTGTCAGTACAAAATCTCCATGGAAATATCATTTTCTTGAGACGTCATTCTCGAGTCACCGAGCATTTTCCATATTTTATACAATAAGGTTTACATGATAGATATATTTCGATTAGAATTATAAAAAAAATATTTAGATAAAAATGAATAATTTAAGGAAATTTCCCTAATGGGTCTGGCTTGGGTCCCCGTGGCAAAAAAATAGGTTATTTCCTATTAACCAAACTAACTTCGTGTAGTATTTTTTCAGCCCTCAATCAATACTTTACCAAATGGGATTTTTTCCTGAGTTTTTTGTTTTCTTTTGGTTTTAAAATGTTTTTGGCATTATAAGAAAATTGCTTATTTGTATCCAGTTATTTCTTACAAAAATTACTATTTTATACTAAAATGAGTCTATTTTTATTATAAATAGTCATTATTGTCACAAATAATCTGTTACAAATATTCATTTTTCTTTTAGTGAGGTTTTAATCTGTGTGTTTGTTTAGTTAGAAACGGAAATGTAATTTTTATCAACTGGTGCTTCTATACAGGTAGGATCGTAGGAGTTCTTGGGCTTTGAAAATGAAAGAGATTTTTGAGATTTTTGTTGATAGAGGTGATTATTTTCCTTTTCATTTTAAAATGTTTTGGGTTTTAGGGCTCGTCAAGAGAGTGAGATGAGATGAGAATTTTATGAATATTAGTAAGATAATTTGTGAATAGTAATAAGATAGTTTGAGTTCAATATGTTTTAGATTTTGAAAAATGAGAGAGAAAAAATTGAGTAAAAAATAGTATCAAGTTAAATATTGTTAAAATATAGTTTTATAATAAGATTATTATTTTGATATTTGTAAAAGTTGAATTTTTTTTTTTTTTTGAAAGTTTGAGAAAGTTATAATGATTAGTTTAAAAAAATTATAACGATTAGTTTAAAATTTTGTATTTGAATTGTTTGGGAAGTAGAATGGATAAGATGTGATAAAATGAAGATTTTAAAATTAGATGTATTTCTAAACAAACTGTTAATTTGTGTGTTTGGAAATGACCGGGAATGCATGGAAGTCACCGTGGATAGAAAAAACAAAGATTGCAATGGAAAAACAAATTTTACTTGTAACATTTTAAAGTAAATAAAATAATAATTTTTTTTTAACACTAAATTGTAAACAATTTGTAGTATAGCTGTTTTTATATCATTTTCCTTCTAATTAAGATTGGAGTAATGTAACTATTTTACAATTATGAGAGAACGTCTGTTTAGAGAGAGAACGTCTGCCTTCTCTCTAGAATAATCTCATTTTCGAGAGAGCCATAGCTGGAGAGGAGGGTGGAGCTACGTCTCTCACCCTCGTTTCCTTCCCCTTTCCATTTCTGCACTGTATATACACTTTCAAGATAGTGTTTTTCTCCCCTCCCTCCACCGGTTCGGTTTTACTCATATCCGCTGCACCCAGTTCGCCAACTGTCTACACGCGCCCCACCACCCCATCCTACAGCTTCCAATCTACTGGAACGGTGCGAAGTTGTGCCAAAAAGGTCGGAGTGTGTCCCTCACATGCAGTTTGTTTCCACTAGTGTTCCCCACGCGCCGCCGCACAATGACGCTTCCAACAGCTACATGCGTCATACCAGTAGCTTCGTCTCACCAAGATCTTTCAGATCTGGGCCACCCAGTCTCCATCCCACCGGCGCGTGAATGTCACACACCATCATTGGAGCGCAGAAATGCAGATCAGCCCACCCGATGCCGTGTTTTCTACTATGTTATTGTTTTGTCACTACAAGAAATCAAGCCTTTTGCAGTGATTTTTATTTTGTTGAAAATAAAATCGCTGCAATTGATCATTAATCCCAATGTTTTTGGTGTATGCTGCAGACATTTACAATTGTACTTTTCTCTTTTTGCTTTTGCAGCAATTTTTACTTATTGCAACGGAAAAAGTCGCTGCAAAATAAATGCATATGATTTTAACTTAAATTGCAGCAGACAAAATCGTTGAAAAAGAGAAAAAGCTTGTAGCGACGGATTTTTTTGTTGCAATTACATTTTTAATGAAAGTGCACCAAAACGCCCTTAAATCACATTTCCCCCCTCCCCGTCACTTTGCTCCCATACACTCCCAAATCTCCCGAGTTCATCTTCTCAGTTCTTCCCCAACTTCTTCTTCTCCATTAATTTTCTCTCTACCTGCACATTAAGCAAAACCCACTCAAAATGCTTGGCTATGCGGCTGTCTCTTCCACCAAAATACATCACTAACAGCGGAGCTACTCTATCGATTTGGCGACCGCAGAATCAAAATCCACTCATTATCGTGCATGACTCGCTCTTATGCTAGTTCCAGTTCAAAAAGTGCGACTTTTGACATTCCCAAATCTGCCATTTGACATCAAGCAAACCCTTTTCCTGTAGTAGTGGGTTCCAACTCGCTTCCATCCACTCAGTGAGATACTCTGTTTTTTGGAGAATATGTTCTTAATGAAACCGTTTGGGTCAAGTAGAAACAGGGGTGGTTTGCTCTTTCAATTTATGCATCAATTGTCTATGTGTTTGTGTATGTATAATGTAACTGTGGAATTGCTTATAATGTATTTTAAAATCAATACAAATATTCTTATGTTAGACTGACTAATAAACAAATGGTTATGATTTTGGAACTGAAAGCATGGGGAAATTCAAAGCTGGATCCCAATCTGATAAACTAAAATCCTCAAGGTTCCTTTACCAATTTCCAACCAATAATTTACCATATGTTTGCTAAACTAAAATCCTCAATGTGATAAACCCCAACCCACCACTATTTTTATCCTTCCCCAATCTGATAGGTAACTTTCCATGGAACACCGTTTTTGTTATTGTTATTGGACTTCTCCCACCAGATTTTTGCCAACATATTAGACATCTCCTGGGACAATCAATTTGCATCTTCTGATCAACATTCATCCTATATGTAACATGATATTTGTTGTTTTTCTTTTTACATGTTCATATATTTGTTGTTTTGGAGATGGGCCCAAACAAGGTTGCCAACATTTTGGATATCCTCCATCTATATACCTGTTCACTCGATCAATCAAGGTTTGTTAGTGACCTATGAGGGAGGAAAAAGTCAGAAAATGCTTTTGACACGCATTTCAAATTCTGGATGAAATGCGCATTGTATGTTGCTAGTTCTCTAAATCTTTTGTTGTGCTTGTTTCATTTCCAAGAAAAAGGACTAGAGTATCAAATAAATAAATGCAATTTCGAGTGTTATATTGCAGAAACTTGCTGTCCTCTTGTTCGTTTCGAACACTGAACCTTAAATTTTTTCTTCCTCTAAGTGTTTGGGAACTGAGTGAGAACCCTATACATTGATCAATATTAGTGAACTATGTGGCATCCTCTATTTTTTTTTCTAATTTTGTCAATCTTTTATTCACCCAGGCAATGAATGATATTCTTTATCATCGACATCACTTGGATAATGTAAGTGTTGATTTTTTGTATCTTCAATATCTTTTGCATATTCTATTAAGCTTGGAATTCTACTTTTGATCTAATTGTTTAGTTTGGATCCTTGATTCAAGTTAATCAGAATGATCATTTGGAGTTCCCTGGAGTGGTTCCTCGTACCTTTACTGGTAATCTTCACTTCTTCTATGGTTAGGGTTAGTGCTTATTCATTCTGTTAGGGTCAGCATAATATAGTTTGAAATTATTTTTTCTAACTATATGAAATAGTCGAATGAAGATTAAATTATTTCTTCTAGTAGGTCAAGTGTTCTAAGAGCATTAAATTAACTCCTTGCAAAATATTGTCATTCTCGTAGGAGGCTTGCTTGTATCAATTTTGGCATCTCCACTTATATTGCCAAGTAAGTTGCTGCACTTGCCAAAGATTTATGGTTAGTTTTTGGTGAGTTATTCCAATAATTGGGCAAAATCATATGAGTTTATTTATCTTAGATTGGAGTGAAAGTTGTTTATGTGGAGGTGCTGCACCATCGGTAACAATGAAATCCATGAAGGTCTTTTTCTTTTTAATTTTAATTTCAGCACTTCCTTTATGCTTTTTTTTATGTGTGTGATTGAAAAAGGGTCTATTGTAGTTACAAGTGGTTTTGACTCTTCATATAAATCTTTTATAAAGAATTTCTCTATTATAAATCTTTGATAAATATTAGTTCAGTTGTTAGATGTAGGTTAGCTCTTTTGTTGATGAATTGGACCCTATGTATCTCTTTGAGTTTGGCTCTTGCCTGTGTAGTGATTATAGTAGGATATCTGATGCATTAGTTACAGCACTAGTGTTTATGGTCGACAGGCACAACACCTAGCATCTCCATTATCAGCTATGACTACTTAGGTATTTAATTCCATGAAGTACTTTAGCTAGCTTTTACATCCTTTGCCTTCCTAGTTGCTTACTCTTTTGAAAACTGTCATTCTTGGTTTCAAGCAATTTGTCTGCAGTCTTGCTTGGCAACATGTTATGCATAGTAGTCTCGCTTAGTTGAGATAGATTTGGATTTGAACATTTGGCAAAATTAACTTTTTGGCTTTAAGAGTCTTATTAATGAACTCTCTATCAAGGTACTGAAGGGAGGCCCCAATTTATAGAAAAAACAGAGGAAATATCGTTATCTATGGGTGTTTTCAGCAATAATTTAATTCTTGAGAAAAAAAAAATATGCACTTTCATTTTGTTTATAAGTGCACTGGACTGTCTTGCTTTTTGTTTCTTTTTGGCAAAATCCTGATGGTTTTCTAATCTTATAGTTAATTTGTCATTAGAAAATAGGGTATTTAGTCCAACTATTGTTAATCTAATTAAAAAAAGTACTGAAATGGAAGTATATATAGGTATTGAAGATGATAATGATCTGTATGAAACTAGGAAAACCAATTGTGAATTAGATGTGGTACACAAGGGAAGATGATTCTAGATGTAATTTCATGTTGAAGAATTATTATTATTTTTCCCTATCTTCCTGAATCAAGGGTGGCAGAGATTTGATTAGCTAAACTAGGTGTGCAAATCTTAAAATCTCCAATGGACTTCGGTTTGCTAGATGTTCATCATCATCATCAACTTAGCATCTAATTAAAGAGGAGTTGGAAGTTGGGAAACATGGGTTGGAAGTGTTGGGATAAAGAAGACAGCCATAAATTTATGCCAATTAATTTGGGGTACTAAAGAATTTAGTTAGTCATTGTGTTCCACATTATATATTAAACTCCAAAACAACATGGAGGGGATGTGAAAGAATCCCCTCCATGCCATGCACATGATCCTGATCTGAATGATCAGCCAATTTTTGCTCTTTCTTCCCTTTTGAGTTCACAAAGATTATTAAACAATTAACTTTATTTAGCTGCCATCTTAACTTTGAGCTTTAACATATATAATCCCCCTCTCTCTAGTTTCATCCTTATCCATCTTTCATCCTTGCTATATTCATTTATTTTCAATCATATATAGCCATAGCTCAATCCAAAAACCAATATAAATGATGTTGAACATTTCAGTTGCTAATCCAATGGCCTTGTTCCCTTGTCTTGCAGCGATTGAGTATTTGCAGCGATTCTTTCTTTGTCTCTAGTGCAGATCCTTTCTTTATGTGGATTTATTCACAGTTTTTTTTTTAAAGTATGGCCATGCTGTCATTGAATTCCAAGAAAGGAATCTAGGCTCATATATTGTTGCAAATTGTTAGCTTTGTCTCTAGTGCCAGATTTTATTCCCAAATAATGTAATCAGGGTTTATCCTTGTTTACCATTTCAGCTTCTTGTGCATACACCCTGATTTACTCATGAAGAATCTTATGCACGTAGCTTCTTTAGTTGGTTTAGTGAAACTCAACAGAAAGACATTTGGCATGCATCATGATGAGGTAAATTGTGTTATGTTATTCTATTATTGGGTTTTGACTTATTTTAGCCTTAACTTTCTATTTTTAGAGTTATGCCATGTTACAATGAAAAGATGCAGCTTCTTTTCTATGATTTGGCATATTACCATGAAAATCAGGATCGGTTGTTAGGATGTCAACATTCTTTTCATTGGAAATCCTTGAGCAATGAAATTGTTTCCTATTCATAAAATTTCCAAGCAGTGATACATGATTTTTCATTGGTTTGACAACGCTTTATGATCTGAGTTTCACCTTCCTTTTCTCACATCTTTCTTCTAGAGAATTTAATTATTTTTAGCTTATGCACATTCACTCTACAAGGTTGAAACTTTGGTATAAATTTCATTTCTAAGAAGACTAAGTTCAGTTTAGTTTAAAACTCCATCATTTTTCCCTCTCTTACCTCACGCTTAGCACCTAAAAAGATAGCAGCGAACACATGATAGCAATTCTGAAATTTTCTGTAACAAATTCTGTCATGGTGTCTTCCAACCTCATCTATCCTTACATTTTGCCCAAATACTTGGGGGATTGGGTGTGTAACTAAGTGGAGGAAAGGTACAAACATGCAGAATTCGTGCTATCTACTGTTTGAAGAGGTGAGATGATTTTCTGCCTTGTTTTGTTCCATGCTGACAGTTTTTACAAAAAGGTTATGCTATAGTTTTAACAATATTTCTTCCTCTATTTGAATCACTTTTTGATTATGTTTAGGCCTCCATTTCTAGTGATGATGAAGGAACATTAAAGTTTTCAAATTTGAATATTATTTTTATGTTCATGCCAATGTATGCTCTATTAATTTAATCGGTTTACGTAACGGCTCTCTGTATTTATCATTGACAGATTGGAGTTGGAAAGATCGAAATATCAGAAATGCTAAACAATGAATCCCTCCCCACATGATGCAGACGTGTTGAAACTGTTCTACCCAAGCCACAATGCCCAGGTGCACATTGTTATAGATGTCATGATATAATTTTAGTCCATAGAGGAGCAGGACATGTGGCGCCCCCAAAATCCCCACGTACGGATACGGGGAATTCGAGGCACCCGGATGATGACATCACGGGTACCACCCTATCGAAGAGTGCCAAGTGTGTGCAAGCGACAAATGTGCACAAGAAGATTACGCAGCGGATAGCAAAGTCAAATACTAAGTACCAGAATTTTTTTTTCTTAAATAAAATACAAACGGTTCAAAGGTACAGAATAAAATATTACATGATATAAATATTGTTTTTAAAACTAAGTACAAAGCATAACTTCAAATCAGAACTCCGGCGGAGCCGCATCCTCGGGCTCAGCCTCCTCCTCCTCCTCGAACACTGCATCAAAATCTACGGTNTCGAGAGCTTAATAAAGTGACAATAAAGAATAAGTACCCTCTTCCAAGAATTGACGATTTATTTGATCAGCTTCAAGGAGCGGCTATCTTCTCGAAGATTGACTTGAGATCGGGATATTATCAGCTGCGAATAAGAGATAGAGATGTCCCCAAGACTGCTTTTAGATCAAGATATGGGCATTACGAGTTCAAAGTGATGCCTTTTGGGTTGGCTAACGCTCCTGCAGCTTTCATGGATCTGATGAACCGGGTTTTTCGACCTTATCTGGATTCTTTCGTAGTGGTTTTTATTGATGATATTTTAGTTTATTCCCAGAATGTTGACGAGCATGCTTATCACCTTCGCTTAGTGCTTGGGAAGTTACGAGAGCACCAGTTGTACGCGAAGCTTAGCAAATGTGAATTTTGGCTGGAAGAAGTCAGATTTCTCGGGCATGTAATTTCCCAGGACGGTGTGGCAGTTGATCCCAGTAAGGTGGAAGCTATTTTATCATGGCAGCGTCCATCGACTGTGCGCGAGATCCGAAGTTTCTTGGGACTGGCTGGATACTATAGAAGATTCGTGGAGGGATTTTCCCGATTATCCGGTCCTCTCACCGCTTTGACTAGAAAGAATGCAGAGTTTGTTTGGTCAGACAAGTGCGAGAGGAGTTTCCAGGAATTGAAGAACAGATTGACAACTGCGCCAGTTTTAGCACTTCCAAAACCGCTTGAGCCGTTTGTTGTTTTTAGTGATGCATCTAAATTTGGTTTGGGGTGTGTTCTCATGCAAGGAGGACGGGTCGTGGCTTATGCGTCTCGTCAACTGAAAGACCACGAGAAGAATTACCCGACACATGATTTGGAATTGGCCGCAATAGTGTTTGCCCTTAAGATTTGGCGACACTTTTTATATGGAGCAGTTTGCGAGATCTACACCGATCACAAGAGTCTGAAGCATTTATTTTCTCAGAAGAATCTCAACATGAGGCAAAGGAGATGGTTAGAGCTAATAAGCGACTATCAGTGCGAGATTAAATACCACCCAGGAAAAGCAAATGTAGTTGCAGATGCCTTGAGCCGGAAATCACATTTAGAGGATGAAGCTGAATCTTCTGGAGTGGATTCTTTACTTTGCGGGTTGAGAAGGCTCCTTATTGGAAGTTCGCAGCAAGAGGAAGTGATATCTTCAATTCTTGATATTCGGGTAATCGATTTTGAAGAATTGAAGACTCTTCAGAGAAAAGATCCGAAGCTGTTGGACATTAGAAAAAGGGTCAGAAAATCTAGAGGGCCGTTGCACTACAGTTTGGATAAAGATGGGATTCTTCGTTTCCGAGATCGTAGAGTAATTCCTAAGGACTCAGAATTTAAGGAGCGAATTTTGGCGGAGGCTCACGCGGCTCCCTATTCCGTTCATCCGGGTAGCACCAAAATGTATCGGGACTTAAGGAAAAATTATTGGTGGGAAGGAATGAAGAGGGATATTGCCTTGTATATTGAGAGATGTGACACTTGCCGTCAAGTCAAGGCCGAGCATCAAAGACCAGCAGGTTTGCTCCAGCCTCTACCTGTTCCTGAATGGAAATGGGATGACGTCTCTATGGATTTTGTAGTGGGCTTACCGAGGACTCCCAGTGGAAAGAACTCAGTTTGGGTAATTGTTGATCGACTGACTAAGTGTGCTCATTTCTTACCGGTCAATAATGCGGATTCTCTGGGAAAATTGACCCGCTTGTATGTAAAGGAAATAGTGAGATTACATGGAATACCCAAGAGCATAGTGTCGGACAGAGATCCAAGGTTCACCTCCCATTTTTGGAAGAGTTTGCAGGCGGCTTTAGGTACTAAATTAAAGTTTAGTACTGCTTATCACCCCCAGACAGACGGCCAATCAGAGCGCACGATTCAAACTCTCGAAGATATGTTGCGAGCTTGTGCTTTAGATTTTCAAGGAAGTTGGGAGAATCACGTGCCACTCATAGAATTCGCGTATAATAACAGCTTCCATGCATCCATCCAAATGGCTCCTTATGAAGCTCTGTATGGTAGAAAATGCAGATCACCCTTATGTTGGGATGAAGTCGGGGAGAAGAAAATAATTGGACCCGAGATAATACAGGATATGCAAAATCAGATTCAGATTATAAGAGATAACATGGCTGCAGCGCAAAGTCGTCAAAAGAGTTACGCGGATACCAGGAGGAGAGAATTGTCTTTCGAACAAGGCGATTGGGTTTATCTTAAGGTCTCTCCCATGAAAGGAGTTAAGCGTTTTGGGAAGAAGAGAAAGCTGGATCCGAGATATGTTGGACCTTTTCAGATTTTGGAGAAGGTAGGGTCCGTCGCTTACAGAGTTGCTTTGCCAGAGTATTTTGGGGATATACACAATGTCTTCCATGTATCGTCTTTAAAGAAGAGTTTTGGACAACAAGAGCCACGTTTTGTCGACCCAGAGAATATTCAGTTGCAACCGGACCTTACTTATGAGGTTGTTCCATCGCAGATCATGGATTGGAAGGAGCAACAGTTAAGGTCTAAAACGATATATCTGGTTAAGGTGGCCTGGGGAGATCCGTTAGCTCAAGATTTCTCCTGGGAGCGAGTGGTGGACATGAGGGAGCAGTACCCCTACTTGTTCGAGTGATGGCGGTACGTTTCTTAATCTTGGTTGCAGTTGGTTTTATGTGGAATTGTATGGCTTGTTTCAAGTTGGTGTTCGGACCTGCAAATTTCGAGGACGAAATTTGTTTTAAGGGGGGGAGGATGTGATGACCCGCTTTTATGTGTATTTTCACTGAAGGAATATTTTAATTTAATTAAATATTTTATAGTGCTTTTATTTTTATTTATCGAGTTTTAAATGGATTTTTGTTGGCTGTTGGATTTAAATTGTGATTTAATTTATTTTGGCTTGTTTTTGGTTTTAAAAATTTAAATAGTTGGTTTTTACTAGTTATTTATTTTATTTTAGCTTGTTGATGTGTTTAAAATATTTTATTGGTGTTTATTTATTTATTTGATGTAGTGTTAATTTATTTTAATCGTTTTATGTTTTTATACCGTTTTCGGCTGATCAGTCTTCGGACTTCCGACGTGAGGACTGGACCTCATTAATTTCCTTCATCTTTTCTTTTCCTCTTCTTTTTCTTTTTCTCTTTTTTCTTTTTCTTTTTTTCTTTTTTCCTCTCCTCTCCCGTTCGGCTCTCTCTCTCCCCGCGTCCCTCTCTTTCTCTCTCTCTCCTCACCCACGCCGTGAAGCTCCCACCGCCCAGCCCCGCCGTTCGCCGGCGTCGTGCCCGACGCCACCCCTGCCGGTCGACTCCCCTCCGGCCGGTGATCACTCCCCCCAACTCCCAGCCCCAACCGGCCGGCCATTTGGCCGGAAAACGCCCAAAAAGCCGCACGGTTTGTGGCTCGATCCGCCGCCGTCGCTCCACCTCCGGCCACCACCTCTTCACCACTTCTTCCCCTACTCCTTGCCGACCTAACCCACCCATCCCCGGCCTCAAACGGTCACCGGAGCGGCTCCCACGAGCTCAACTCCGATTTGCCCTTTTTCGCCCCTACCGGCGTTTTCGCCGCCACCCACGGCCAAAACTCACTTCCACTAGCTTCATAATCATCCCTAGACCATTCCCTATCAATTTGGTGTCTTGGTTTGTCCCCGGTCAAAAGTGGGTATTTTGCGACCCACGGGAACAGTGCATTTGCACTGTTACGTTGCTTTCGCATCGCCGTTCGCTTCGCGCCGAAGCTTCTAAAAATCCTATATAGCGCTGTAAGTATTTTCCAAACTCTACTTTTAGATTTAAATGTATTTTACTCTTTCAATAATTTAATTGGTTGGTTTGCTGATTCCGGACTGAGTCCGAGGAGTTCGGGGGTCGGATGGATGGAGGACGGAGTTGCTTGATTTGTTGTGCTATGGTTGAATTTATTTGTCGAGCATTGAAATTGGCATTTACATGATGCATGCGCGTGTATCTTATTTAAATTGATTAAATCATGTTTTATTGGCGTAAATGGTTTTTTTGGAGTGTGCGTATCACGAGCCCAAGCCGGGATGGGTTATTATCTCGGTGGAGCTCCTCTGGTCACTCGGGAGTGGATAATACTGAGTGACATCCCCTGGGTTGTCGCCGGGCGACGACCGGATCGCACGATACGGTAACGCTGTCGTGTCGACTCCGTGGTCCTTTTAGTGGCGGGGACTAGAGGATGGCCTGGCCAGGTACGCGCAAGGTGGAGGCGCGAGTCTGGGCATCACTCGTGTAGGTGTCACACGCGTAGACGTTACCTGCGGTGTGGCACAGAGCCAGAGTGTGCGGATGATCCCTAGGGGAGATCATGGTGCATGCATAATTGGTTGGTTTTCATGGTTTTCGGATATGGGCCATTTTCTGGGAAAATGGCGATGGTCTTGTGATCCATTTTCGGGGAAAATGGTGGTTTGGGCCATTATCTGGGATAATGGCGAGGCTTGGTTTTAAAGGTTATGTTTTTAAGCCAGATGGGTTTTTGGCGTGCGTGGAAAATATGATTTATGAGTTTTGGAGCATTGACATTCATTCATGCATATTGGTTGAGTTTAATATGCTTTTATCTAGTGGTGTTTGGATTTTACTTACCTGCGGCACCATTTTTGGTACCGTAGATTTTGATGCAGTGTTCGAGACCAAAGAAAAGGAACGCAACTCGCTTCCAGCGCCTCTGCTAAAGCTGCAAACTCGTGGGGTGGCACCGCCGCCACTGTTCCAAAGCTTATATATGCTACCGATGTTGGCTTTTGCTCGTCCAACCATGGGAGGCAGCCTGTGGCGTCTGAATGCGATGGTGGTAGGGGTGGAGTCGGGACTATTAATGTGAGAAAACCCACGTACAGAATGTCTTGGAACTTGGACTTGAGATCATCGGTGAGTATGGTTGAGTTTAGTTCTTGGAAAGAGTTCATGACAACAGCATTTGCTCGTGGCAGGACCTCCCTAATTCTGCGCAGTGTGCGTGTGAAAATTGATGAAGAATTTGAGTGATTACCTTGAAGTATTTCTGGGGGTAAGTCCCCGAAGCGCATTACGGAGAGTCCTGGAATGGCATCTAGGGTTTTGTCAATAGGGTTTAGATCTCCCACTGCACCGCCATTACCATGAGCTTCACCGCCACCGCAAGCTTTAGCATAAGTCTCGTGGATGAGAGCACTGTAAATGTGGGCAGAGAGGTCGTAGGGTGCGGGAACGTATAAAGGGACCCACTTTACATCCATGTCAGCAGCCATATCGCAGCCAAATACCAAGAAAGCATCGTTCAAGATGCAGGTGATCTTTTGCTGCCCAGTCTCGGCCACTGCCATATCCTTGCCTTTTCGGAAGCTCTCAGGTGCAGCCTCAAGGAACAGCTCCACTTCCTCGAGGGGATTCCCGGGAGTGAGGACATGTCCCTCCGGCACGCCATCCGCAACATCGTAGGATTTAAGGTTGTGTGGGAGGTGAGCTCCTGAGGTGTCAGAGAGCTTTTGGTTGGATTTGGCAGTGTTGAGGAAGGAGAAACTCACGTCAGGGGCGGCCGATGCTAATCTGGAAGTTAGGTTGAGTAAAGTCCAGGGATGGCTGCCAAATGGAAATGCCAAAACTGCAACATGTTGATATTTTCCTGATGAGCTTTGATCACTCATTTTGTTTTGGCTTGACTTAATTTGCTGCTAGATAATAGATAATATTAGTACTGTATATAACTGGTATTGTGAGCGATGGGCATGCATGCAAGAACCGTGAGAGATTTATAAGATATATAAAAGTCAAAGTCTTCGCGCTTGAGTGTTAGCAACAGATATTATTGAGCACGTACTGAAGGGAAGCTTTAAATCAAAGTCTGACTGGTAGCCAGACGTTAGGTTAGAACTCCCGCCAACTCACATTACGCCAATTCTTTTTTTTTTTTTTTTTAAGCGAGTAAACTTCATATTAAAGTAGAAGAAATGATACATGAAGAGGAGGTGTGGTTTCCCAACAAGCACTCTAGAACAATAACAACATTACAAAGAGTAAGTGGTTAAAAAGATGGAAAAAAAATAAGTTTTAGCGACCAATTTCTTAGTCTTACCCATGTCCTACCAAGTGGACACCGTCTTAAAAGGCGGTAATGAAAACCACCGCAAAGAGCAGTGAAGGTGTTGGATGCACTGTTATTTGTTGTCTTGAAATAATTTTTAGAGAGGCCTGCAATCCCTTCTTCGAGATCACCAGTTAGAGAGGCTTGCAATCCCTTCTTCGAAATGCACTACAAGAAATCAGGTCATTTGCAGCGCTTAAAATCGTTGCAAAAAAGCTTCTAAACTGCTACATATACTCATTTCCAGCGCTTTTAACTTCTTTGCACGATCGCCGCTATTATTGCGTCTTTCTTGCCCAAAGCAGCGATACAAAATATTTCGCTGCTAAAAATAGTTTTTGCAGCGAATTTTTTTCCTTGCTACTACTCTTAACATCGCTGTAATTATCATCATCCCATAAAGATATAACGCTGAGAAAACTCAATTACAACATTTCTAATCCTTGCAAATACTCTAAAAATCGCTGCAATTAATCCCAGGTATTTCCAGCGAAAAATTTAAAAATTGTTGCAAACACTCTTTTGCAGCGTAATTGAGATGTTGAAAATTGAACCAAAAACGCTGTAAATAGGAAAAAAACTGTTGCAAATAGGGTCATCCATGTATGGGAAAATCATTGTTAAAATTTAATTGCAGCATTTAAAAACGTTGCAATTACTCTATAAATCGCTGGAATAGATCTATTTCAAGCGATTTATTTAAAAATTGTTGCAAATAATCCTTTGCAGCGTAATAGTGACGCTGAAAATATAACCAAAAGCGCTAGAAATGGGAAAGAAACTGCTGCAAATGGAGTCATCCATATATGGGAAAATTGTTGTTAAAATTTAATTGCAGCATTTTAAAACGTTGCAATTACTCTATAAATCGTTGCAGTTGGATCTTTCCAACGAAAAATTTAAAAATTGTTGCAAATGATTATTTGCAGCGTAATAGTGATGCTGAAAATAGAACCAAAAGCGTTGTAAATAGAGAAAAAAACTGTTGCAAATAGGGTCATCCATGTATGGGAAAATCATTGTTAAAATTTAATCTCTGGTGGGGATGATCTCTGGTGGGAGGGGAAGAGAATGGTGGGGGTGGTGTACAACACAGCCGCCGGACGGCGGCGCAATGGGTGGCTGAAGTGGCAGCGACGGTAAGGGGAAAAAGAAGGGGCAGCGCGCAGGAGAGAGGAAACGAGGAAGAAAGAAGAAGAAAAAGAAAGAAAAAGGAAAGAGAAGAAGAAAAAGAAAAAGAAAAAGAAAAAGGAAAAGGGAAAAAGAAAAGAAAAAATAAAAGAAATAAGGTCTAATCCTCGCTCCGGAAAACCAAAAACTGATCTGCCGAAAACGATTTTAAAAACCGTAAAACGATTAAAATAAATTAAACACAACATCAAATAAATTAAAAACTAATTAAAATACAATAATTTAAAATAAATAAACCAATATATTAATTAAATTAAAAACACTCATTCAGTAAAAATACATGTAAAAACGGGATATCACAAAAAGAAAGTCTAACTGTCAAGCTGGAAGGTAAGCTTGACAGTTTTGTTCTTACTAAGATTACTAATCATGATAAAATGAAAAATAATATTTATAATCGTGGTTGTGTAAGTATTATGTAATCTTTTAAAAAAATAAATTAATATAAAATTTACATAAAATAAAATTAATATTTTAATTATAAATCTTATTACTTTTCAAAACAATTATAAAATATTTACACATATATAGTATTACTCATGTATCACTCGAAGAGCATCTTTTTCCGTAATAAGCTTTTGAATTCGGAAAATACTAAATTCACCGCTGACTTTTTTTTTAATAATTAAGAAAAAATTATTTAATATTATAATAAATTTTTTATATTTTTTTAAAATATTTAAAAATATTAAAAAATAATTTTAAAAAAAAAAATACCTAACGGTGGCTGGACCGTCCTTTGAATTCCCGTGTCTCGATAGAATATTACTGCTACCATTAAAGCAGAGGATTCTGCAGTGAAAGGCTTGTGGCAGATAAGATTGATAGAACTCTGACATTGCCTTTTGAGTCAGAGTTCCACCAACACTATTCTACCAATTTTTCCACCAACACTATTCGTGGCAGCATCCTAATTCAGCTTGTAGACTCCTATTGGTATCGACTCTTCATTCATAACAACAAGTTATGATGGATTCATTAGTATCAGGTTCAATATAAACTGAGAGCTAAAATAAAATTTAAATTAATTATTAATAATTATAATACAATAAAATATAAATTATTATATAAATTAATTTTAAAATTTTAAATAAAATATTTTTGAATTTACGTTAAATACTACAACTTAAAATAAGACCTCAATACAAATTTAATATTTCAATTTAACAAAATCTTAAAAAATTATTAAAATATAAATAATTCATTGTATTAAATATTAAATTTAAGATTTCCTTGCTACTACTCTTAACATCGCTGTAATTATCTTCATCCCATAAAGATATAACGCTGAGAAAACTCAATTACAGCATTTCTAATCTTTGCAAATACTCTAAAAATCGCTGCAATTATTGTAAATAATTTAAAAATTGTTGTAAATAATTATTTGCAGCGTAATAGTGATGCTGATCACCGGCCGGAGGGGAGTCGACCGGCAGGGGTGGCGTCGGGCACGACGCCGGCGAACAGCGGGGCTGGGCGGTGAAGGCTCACGGTGTGGGTGAGGAGAGAGAGAGAAAGAGAGGGACGCGGGGAGAGAGAGAGCCGAATGGGAGAGGAGAGGAAAAAAAGAAAAAAAGAAAAAGAAAAAAGAGAAAAAGAAAAAGAAGAGGAAAAGAAAAGATGAAGGAAATTAATGAGGTCCAGTCCTCACGTCGGAAGTCCGAAGACTGATCAGCCGAAAACGGTATAAAAACATAAAACGATTAAAATAAATTAACACTACATCAAATAAATAAATAAACACCAATAAAATATTTTAAACACATCAACAAGCTAAAATAAAATAAATAACTAGTAAAAACCAACTATTTAAATTTTTAAAACAAAAAACAAGCCAAAATAAATTAAATCACAATTTAAATCCAACAGCCAA
>QGSO01000442.1:519112-644261 GCA_011037825.1 Carya cathayensis
ATATATATATAACCAACGTATCTGGCGAGAAAGGGAAAAAAAATACACAATAAAGTCAATTGCAGCGATTTTTATACTAATTGCAGCAATACTAAATGCCACAAATAAAGTTTAGCAACGCTTTTTCCCTTAAATGAATGACCCCATTTGCAGCAGTTTGAGATTATTTCCAGCGCTTTTGGTTATATTTTCAGCGTCACTATTACGCTGCAAATATTTATTTGCAACAGTTTTTAAATAAATCGCTGGAAATAGATCTATTCCAGCGATTTATAGAGTAATTGCAACGTTTTAAAATGCTGTAATTAAATTTTAACAACGATTTTCCAATACATGGATGACCCCATTTGTAGCAATTTTTTTTCCATTTCCAGCGCTTTTGGCTAAATTTTCAGCATCACCATTACACTGCAAATTATTATTTGCAACAATTTTTAAATAAATCGCTGGAAATAGCTCTATTCCAGCGATTTAAGGAGTAATTGCAACGTTTTAAAATGCTGCAATTAAATTTTAACAACGATTTTTTCATATATGGATGACTCCATTTGCAGCAGTTTTTTCCCCATTTCCAGCGTTTTTGGTTATATTTTCAGCGTCACTATTACGCTGCAAAGGATTATTTGCAACAATTTTTACTAGTTATTTATTTTATTTTAGCTTGTTGATGTGTTTAAAATATTTTATTGGTGTTTATTTATTTATTTGATGTAGTGTTAATTTATTTTAATCGTTTTATGTTTTTATACCGTTTTCGGCTGATCAGTCTTCGGACTTCCGACGTGAGGACTGGACCTCATTAATTTCCTTCATCTTTTCTTTTCCTCTTCTTTTTCTTTTTCTCTTTTTTCTTTTTCTTTTTTTCTTTTTTTCCTCTCCTCTCCCATTCGGCTCTCTCTCTCCCCGCGTCCCTCTCTTTCTCTCTCTCTCCTCACCCACGCCGNGTTATATCTTTATGGGATGAAGATAATTACAGCGATGTTAAGAGTAGTAGCAAGGAAATCTTAAATTTAATATTTAATACAATGAATTATTTATATTTTAATAATTTTTTAAGATTTTGTTAAATTGAAATATTAAATTTGTATTGAGGTCTTATTTTAAGTTGTAGTATTTAACGTAAATTCAAAAATATTTTATTTAAAATTTTAAAATTAATTTATATAATAATTTATATTTTATTGTATTATAATTATTAATAATTAATTTAAATTTTATTTTAGCTCTCAGTTTATATTGAACCTGATACTAATGAATCCATCATAACTTGTTGTTATGAATGAAGAGTCGATACCAATAGGAGTCTACAAGCTGAATTAGGATGCTGCCACGAATAGTGTTGGTGGAAAAATTGGTAGAATAGTGTTGGTGGAACTCTGACTCAAAAGGCAATGTCAGAGTTCTATCAATCTTATCTGCCACAAGCCTTTCACTGCAGAATCCTCTGCTTTAATGGTAGCAGTAATATTCTATCGAGACACGGGAATTCAAAGGACGGTCCAGCCACCGTTAGGTATTTTTTTTTTTAAAATTATTTTTTAATATTTTTAAATATTTTAAAAAAATATAAAAAATTTATTATAATATTAAATAATTTTTTCTTAATTATTAAAAAAAAAGTCAGCGGTGAATTTAGTATTTTCCGAATTCAAAAGCTTATTACGGAAAAAGATGCTCTTCGAGTGATACATGAGTAATACTATATATGTGTAAATATTTTATAATTGTTTTGAAAAGTAATAAGATTTATAATTAAAATATTAATTTTATTTTATGTAAATTTTATATTAATTTATTTTTTTAAAAGATTACATAATACTTACACAACCACGATTATAAATATTATTTTTCATTTTATCATGATCAGTAATCTTAGTAAGAACAAAACTGTCAAGCTTACCTTCCAGCTTGACAGTTAGACTTTCTTTTTGTGATATCCCATTTTTACATGTATTTTTACTGAATGAGTGTTTTTAATTTAATTAATATATTGGTTTATTTATTTTAAATTATTGTATTTTAATTAGTTTTTAATTTATTTGATGTTGTGTTTAATTTATTTTAATCGTTTTACGGTTTTTAAAATCGTTTTCGGCAGATCAGTTTTTGGTTTTCCGGAGCGAGGATTAGACCTTATTTCTTTTATTTTTTCTTTTCTTTTTCCCTTTTCCTTTTTCTTTTTCTTTTTCTTTTTCTTCTTCTCTTTCCTTTTTCTTTCTTTTTCTTCTTCTTTCTTCCTCGTTTCCTCTCTCCTGCGCGCTGCCCCTTCTTTTTCCCCTTACCGTCGCTGCCACTTCAGCCGCCCATTGCGCCGCCGTCCGGCGGCTGTGTTGTACACCACCCCCACCATTCTCTTCCCCTCCCACCAGAGATCATCCCCACCAGAGATTAAATTTTAACAATGATTTTCCCATACATGGATGACCCTATTTGCAACAGTTTTTTTCTCTATTTACAACGCTTTTGGTTCTATTTTCAGCATCACTATTACGCTGCAAATAATCATTTGCAACAATTTTTAAATTTTTCGTTGGAAAGATCCAACTGCAACGATTTATAGAGTAATTGCAACGTTTTAAAATGCTGCAATTAAATTTTAACAACAATTTTCCCATATATGGATGACTCCATTTGCAGCAGTTTCTTTCCCATTTCTAGCGCTTTTGGTTATATTTTCAGCGTCACTATTACGCTGCAAAGGATTATTTGCAACAATTTTTAAATAAATCGCTTGAAATAGATCTATTCCAGCGATTTATAGAGTAATTGCAACGTTTTTAAATGCTGCAATTAAATTTTAACAATGATTTTCCCATACATGGATGACCCTATTTGCAACAGTTTTTTTCCTATTTACAGCGTTTTTGGTTCAATTTTCAACATCTCAATTACGCTGCAAAAGAGTGTTTGCAACAATTTTTAAATTTTTCGCTGGAAATACCTGGGATTAATTGCAGCGATTTTTAGAGTATTTGCAAGGATTAGAAATGTTGTAATTGAGTTTTCTCAGCGTTATATCTTTATGGGATGATGATAATTACAGCGATGTTAAGAGTAGTAGCAAGGAAAAAAATTCGCTGCAAAAACTATTTTTAGCAGCGAAATATTTTGTATCGCTGCTTTGGGCAAGAAAGACGCAATAATAGCGGCGATCGTGCAAAGAAGTTAAAAGCGCTGGAAATGAGTATATGTAGCAGTTTAGAAGCTTTTTTGCAACGATTTTAAGCGCTGCAAATGACCTGATTTCTTGTAGTGCATTTCGAAGAAGGGATTGCAAGCCTCTCTAACTGGTGATCTCGAAGAAGGGATTGCAGGCCTCTCTAAAAATTATTTCAAGACAACAAATAACAGTGCATCCAACACCTTCACTGCTCTTTGCGGTGGTTTTCATTACCGCCTTTTAAGACGGTGTCCACTTGGTAGGACATGGGTAAGACTAAGAAATTGGTCGCTAAAACTTATTTTTTTTCCATCTTTTTAACCACTTACTCTTTGTAATGTTGTTATTGTTCTAGAGTGCTTGTTGGGAAACCACACCTCCTCTTCATGTATCATTTCTTCTACTTTAATATGAAGTTTACTCGCTTAAAAAAAAAAAAAAAAAGAATTGGCGTAATGTGAGTTGGCGGGAGTTCTAACCTAACGTCTGGCTACCAGTCAGACTTTGATTTAAAGCTTCCCTTCAGTACGTGCTCAATAATATCTGTTGCTAACACTCAAGCGCGAAGACTTTGACTTTTATATATCTTATAAATCTCTCACGGTTCTTGCATGCATGCCCATCGCTCACAATACCAGTTATATACAGTACTAATATTATCTATTATCTAGCAGCAAATTAAGTCAAGCCAAAACAAAATGAGTGATCAAAGCTCATCAGGAAAATATCAACATGTTGCAGTTTTGGCATTTCCATTTGGCAGCCATCCCTGGACTTTACTCAACCTAACTTCCAGATTAGCATCGGCCGCCCCTGACGTGAGTTTCTCCTTCCTCAACACTGCCAAATCCAACCAAAAGCTCTCTGACACCTCAGGAGCTCACCTCCCACACAACCTTAAATCCTACGATGTTGCGGATGGCGTGCCGGAGGTCCCGGGAATCCCCTCGAGGAAGTGGAGCTGTTCCTTGAGGCTGCACCTGAGAGCTTCCGAAAAGGCAAGGATATGGCAGTGGCCGAGACTGGGCAGCAAAAGATCACCTGCATCTTGAACGATGCTTTCTTGGTATTTGGCTGCGATATGGCTGCTGACATGGATGTAAAGTGGGTCCCTTTATACGTTCCCGCACCCTACGACCTCTCTGCCCACATTTACAGTGCTCTCATCCACGAGACTTATGCTAAAGCTTGCGGTGGCGGTGAAGCTCATGGTAATGGCGGTGCAGTGGGAGATCTAAACCCTATTGACAAAACCCTAGATGCCATTCCAGGACTCTCCGTAATGCGCTTCGGGGACTTACCCCCAGAAATACTTCAAGGTAATCACTCAAATTCTTCATCAATTTTCACACGCACACTGCGCAGAATTAGGGAGGTCCTGCCACGAGCAAATGCTGTTGTCATGAACTCTTTCCAAGAACTAAACTCAACCATACTCACCGATGATCTCAAGTCCAAGTTCCAAGACATTCTGTACGTGGGTTTTCTCACATTAATAGTCCCGACTCCACCCCTACCACCATCGCATTCAGACGCCACAGGCTGCCTCCCATGGTTGGACGAGCAAAAGCCAACATCGGTAGCATATATAAGCTTTGGAACAGTGGCGGCGGTGCCACCCCACGAGTTTGCAGCTTTAGCAGAGGCGCTGGAAGCGAGTTGCGTTCCTTTTCTTTGGTCACTTAGGGAAAACTTCATAGCATTTCTGCCGAACGGGTTCCTCGAGAGGACAAGGAAGCAGGGAAAAATAGTTCCCTGGGCACCCCAGGCTCATGTCTTGTCACATAAAGCAGTAGGCGTGTTCGTTACACACTGTGGATGCAACTCTGTGTTTGAAAGCCTTGTCTGTGAGGTTCCGATGATCTGCCGGCCGATCTTTGGCGACCATAAGATGAACGGACGGATGGTAGAGGACGTGTGGGGGATAGGGGTTAGGGTTGAGGCAGGGGTGTTTACAAAGAAGGGAATGGTCAAGAGCTTGGAGCTCGTTCTGGGACATGATCAACATGGAAGGAGGATGAGGGAGAAGATCAGAGATCTTAAAGAGCTTGTAGTGAAGAAAGCTGCCGGACCTGATGGGATTGCTTCCAAAGATTTCAAAACTTTGCTTGAGCTAATCTCTCAATAAATTATCAGTACCTGCAGAAAGAATGATCACCATCTCCAAATAATTTGACATTTTTATTTTATCTTATTTTCTTTCAAACCCTGTACGTACGTTTGGGGCGTTCATTTTATTGTCTGTGTGGTTTTGCACCTTTATTTTCCGAGAGAATGCTACAATGAAGTGGGTACGTAGTAATTTATAAATGAGTAATTTTAATTTTGTGAGATATGTAAATGTTAGTGTAATTGTTTTAAAAAAAGTAGAGTTTATAATTAAAATATTAGTTTTTTTTTTTATATTGATCCTATATTAATTTATTTTTTTCAAAAATACCATACAGTACTTATACAACTAGGATTATAAATATCATTTCTCTTTATAAAATGTGCAGTGCTGTGAAGAACGACGATGATGATAATAATAATAATAATAATAATAATAATAATAATAATAAAATTCTTGAGATCATCCTGCTTATTTAAATCAGAAACAGTACTTTAAGTTTTAAAAATCTATTTTTGGAAATCTAAGTTTGGATATTATATAGGTTGAATTAAGATCACTAGCAGTCTAGCGATGGTTTCCCAACATGTATCTCTAAAATTATATCTTTTAAAGTTTAATTTTACATAACAAGAAAAATTCCTACATTGAATTATATATTTTTTAACTAAATAATAATAAAATCTTATTTTTTTTATCTTTTTATTGTTTTCTTAAAATTATTATTATTTATATATTTTACAATTAATATCATATGTTAAAAAATATTAATTTTATATATCTAAATATTACTAATTTCATATACTACATCAGACTAGTTTAGAACTAAATTGGAACCACCGATTTGGTCCAGTTTAATCCGATTTACCATTTTTCTATGTTTTTTTAAAGCCCTTATTTCAGTTCTCAAAAAATGATTTGGAAGTCACCTTTAGCATGTCTCTTGACCCAAGGATATAGAAGATGTCAGGCCATGGCAAATCCTTCAATTCCTAGAGGTATGGAGCCAGCTACAAAAAAATCTACAGCTTGATGAGCTAGGTAAAGCTGCTATAATTGCCCCCCCCCCCCCCGATCTGGTGTAGAAGGAATGATATTATACATGGGAAAGGCTTCTCTCACCCAAACTCTATTGTCACCAAAACAAAAGTGGAGCTTCAAAACTTTATTAAATACTGAGCAGGGTCGGCTTAATAGTAAGGCAGTGAAGTTATTGCTAACGCCTCCACTTCATATAAGGTCTCTAAAATTAAAGTTGAAGTATTTTTTTTAAAATAAAAACCATTTTATTATATAAAATTTTAAATAAATTTTATATTTTTCAATATTTGCAAGGTCTTATAATGCTAAATTTAATATTTAATACAATGAATTATTTATATTTTAATAATTTTTTAAGATTTTGTTAAATTAAAATATTAAATTTGTATTGAGTTCTTATTTTAAGTTGTAGTATTTAACGTTAATTCAAAAATATTTTATTTAAAAATTTTAAATAAAATCTTATTTTATTAAAAATTGATTTTATTTAAAATTTTAAAATTATTTTATATAATAATTTATATTTTATTGTATTATAATTATTAATAATTAATTTAAATTTTATCTTAGCTCTCAGTTTATATTGAACCTGATACTAATGAATCCATCATAACTTGTTGCTATGAATGAAGAGTCGATACCAATAGGAGTCTACAAGGTGAATTAGGATGCTGCCACGAATAGTGTTGGTGGAAAAATTGGTAGAATAGTGTTGGTGGAAATCTGACTCAAAAGGCAATGTCAGAGTTCTATCAATCTTATCTGCCACAAGCCTTTCAAAAGCTTATTACGGAAAAAGATGCTCTTCGAGTGATGCTCTATATGTAAATATTTTATAATTGTTTTGAAAAGTAAGAGATTAAATTTTAACAATGATTTTCCCATACATGGATGACCCTATTTGCAACAGTTTTTTTCTCTATTTACAACGCTTTTGGTTCTATTTTCACATCACTATTAGCTCAAATATCATTTGCAACAATTTTTAAATTCTCTGAAAGATCATCCAACGATTTATAGAGTAATTGCAACGTTTTAAAATGCTGCAATTAAATTTTAACAACGATTTTCCCATATATGGATGACTCCATTTGCAGAGTTTTTTTCCCATTTCTAGCGCTTTTGGTTATATTTTCAGCGTCACTATTACGCTGCAAAGGATTATTTGCAACAATTTTTAAATAAATCGCTTGAAATAGATCTATTCCAGCGATTTATAGAGTAATTGCAACGTTTTTAAATGCTGCAATTAAATTTTAACAATGATTTTCCCATACATGGATGACCCTATTTGCAACAGTTTTTTTCCTATTTACAGCGTTTTTGGTTCAATTTTCAACATCTCAATTACGCTGCAAAAGAGTGTTTGCAACAATTTTTAAATTTTTCGCTGGAAATACCTGGGATTAATTGCAGCGATTTTTAGAGTATTTGCAAGGATTAGAAATGTTGTAATTGAGTTTTCTCAGCGTTATATCTTTATGGGATGATGATAATTACAGCGATGTTAAGAGTAGTAGCAAGGAAAAAAATTCGCTGCAAAAACTATTTTTAGCAGCGAAATATTTTGTATCGCTGCTTTGGGCAAGAAAGACGCAATAATAGCGGCGATCGTGCAAAGAAGTTAAAAGCGCTGGAAATGAGTATATGTAGCAGTTTAGAAGCTTTTTTGCAACGATTTTAAGCGCTGCAAATGACCTGATTTCTTGTAGTGCATTTCGAAGAAGGGATTGCAAGCCTCTCTAACTGGTGATCTCGAAGAAGGGATTGCAGGCCTCTCTAAAAATTATTTCAAGACAACAAATAACAGTGCATCCAACACCTTCACTGCTCTTTGCGGTGGTTTTCATTACCGCCTTTTAAGACGGTGTCCACTTGGTAGGACATGGGTAAGACTAAGAAATTGGTCGCTAAAACTTATTTTTTTTCCATCTTTTTAACCACTTACTCTTTGTAATGTTGTTATTGTTCTAGAGTGCTTGTTGGGAAACCACACCTCCTCTTCATGTATCATTTCTTCTACTTTAATATGAAGTTTACTCGCTTAAAAAAAAAAAAAAAAAGAATTGGCGTAATGTGAGTTGGCGGGAGTTCTAACCTAACGTCTGGCTACCAGTCAGACTTTGATTTAAAGCTTCCCTTCAGTACGTGCTCAATAATATCTGTTGCTAACACTCAAGCGCGAAGACTTTGACTTTTATATATCTTATAAATCTCTCACGGTTCTTGCATGCATGCCCATCGCTCACAATACCAGTTATATACAGTACTAATATTATCTATTATCTAGCAGCAAATTAAGTCAAGCCAAAACAAAATGAGTGATCAAAGCTCATCAGGAAAATATCAACATGTTGCAGTTTTGGCATTTCCATTTGGCAGCCATCCCTGGACTTTACTCAACCTAACTTCCAGATTAGCATCGGCCGCCCCTGACGTGAGTTTCTCCTTCCTCAACACTGCCAAATCCAACCAAAAGCTCTCTGACACCTCAGGAGCTCACCTCCCACACAACCTTAAATCCTACGATGTTGCGGATGGCGTGCCGGAGGGACATGTCCTCACTCCCGGGAATCCCCTCGAGGAAGTGGAGCTGTTCCTTGAGGCTGCACCTGAGAGCTTCCGAAAAGGCAAGGATATGGCAGTGGCCGAGACTGGGCAGCAAAAGATCACCTGCATCTTGAACGATGCTTTCTTGGTATTTGGCTGCGATATGGCTGCTGACATGGATGTAAAGTGGGTCCCTTTATACGTTCCCGCACCCTACGACCTCTCTGCCCACATTTACAGTGCTCTCATCCACGAGACTTATGCTAAAGCTTGCGGTGGCGGTGAAGCTCATGGTAATGGCGGTGCAGTGGGAGATCTAAACCCTATTGACAAAACCCTAGATGCCATTCCAGGACTCTCCGTAATGCGCTTCGGGGACTTACCCCCAGAAATACTTCAAGGTAATCACTCAAATTCTTCATCAATTTTCACACGCACACTGCGCAGAATTAGGGAGGTCCTGCCACGAGCAAATGCTGTTGTCATGAACTCTTTCCAAGAACTAAACTCAACCATACTCACCGATGATCTCAAGTCCAAGTTCCAAGACATTCTGTACGTGGGTTTTCTCACATTAATAGTCCCAACTCCACCCCTACCATTATTTTTCATTTTATCATGATTAGTAATCTTAGTAAGAACAAATCTGTCAAGCTTACCTTCCAGCTTGACAGTTAGACTTTCCTTTTGTGATATTCCGTTTTTACATGTATTTTCACTGAAGTAGTATTTTTAATTTAATTAATATATTGGTTTATTTATTTTAAATTATTATATTTTAATTAGTTTTTAACTTATTTGATGTTGTGTTTAATTTATTTTAATCGTTTTACGGTTTTTAAAATCGTTTTCGGCGGATCATTTTTTGGTTTCCGGAGTGAGAATTAGATCTCATTTCTTTTCTTTTATCTTTTATTTTTCCCTTTTCCTTTTTCTTTTTCTTTTTCTTCTTCTTTCTTCCCCGTTTCCTCTCTCCCGCGCGCTGCCCCTTCTTTTTCCCCTTACCGTCGCTGCCACTTCGGCCGCCCATTGCGCCACCGTCCGGCGGCTGTGTTGTACACCACCCCCACCATTCTCTTCCCCTCCCACCAGAGATCATCCCCACCAATTTTTAGAGTTATCGGACCAGCCGTTAGCCGCCACGCACGGTTGGAAGTCACGGCCCCAGCCCTGTTTTTCTCCCCTGTCGCCAGTTTCTTTCTCAGCCCAGAACCGCCGCTCGCCGGCGGCGTGGCCTACACCACCCACCCAGTTTTCTTCCCCCCTCACCGGTGAACATCCCCACCAAGTTTCACCTCCATCCGAGCCACTGTTAGCCGCCACGAACTCCTCCAAGCCACACGGTTTTTGAGCTTTTCCGGCGCCGTCGCTCCACCTCTGGCCACTATCTCTTCATAGTTTCTTCCTCTACCTCTTGCCGACCTAACCCACCTAATTTCAGCCCCGATCCGTTGCCGGAGCAGCTCCCACGAGCTCAACTCCGTTCAGCCCCTTTTTGGCCTTCCACCGCCACCCATGGCCAAAGCTCACTTCCTTTAGCTTCATAAACATCTCAAAACCATTCCCTATCAATTTCGTGTCTTGGCTTGTCCCTGTTCGAAAGTGGGTAATTTACTACCCACGGCCACAGTGTAAAATATACTGTTACGTTGCTTTTTCTCCGCCATTTGCAACGTCGAAAGCTTTCAAAAAATACCGTATAACGCTGTAAGTATTTTCCAAATTCTACTTTTAGATTCAAATATATTTTGCTCTTACAATAAATTATCTGGTTGGTTGGTTGATTTCGGACTGAGTCTGAGGAGTTCGGGGGTGGGATGGATTGAGGACGGAATTGATTGGTTTATGTTGATATTTGTTTGAGATATTTGTGCCTTGATGTTTGCATTGTATAATGCACACATTTTCATATTTAAAAAGGGAAAACCGGGTTTTCGTGTAGTTGCATGCATGTACATGTGTTTGTAAATGAAAGCTGGGCTTGTAAGCGAGAAATGATTTATGGTATATGTGAACGATTGGATTAACTAGTTTGAGTCAGAGGCATGAGTAGGGACGGTGGTAGAATCCCGCCTGTGATTCCCGCCTACAGTGCACGTGTCGGGATGGTGGTAAGCAGGGACGGTGGTAGAATCTCGCCTGTGATTCCTGCCTATGGTGGTGAGTAGGGATGGTGGTAAGCAGGGACGATGGTAGAATCCCGACGGTGGTAGAATCCCGCCTATGGTAGTGAGTAGGGACGGTGGTAGAATCTCGCATATGATTCCCGCCTACGGTGCACGTGTAGGGATGGTGGTAAGCAGGGACAGTGGTAGAATCTCGCCTGTGATTCCCGCCTACAGTGCTCTGATGGTTTGGTTTTTGGGGCATTATCGGGGATAATGGCGAGGTTATATTTAAAGGATATGTTTGGGCCAAAATGGGATTTTGATGTGCGTGGAAAAATATGGTTTTATGGGTTTTGTGCATTGGCATTCTCTCATGCATATTGTTTGAGTTATAATATATTTTTATCTAGTGGTGTTTGGATTTTACTTACCTACAGCACCATTTTGGTACCGTAGATTTTGGTGCAGAGTTCGAGGAAGAGGAGGAGGCTGAGACCGAGGATGCTGCTCCGTCGGAGTACTGAGTTGGAGTCTATGCTTTGTAGTTGACTTTGAAACTATATTTGTAGTTTGTAATATTTTATTATGTATGTTTTGAACAGCTTTGTATTAAACTAAGAAAAATTCTGGTACTTAGTTATATGATTTTGCTATCCGCTGCGTGTTTTTTCGTGCACATTTGTTGCTTTTACACACACTCGGCACTCGTCGATAGGGTGGTGACCCGTGTTGTCATCGTCCGGACGCTTCGATCTCCACGTGTCCGTGCGTGGGGATTTGGGGGCGTCACACTTTTTCTAACAAAAAATCTCTAAATTAAAAAGAATATGTTAATTAAAACAGTTTGTATAAAAATAAATTTATAAATTAAATATAATATATTAAATTATAAAATTAGTTTTGTTGCGTAATATAAATTTAAGTTGAATTGACATGTAATATCTATCTATTATAATAAGCGCCTATGCGCTAACTATAGTAAAGCACAGTAATATTTGTCGTTCCGTTTCCGTGTATAATATAAATAGTAAATTTTGCACAGTAACATTCCGTTTTTATTTCGTTAATGTACACAGTAAATAGAATAAAAAATTATATAAATCATCGAAAATTTCCGTGACTACATAGTAACCATGCACAGTAATATAATAATTCGATTCTTGCACAGTAAAGATAATAATAAAAAATTCAAAATGCACAGTAAATATAATAAAAAATGATTCCTGTACAGTAAAGATAATAATAAAAAATTCAAAATGCACAGTAAATATAATAAAAAATTATATAAATCGTCGAAAATTTCCGTGACTACACAGTAACGATGCACAGTAATATAATAATTCAATTCCTGCACAGTAAAGATAATAATAAAAAATTCAAAATACACAGTAAATATAATAAAAAATTTTATAAATTGTCAAAAATTTCCATGACTACACAGTAACAATAGACAGTAATATAATAATTCGATTCCTACACAGTAAAGATAATAATAAAAAATTCAAAATGCATAGTAAATATAATAAAAAATTCTATAAATCGTCGAAAATTTCCGTGACTACACAGTAATTATGCACAGTAATATAATAATTCGATTCCTGCACAGTAACGATAATAAAAAATTTGAAATGCACAGTAAAGATAATTATTTCTTCTTCTTTCTTTCTTTTCTCTTCCCGTGCGTTTTTCTTTTCTCTCCCGTTCTTCTTTCTTCTTTTCTCTCTCTCCCCGTGCTCTCCCCTTCTCTTTTCTCCTTCCCGTCGCCCCTACTTCGGCCGGCCATTGCACCCCTGTCCGGTGGAGGTGTCGTACACCACCCACCCAGTTTTCTTTCCCTCTCACCGGTGAACATCCCCACCAAGTTTCACCTCCATCCGAGCCACCGTTAGCCACCTACAGCCCATCTAAGCCGCACGGTTTTGAGCCTTTTCCGGCGCCGTCGCACCACCTCCACCCACCATTTCTTCACAGCTTCTTCCCCTACAAACAGGTCTAAACACATCTACAAAGATATGAAGAGATCTGTTTTTGGTTGATTTTCTTGCGTTTATTTTAGATCTGTTTGTAAAAAATTTATTCAAGTTTTTTTTTTCCTTTCGTTTGATTTCTATTTTTCAGATCTACAGAACAAATTTTTTTTCTATCTGTGTTCATATGTTTTTTTTTCTTTTTGATTCAAGTTTTTTTTCTTTCAGACTTTCATATTCACTTTCTCTTTCCTCTTCCCTCCGAAAGTAAACTTTTTCTCTCTCTTCTTTTCTTTTGTACATGTTGAGGATCGAGAACAAGATCAACACGCAGGTGACCTTTGCTAAGCGGAGGAAAGCTGTACGAGTTTTGCTGCAATTCAAGGTATTCACCAGAATAACAAAACCGCTTTTGCACCCTCTAAATCACAAAAGGCAAAGCAAAACCATCAAAACTGTTTCATTCTATTTTTATTTTTCTATTTTCTAAGTCATCTTTCTTTTATTTTCATCTCCAAGTTGATTTTTTGAAAGAAAAAAAAAATTTGATTTTTTTGGGTGTTGAACATGTATTTTTGTTATGTATTGACAGATCTATATCTATTCCTTTAGATCTATTAGTTTTCACTTTAAACGTAGAAGTGAATGCAACCCTCATCTGCGCAGAATATGATTTTAGCTACCAAATATAAAATAGAGCACATAGAATATCTACCAGAAGATAGATACACAATATAAATATTTGTGAGATATTATTTTATTATCTCGAAACAAAATTATAGAAATTTGAGGCTCTTCGCCTCATTCTTCAAACGATCTTGCTCTTTTAAAATTTGCGTCGCATCTCTGTCTAAAGGAGTAGGCAATCTAAAGGAAGAATTAAGCAAGGATTTTAATTTCCTATTCTCTTGCTTTATTGTTTCTATCTTCATCTGAGACTCCTGAAGAAGTCGCTGAAGGATAGAAATTTTCTCATTGAGTTTGTCCAAATCATAAGGTTTGGATTGTAGTCGCTGAGAAAATGCATAAATAGCTGAAGAGTAATGGGTATCGAGATTTACAAGCTCGTAGATAGTTTCAACATCTGACTTATTAGCCAGATCATTATTGTATTGTACTATAGAACCTACAGCAGAAGCAGAAACAACTGGTGAAAATGGTGTAGAATACCTCACGTATTGGTTACGAGAAGATTGCTGGGCCATTGTAGAGTAAGAATGCAGAGAGAGATTGCAGAGTAAGAATGCAGACTAATTACAGAAAAGTAAAGAAGATGGGATGCGAATGAAGATGAGCTGAATATTTCTTTTATAGAGAAAATTATGACTAAGCACCTCTATTGCTTCACGGCATCTCTCGTGAAGCGTCTCTTTACAAGAGACAAGAAGATGTAGCATCATAACTCTGCGGCGCCTGACAGCTACAGAAAACCTGAAAAAACTTGCGGTGCTTGTCTGATCTAAAAAACGGGCCACCGTTTTTGTTGAAAAATAAGGTTAGCGGTTTAATATTGATGAATTCTTCACTAACTGTGTTATTTACAAGAACTCCAGAATCGCACAATCACAGTATATATGTTTCCTTCATATTTTGATTTATAACTTCTGATATAACAATTTCCTCATATGAATAGATCATTAAAATTGACAATTCTACTTTTATTTGTTCCAGTTGTCGAGCCTATGTTGAGATAGATGATAATACAGGACGATTGACAGCTGTTTTATTTGGAGCAATTGCAGAAGATGCTGTTCTATTTGGAGCAATTGCAGAAAACGTCCCTTGGACGTTTTGCTTCTACTAGTGTATATATATATATATAGCATTGGATTCAAGATGCACCCTGCATTAATGTATCAGTTTAAAGTAAATAAAATAATAATTTTTTATAGTACTCAGTTATAAACAATTTGTAGTATAGTTGATCCTATATCATTCTCGTTCTGATTAAGGTTGGAGTAATGTTAGTTGGCGGGAGTGCTTATCTAACTGGCTTACCAGTCAGACTTAGGTTTAAAGCTACCATTCAGTATGTACTCAATAATTAATATTTGTTGTCAACAGTCACGAAGAGTTTAAGAATAGTTAAATTTTCTAAAACTTTTGCTTAATTCGATGTTAAGTGGGATGTCTGTTAAAGTTCTTCACCATGCCTCAAAGTATTCAATATTTTTACCACCGGTGACTTCTTGTCTCCATTGTTTATCAAGATGTTTTCTCCACTTGTTCGTAAGTGATATTTTTTTTTTTTTTTTTTTTTTTTTTTAATGGTTGAGATCCTATAGGGACATGAAGGGATTTTGTGAGGCCCTAACTCCCACGTACAGACACGTGGAAATTGAGACGTTGGGATGATAACAACATAGATCACGCATCCCATTTCTAAGTACTAAGCATGTGTACATGCAACACGTGTATAACAAAAATAATATAGCGGTTAATAAAAGTCATTCAACTAAGTATTAGAATTTTAAATACAGATTTAAAATCAATCTCACTTAACACAAGCGTACAAAAAATATTACAAGTTTCAATAACATCATAAAATCAAAATACATAATTTAAAGACAGGGAAAATAATTTTCAAATAATAGCTAAGAGCACCAGTAAATCCTCCGGCGAAGCCGCCTCCTTGGGCCCAACCTCCTCGTCCTCTGCATCAAAATCTGTGGAATTAAAAATGGTACCGCAGATAAGTAATAATCCAAGCAACCCACAAGATAAAAGTACATTAAAACCTTAACAATATGCATGAATAGGATGTCATATGCATGAGATCCGAAAATAATCTTTTCCCAAAAATAAATATTTTTCAAACGCATGCCAAAAATCTCATATTTGGACCAAACATTTCCATTAAAAATATTTCCTTGGCCCAAAACAAGAAATCCACCATTTTTCCAGAAAATTGTTCACGAAAATTTACTTATAAATTCCCGCTATTTTCCCAGAAAATGGCCTATATCTAATATCAAAACTAGTTTCTAATTTTATTGTATGCACCATGATCTCCCCTAGGGATTATCCGCACACTCAAGCTCATATGCCACAAGACAGGTAACGACCATACATGTGACATCTACACGAGTGATACGCAGCTCCGCGCCCAGCACGTACTATGACCAGGCATTCTCTAGTCCCTGCCAGCCGAGACCACGAAATCGGCACGATAGCGTTACCGTATAGTCTGAGCCTATTATTGTCCAACAAAAACCTAGGGGATGTCACTCAGTATTTTTCACTCCCGAGTGACCAGAGGAGCTCCATCGAGATAATGCCTCATCTCGACTATGGGTCGTGATACACATGCACCTAAAAATCCATTAACACTTAAAAACCTAGTTTTCAATTTACAACACGTGTACATGCATGCACCATGCAATGCAAATGACATGACACAAAATAGCCAACAATCCCAATCATCCAAACATAAATAACTTCATCCACAAATCCATCCGACCCCTGACTCCTCGGACTCAGTCCGGCACAATCAACCAATCATAAATTATTGTTAAAGTAAAAATATATTTAAATCTTAAAGGAAATTTAAAAAATACTTACAGCGCTTTAAAGGCAATAAATCTGAAAGATCAAAAGTGCACAAGATCATGGGTGATACCGAAAATGATGAAGTAGCGACGGATAGTGCTTGTCCAAGCAATGGTCGTGGGTTCAAAACAGGGAATTTTGAAGGGGAAGCTTGGCTGGCTATGGAGGGGCATGAAGGAGCTAAGGGAGGTGCCGGGAGGCAGGTGGTGGTGGTTTAGAGCCTGGGTGGCGGCGCGATGGTGGATCTAGCCGTGAGAGAATGGGAAACCCATTTCAGGTTGGGCTCGCGCGGGGGAAAAGGGTCTGCCGTGAGAAGTTGGTTCGGTGGCTGGGGGTTTGTGGAGCTTGGTGGCGGCTTGAGACGGCGGCCCATGGGAGAGAGAGAGAGAGAGAGAGAGAGAGAGAGAGAGAGAGAGAGAGAGAGAGAGAGAGAGAGGAGGTGCGGTGGGTAAGGGCTTCGGGGTGGCATGGGGAGGCTACAGGGACGTTGCCAGTGAGGGGGAAGGTGATTGGTGATGGTGCGGTGGTCTGAAAACTGCGGATGGCTGCACTAGAGTAATAGGAGGTCGCGGCTTGGAGAGGGCTATGGGGGAAGGTGGCAACGAGGCAGGAGCTGGGATTGGAGGGAAGTGGTCACCGGTGTGAGGGGAAGTTGGCGAGGTGGGCGGTGACGCCAGACTTCGACTGACGGCAGTGGGTTAGGAGGAGAGAATGCACGGAGAGAAAACAAGGGAGGGGTCGCGCGACTGGAAGGCAGGGGAGGAAGAAGAGGAAAGAAAAGAAGAAAAAGAAAGAAGAAAAAGAAAAAGGAAAAAGAGGAAAAGAAAAAAGAAGGGAAAGAAAATGAGATCCAGTCTTTTGAACTCGGGTCTCAAAACTGATCCAATAAAATAGATTTTAAAATTGCAAACTTGAATAAAATAATTTAAATGCAATGACTTAGTAAAATAAAATAATAAAATCAAACAATAAACTAATTTAAAATAAAGCGCACAATAAAATAAATAAAAGTCAAATAAAAACACTACAACTCAATATTAATAAAATAAAATAGTTAAAGCCCAACAATAAAACAATTCAAGTTAGAGAGTAATTTAAATGCAAAATAATTATTAATATCAAGAAAACAAATTATTTTAATTTCACAACTTAAAAAAATCATAAAACAATACAACGAGAAATACGTTTAATTTAAAATAAAAGAACTGCTAATTATAATAATTTAAATAATCTATTAATAAAAATACACGTAAATATGTAGTATCACAGATTTCATGAAACAATAAGATGGGGAAAGGGAAAGAAAGCAGATTTCCTAAGTCTTCTAAACCATCTTCTTGCATTCAGGTATCCTCACCTTCTTGTTTACCCACTTAATGATTTTTATTCATTTCATTTTTTGTTTTTAAACATTCTTATCTGTGTTCACAGGAAATACCAACAACATCTTATCCCCATTGGTCAAGCTGGTCAAGCTCAATGCAGGTTTGTGATGGCAATTCTTATTTTTTTTTTATTGTGGATATTCATGTTAGAAGCTTATTGATGAGCTCTCATTTAGGCGTATTATGGAGCTATGCCACCTTCATTTTTTCCACCATTCGTTGCCTTTTCAACTCCCCACCCCTATCCATGGGGAAGCCAGGTGAATATATTCCTATTGTAGATTATGTAGCACGATACATTTTCTACATGGTAAAGGTTTTTATTATCATTTTTTATTGGCAAATTTGTAGCATCTGTTGATCCCACCATATGGGACATCAGCTCCATACCCTACTTTATATAATCATGGAAGTTCAAGCAATGCTAAACCAATTGGAAATAAAAAATCTGCTTCCTCCCCTTTTTCCCCGTCTCATTTTCTTATCAGTGCTAAAAGTGGTACTGAGGGAACATCAGATGCAAGGAATGAAAATAATGACCAAAAGGTACACCATATCTATGTTAATACTTTTTGCAGTATCACATGACCATATTGGATGTTTTATAAAATTGATGCCAAACCTTGTAGGATTTTGTTGGAAGTAGAGAGGATGATTTCCAGGAGATGGTTGTGGATGGTATATTTTTCATCCTCAACCTAATTGTTCTTTTTTATATAGACGGTAATGAAACTATATGTGATTTAGAGTTGGGTGAGAAAGGAGACAATGACATGGAGGAACATGAAAGTGTTGAAGAACCCAAGTACGGTATGAAGTTTAGTTCCGAACAAGAACTTTGCATATATTATAGGCAATATGCCAAGAAAATAGGTTTTGGGCTGATACATCAAAGATCTAAAAAGAGACCAGGTGGAAAAGTTAAATACCTCACCCTTGCATGTGCTCATTTTGGCAAGGCAAGACCTAGCACGCGTAATGTTTCAAAGCCATGTCCAACAACAAAACCGAAGTGTAAGGCTAAGATTAATGCAATGTTTGTTTTTGGCTATTGGCTTGTAACTGCTGTTGAACTTGCCCACAATCATGCATTAAGCCCAAATGAATCAATCTTTTTTAGATGCCATAGGAACCTAGATCTTATCATGGAAAGAATGATTGAGCTGAAGCTGAAAGACATATGAACAAGAGCTTTAACCCACTTGTTGAAGGAAAGGGGTCGAGAATCTTTCGTTTGCAGAGAAAGATCACCTCAATTTTATTGATGAGGAAAGATATCTTCAGCTTGACAAATGAGGTGGTGTAGCACTTTGTAAGTTTTTCTAAAGAATGCAAGGAAGGAGTAATGGCTTTTATTCTGTGATAAATTTTAATGATGATAATAGGTTGAGAAATATGTTTTGGGCTGATCCACGAAGTAGGGCAGCATATAAAAGTTTTGGGGATGTCGTTACATTTGACACAACATACTTGACTAATAGACACAAAATACCAACTGTTCTTTTTATGGGTGTGAATCATCATGGTCAATTAATATTTTTTGGAGTAGGCTTAATATCAAGTCAAGATGCATACACTTTTGCATGGCTATTTCAAACATTTTTGGAATGCATGAATGGTCAAACTCTGAGTGCAATTGTGACAAATCAAGATAAGGCCATAAAAAGTGCAATTGTAATAGTTTTTCTAAGAATCTGACATAGATTTTGTCTATGGCGCATTATAAGAAAACTCCCTGAAAAGCTTGGATCGGATGCACAATACACTTGTGGCTTAAAAAGTGTCATACATAACTGTCTATATGATTCTCAAACTTGTGATGAATTTGAGAAGAGTACCTAAGGTTTCAAGTTTTGTGTAATTATATATCTACACATGGATTTTGATGATAACAAATGAATTCAAAGAATAAAGGAGTCTCAAGCTCAAGTTATCCACACAATGAAATCAAGTACATCAAGAAACCAAGTATGAGCAAGAAGGGAACAAGTTCACATTAAAGTCATAGAATAATGTTGTAAATCTCTTAAAAATTCGAAATTAGGATTAAGGCTCAAAATTAATATTTTATCATAAAGCATTAAAATACATTTTCCACATGTGCATGAATATTTTAAAAATTAAATTTGAAAATTTTGAAAGATAATTGATTGTCATCTTTCATATGTACATGGCATGATTAAAGGTTTGAATTTTGAAAATATTAAAGATGATTGATTGTCATTTTTCACATGTGCATGTTTTATTTGAATATTTTCAAAAGTGATTGATACTTTTCTTGACTTATGCAAAAGGAAGATGTCTTTGTTTGAAAATTTTGAAAAGTAAAGTGTGCTCCTTTTGTCATGTGCAAAAAGTAAAAGATTATGTTTGAAATTTTTAAAAAGCAAAGTGTGCTCCTTTTGTTATATGCAAAAAAGTAAAA
The DNA here is from genome assembly GCA_011037825.1 of Carya cathayensis. NCBI lineage: Eukaryota > Viridiplantae > Streptophyta > Magnoliopsida > Fagales > Juglandaceae > Carya > Carya cathayensis. The sequence continues at coordinate 539,408 of QGSO01000442.1, forward strand.
GATTAGGTTTGATTTTTTTTTAAAAGCAAAGTGTGCTCCTTTTGTCATATGCAAAAAGTAAAAAAATTAGGTTTGAATTTTTGAAAAGTGAATGATGATGTCTTTGACATGTGAATCTTTTTAAATTTGAATATGAAGTCTCATATGCCTATAAATAGATCATTTGAGTGCTTCACATTCACAACACCAAGAGCATACAATATTCATTCAAAACTTTTATTCTCTCTTCTCTAAGTATTGAGTCTTAACCCTTGTTCATTTTGAGAGATATAGTTTGTGCTGTATTGTTCTTATTTCACTCATTGAGGAGTGTTTTCTGATATTCTACCCACTATCAATTCTTGTATCAGTAAAAGGGTGTGTATAACCCTTGTGCGTGTAGAGAGTGTTCTACACAGGGAATAGTTGAATCACCACGTGTGAGGTGATTGCAAGTGTAGAGGGTGTTCTACACGGATCCTTTGTAACGGTGTTGTTCAAAGGTGTAATAGGTTTCTATCTCCACCTGAAGGAGGTTGAATAGTGAATTCAGGGATTCTCAAGGGGTAGCTTGAGGTGAGGACATAGGCAGTGGGGCCAAACCTCTTAACATACTGAGTTTGCTTCTCTTACCCTTACTCTTTATATTTATTGTTATTTTATATTTTGTTTATATTTTATATTGTATATTTGATTTATAATTGTTATTTTCTTAAATACAACTCAATTCACCCCCCCTCTTGTGTTAGTCATCTGGGCAACAATTGGTATCAGAGCTAGAGCTCTATTATAAGATTAACTATCTTTTGAGTTAAGATCTTATGGCTAACATTGCAGCTTCATTTGGTGAAGGTCAATCTAGCAGTCGGCCTCCACTCTTTTGTGGAGACAATTACTCATTCTGGAAAGTTAGAATGAGAATATTCCTTCAGGCTTAAGGTCGAGAAATCTGGAAATGCATTGTAAATGGACCTTATATTCCAACAAAAGTGGTTGATGGAGTAAAGGTCCAAAAGGAAGAAGAAGAGTTTGATCGTGAAGACGATAGACTTTATACTTTGAATTTAACTGCTATGAATTTATTATATAATGCTCTCAATGGTAATGAGTTTAATAGAGTAATGACTTGCGCTACGGCAAAGGAAATTTGGGATAACTTGGAAGTTACTTATGAAGGAACTTCTCAAGTCAAGAGAATCAAAAATTTATATTCTTACTCATGAATATGAAATGTTTAAGATGAATGATGATGAATCTATTTCTAGTATGCACACTGTTTTACTAACATCATAAACAGCTTGACAGCTCTTGGCAAAATTTATTCCAAAGTGGAGTAGTAAGAAAAATTCTCAACTCTCTACCAAAACGTTGGGAATCAAAAGTGACAGCGATTCTTGAAGCTAGAGACCTCAAGAAGCTCGAAGTGAATGAACTCATCGGGTCACTTATCACCCATGAGTACACATTGAAAAGAGGAGAAGAAGAAGGAAAGCCAAAGAAGAGCTTGGCACTTAAAGCTGTTCCTCATGAAAGTGAAAGTGATGAAGATGAGGAAAATGATGACAAAGATGAAGAAGTTGCGATGATAACAAGAAGAATTCAGAGGTTCTTAAAGAAAAATAAAACTCCTCCGAGGAAATCCTTCAAAAAGTTTTCCAAGAAAGATTCAGGTAAAAATGACACTTTAATTTGTTATAAATGCAATAAGCCTGGTCATATCAAGCCAGATTGTCCTCTGCTAAAGAAAGATCGAAACAAAGGCAAGAAAGCAATGAAAGCTACATGGGATGATGATTCAAGTAGCTCAGATAGTGAAGCAAGCAATGGAGAATCAGCAAATCTTTGTCTTATGGCTAAAGATGACATTGAGGTAACAAATCTTGATAATATTGAAGATCCTTCATATGAAGAATTGCAAAATGTTTTAGAAGAGGTATATGAGGAATTTGAAAAATTGGGTATCAAGTATACTGCTTTGAAAAAGAAAAATTCTTCTTTAACAAACGAAATTGATATTTTAAGAAAAGAAAGTATTGTTTTGAAAGATGAAAATCTTGAGTTGAAGAAGAAGAAAACTGATTTAGAAAATATTGTTGAAAATTTTACGAATGGAAAAAGAAATTTTGAAAAACTTCTTGGTAGTCAAAGATGTGTTTTTGACAAGGCAGGCTTGGGATATATGCCAAAACAAAAATACAAATCTTATAAAAACTTCTTTGATAATCCTTCTACATCAAAGTCCAATATTCAAAATTCTTTTCATAATAATTTTGTCAAAAAAGGATACTATTATAATCGCTCAAGTTCTTCATATATGCCACATGTTATTTGCAATTTTTGTAATAGAAATGGTCATAATTATCATGCTTGTCCTATTAGAAGAAAGCATACAATGACTATTAGGGCCATATGGGTACCTAAAAATCTTGTTTCTTCTAATACTAATAAATAAAGGACCCAAAGAACTTGGGTACCAAGAAAAATTATTTTAATTGTTTTTATAGGTATGCATGAAGTCCTCCACAAGCAAAAACAAATGGTTTTTAGATAGTGGATGTTCAAGACACATGACGGGAGACAAGACTAAGTTCTTTGATCTTAGATCTAAAGAAGAAGGACACGTGACATTTGGAGACAACTCGAAAGGGAAGATCGTGGGAATAGGTAAAATTGGTAATAAATCTTCTCTCATAATTGAAGATGTTCTACTTGTTGAAAGTTAAAACATAATCTTTTGAGTATAAGTCAATTATGTGATAAAGGATTTACAGTTACTTTCAAAATGGATAAGTGCATTATTTTGAATGATCATGATTGTAATATTTGTTTTACTGCTTTTAGAAGCAACAATGTTTATACAATCGATTTTGAAGAAATTACCTCACAAGATGCTATTTGTTTTTCAGTTCAAAATGAAACTAGTTGGCTATGGCATAGAAGACTAGGCCATGCCAACATGGAACTTATTTCTAAACTTTCAAAAAATGATCTTGTAAGAGGTTTACCAAAGGCAAATTTTCTTAAAGACAAAATTTGTGATGCATGCCAATTTGGTAAACAAACAAAAACTTCTTTTAAAACCAAGAAACATATTTCCACTACTAGACCACTGCAACTGATACACATGGATCTTTTTGGACCAAATAGAGTTGCAAGTCTAGGAGGAAAATATTATGCATTTGTTATTGTTGATGATTTCTCTAGATATACTTGGGTCATCTTTCTTGCTCATAAAGATGAGGCACATAATGCCTTTACCAAGTTATGCAAGAGAATTCAAAATGAAAAGGGCTATACTATTTCAAGTATCCGAAGTGATAGGGGAAAAGAGTTTGTTAATAAAAATATTGAAACATTTTGTGATGAAAATGGTTTTGTGCATAATTTTTCTGCTCCACGAACTCCTCAACAAAATGGGGTAGTAGAGAGGAAAAATAGATCTCTTCAAGAGATGGCAAGAACAATGCTTAATGAGAACAACTTGCCTAGTTATTTTTGGGCCGAAGCGGTAAGTACTGCATGTTATGTTATAAATAGAGTTATGCTAAGGTCTAAATTAGATAAAACCCCCTATGAGCTTTGGAATGAGAAAAAGCCCAACATTGGTTACTTTCATGTATTTGGATGCAAATGTTTTATTTTGAATGACAGGGATAATTTAGGCAAATTTGATGCAAAATCTGATGAATGTATCTTTCTTGGATATTCTACTAATAGTAAAGCTTATAGAGTATTCAATAAAAAGACTTTGACTGTACAAGAATCTATGCATGTAGTATTTGATGAATCTAATTCTATACTCTCCAAGAAATCCATTGATGAAGAAACAGGAGGTATAAATAATACGGAAAGTCTCAATCTCAACAAAGAGAACACAATAGAGGAAGTCCAACATGGAGACATCAGGAAAGATCATCAAAATTTAATACAAGATGCAACCAAACAATTGAAATTTGTAAAAGATCATCCAGTGGAACAAATTCTGGGAGAACCTTCTCGAGGTGTAAGTACTCGATCATCTCTTAGAAATATTTGCAATCATACTGCTTTTCTATCTCAGATTGAACCTAAAAATATTGATGAAGCACTTCTTGATGAATCTTGGATTATAGCTATGCAAGAAGAGCTTAATCAATTTGAAAGAAATGATGTTTGGACACTTGTTCCTAGACCCAAAAATCATACTATTATTGGAACAAAATGGGTTTTTAGAAACAAGAAAGATGAGTCCGGAGTCATTACTAGAAATAAGGCTCGACTTGTAGCCCAAGGTTTCAATCAAGAAGAAGGAATCGATTATGATGAGACATATGCCCAGTCGCAAGATTAGAAGCTATTCGAATGCTACTTGCATATGCTTGTTATAAAGATTTCAAACTTTTTCAAATGGATGTTAAAAGTGCTTTCTTAAACGGTTTTATAAATGAAGAGGTATATGTTGAGCAACCTCCAGGTTTTGAAAATCATATTTCTCCAAATCATGTTTTCAAACTACAAAAGCACTATATGGACTCAAACAAGCTCCTAGAGCTTGGTAGAGAGACTCAGTGGTTTCTTGATTGAAAAAGGTTTTCAAGAGGAAAAATTGATACAACTCTTTTCATTAAATACGAAAATGATGATATTCTTTTGATTCAGATTTATGTTGATGATATAATATTCGGTGCTACTAATGAAAATATGTGCCAAGTTTTTGCTAAGACTATGCAGGAAGAATTTGAAATGAGCATGATGGGAGAGCTTACATTCTTTCTCGGATTGCAAATTAAGCAAGCAAAAAGTGGGACATTCATCAATCAATCAAATATATTAAGGAATTGTGAAAGAAGTTTTCTCTTCAAATCTTATTTAGTCAAAAGAAATACAAGATATGCTGGACACACATTGTCAAAAGTTTTCTTACTAAGCCAGCGAGATTAACAGTAGATTGTCCCTATTTTTCTAGTAAACGATGAACCTCTTCTGTTATCTGCCGATGTTGACCTTGTATCTGAACCCTTTCTCGTTCCAGCTCCTCTATTTGTGGTTGCAGATCATGAGCATACCAATCTGTAAATTTTTTCAACTCTTTGTTTTCTTGCTTTAGCCTTTTATTCTCTCTATCCTTATTAGCAAGCTTCTGTCGTAACTCAGATATTTGGATGTTAAGATGATCAATCTCACTCACCCTTGCCATTAACCTCCGAGACATGATCGTAACAGAGGCAGCATATTGACTACTAAGCATTATTGATTCTGCAATAATCTCAAAATTAGCTTTACTAGAAAAATGGTTCTCTGCTCTTATCATGGTATTGACGGCCTCAGGAGAGAAGATTGATGGTTGATGCGTCAAGGGTTCCTGATTCAAGTCTGGAACATTAATGAGAGAGTATTGCTCGGCCATTTTATCGTTATGAAAAATAGAATTCAGGTCAATGAGCAATGTGTTTTTTTTTGTATCCGATGGGTAAAAATGATCATTTTTTTTATAGAAACTCAGAACCTTCAATCCCGTTTGTCAACAACATCAGGCGATTGTTTTAATTTTTAGCCGCACTAAATTCATAGAGTTAGGCCTCGAGGCTTTGCAGCATTTGTCGGGTCACGGACAACTCCCTTTTTCAACTATCTACAGTGTCTATTAACGCACCGTTTTCTTCAGTCCATTTACTTGATGCCGATCCTTTTTAATGATGCCAAAAGGGGGAGAAGTTTTAGACTAGAGCATTAACATTGTTTAAATTACTAAATTTGTTATATATGCTTGGAATTATATTTATATTTTTGCTTGAAAAACTAATGCACATTCTTAGGAGGAGCTTAAGTATTAATACAGGTTTCAGGCTTTATCAAGTATTTGTCATCATCAAAAAGGAGGAGATTGTTGAACCTAAGGTTTCAAGTGTTGTGTAATTATATATCTACACATGGATTTTGATGATAACAAATGAATTCAAAGAATAAAGGAGTCTCAAGCTCAAGTTGTCCACACAATGGAATCAAGTACATCAAGAAACCAAGCATGAGCAAGAAGGGAACAAGTTCACATTAAAGTCATAGAATAATATTGTAAATCTCTTAAAAATTCGAAATTAGGATTAAGGCTCAAAATTAATATTTTATCATAAAACATTAAAATACATTTTTCACATGTGCATGAATATTTTGAAAATTAAATTTGAAAATTTTGAAAGATAATTGATTGTCATCTTTCACATCTACATGGCATGATTAAAGGTTTGAATTTTGAAAATATTAAAGATGATTGATTGTCATCTTTCACATGTGCATGTTTTATTTGAATATTTTCAAAAGTGATTGATGTTTTTCTTGACTTATGCAAAAAGAAGATGTCTTTGTTTGAAAAATTTGAAAAGTAAAGTGTGCTCCTTTTGTGATATGCAAAAAGTAAAAGATTATGTTTGAAATTTTTAAAAAACAAAGTGTGCTCATTTTGTTATATGCAAAAAGTAAAAGATTAGGTTTGATTTTTTTTTTTGAAAAACAAAGTGTGCTCCTTTTGTCATATGCAAAAAGTAAAAAGATTAGGTTTGAATTTTTGAAAAGTGAATGATGATGTATTTGACATGTGAATCTTTTTAAATTTGAATATGAAGTCTCATATGCCTATAAATAGATCATTTGAGTGCTTCACATTCACAACACCAAGAGCATACAATATTCATTCAAAGCTTTTATTCTTTCTTCTCTAAGCATTGAGCCTTAACCCTTGTTCATTTTGAGAGATATAATTTGTGCTGTATTGTTCTTATTTCACTCATTGAGGAGTATTTTCTGATATTCTACCCACTATCAATTCTTTTATCAATAAAATGGTGTGTATAACCCTTGTGCGTGTAGAAAGTGTTCTACACAGGGAATAGTTGAATCACCACGTGTGAGGTGATTGTAAGTGTAGAGGGTGTTCTACACGGATCCTTTGTAACGGTGTTGTTCAAAGGTGTAATAGGTTTCTATCTCCACCTGAAGGAGGTTGAATAGTGAATTCAGGGATCCTCAAGGGGTAGCTTGAGGCGAGGACGTAGGCAGTGGGGCCGAACCTCGTTAACATACTGAGTTTGCTTCTCTTACCCTTACTCTTTATATTTATTGATATTTTATATTTTATATTGTATATTTGATTTATAATTGTTATTTTCTTAAATACAACTCAATTCACCCCCCCTCATGTGTTAGTCATCTGGGTAACAGTTGGCAAACGCTACTTGATACTTATAATCTTCATGATAATGCATGGTTACGTGGGTTATATAGTGTACAGACTTATTGGGTACCATCATATTTGAAGGATATATTTTGGGCTGGAATGAGTATTACACGAAAGAGTGAGAATGTGAATACATATTTTGATGGTTTTCTGCACTCAAAGACCACAGTGAGGGATTTTTTTGACCAATTTGACAGCATTTTGAGAAAAGAGATTGATAATGAGGATAAAGCTAATTTCAATTCTTTTAATAGCATGATTTCATGTATATCTCATTCTCTTATTGAGAAAAAAATTCTAAGAGATGTACACCATTGCAAAGTTCAAAGAAGTCCAACAAGAGTTTGTGGGGATGATATCTTGCAATTGTTCTCTTATCAAAATTGAAGGTGCAGGTTCAATCTATCAAGTGTCAGATATGTTACGTGTTGATGACAGCATTAAACAATGAATGTTTTGGGTTTACATCAATGAAGAGAATGTGAAATGAAATGCATTTGTGGGTTGTTTGAAATTAGGAGAATTTTATGTAGACATGCTCTTGCTGTGTTCTGCATGAGACGCATTAGATCATTGCTATCAAAATATATTCTTGACCGATGGAGGAAGGATTTGTATCGAAGATATACTTCTATCGATATTTATGATGATCTTAGAGTAAAAGTTTAACACCCTTAATTCCGTTTTTTGCATCACCTTCAAATATCACATCTTTAATATTAAGTTCTCCACAAAGTTCAACTGCCCTCTATAGTGCATTACACTATGCAAGATATGGTAATATTCCAGTTGAAAATTGACCAGAACATAATGAGAATAGTATCTCCCCTGGCCCCTATAGTTCCTTGCTATCAATCCAATACTAAGTTTCTTATTATCCATATGCAGCATCAAAGTTTACTTTTGTCATTACTTCTTCTGGTTTTGTCCATCTGGTTTGAATACGAATAGTACCCCTTGTTTCCTTATCTGCTTCACCTTTCAACCTCTGAACATCTGTATAATCAGAGAGACTCACCAAAGCAGAAGTTATGACATAATTAGGACTATAAAAGCGATATTCAAAGATGAATTTATTTCGACTGGTCCACACCCCTTTAAGAATGACTGCTAATTCTTCAAGCTTTTCTGATGGAAACTATTGCTGCATCTTCTGCTAAAGTAGGCTGAAATCCACATCACTACAACTCCAACTTTGAACTATGGTTTTTTTTATGCTTTCTACCCAGACATCACAGGCTAAATAGTTTCTGTTTCCTTTCAAGTTTCCAACAGATTGGACATAAATCATCATCCTTTACTACTTTTTTTTTTCTAAGGGTAGCACTACAGCAATAGCTAGTTATAATGTATGTTTTTATTTTTAGACTTTTTTTTTACATTTAATTTTTTAATATTTTTAAAATTTTTTTAAAATACAATATTATTAAAAAATACTTCCTTAATCATTAAAAAAAAAAAAAAAGGCCAGCAATAGCCCAGCGGTGGCCTAAGCATTTCTCTTTTTCTAATCTTAGTTGCTTTATTTAATTTACGTTATTAGTAGTTATGGAATTCGTATATACACATTATCTAAAGAAATGAGTTTTTCGACGATCCTAATATTAAAATCAGTTATAGAAGGAGAAGAAAAAAAAGAAAAAAAGAAAAGAAAAAAAGATTAAAAAAAAAAAGAGAATTCGGTAAAACCAGAATCTATGTACGGATAAAAAGCCTGCTTTTTTTTTTTGAAACAAGAAACCGTTCATAGATTAAACAACTGTTACAAAGATTCAAGATGAACAATATGTCTAATGCAACAAGGAATCTCCTCTAGAACATAGAGATCATGATCACTCAAAAGAGCATTCTTGGCTAGCATATGGGCTGCCATGTTAGAATCCCTCTTGGTGTGGCTAAAACTCCAGGAAACAAATCCTTCTAACACCTGTTTTGTGTCTTCAATGATTAAACCACCCTGACTCCAATCATCCATTGTCTTATGCATTCTGTCCACAACCTGTAGGGAGTCTCCTTCGAAAATGATGGAGTGGAAGCCAGCTTCTTTGCAAAACAGAACTGCCATCATCATAGCATATGCTTCTGCAGTGAAAGGGGTTGCAATGAGATTTCTTTTTGCACTTAGAGACCCTAGGACATGGCCCTTACTATCTCTTATTACACCACCTATGCCAATTTGACCCCTGGATTGGTTAATAGCAGCGTCCCAATTCATTTTATACCTCCCTTCAGGTGGTGCTTTCCATTTCTGGGTTCTCTTCAAGTTTTTTGTGTTGATTGTTGTCTGAGCATCCTAGTTTGTAGCCTTAAAACATTGGAGATCATCATAGACTTTGTTTACGATGGAGTTTGGATGCCTGAGAGCTTTCTCATGCACAAATTCATTTCTCCTTGTCCATATTAGTCTCACAATAGATCCTGCTTCCTCTAAGAGATTTTGAGGGAGTTTTTGAGCCATTTGCATCCAGATTTCCTTGAAGTAATTCCCTGCTAGAGCTAACTTTTGAATTGGCCTGCTTGCATGGCTCCAAACATCACGGGCAGCTTCACAATTCCATAAGGCATGGCCTGAAGTCTCTTATTCAAGGCCACAAATTGGACATCTGTTAATATCCATGATTTTCCTCCTTGAAAGGTTTGAAAAAGTAGGTAATGTTTCGTTACATGCTCTCCAAAGGAACATTCTGACCCCATTTTGAATCTTCAATTTCCATACACCTTTCCATAATTCTTTCTGATTAATGACAGTTGAGGGGCCACTCTCTTGGTTGGACTGAATTTCTCTGTGTAGATGGTAGGCACTCTTCACAGAGAAGATGCCATTGATGGTGCCTCCCCAGACCATTTTATCCTCTCTATTCCCAAGGCTGATAGGGATAGCTTTGATTAGGTCCGTCTCTTGTTTAGTAAACATGGTGGTGAGTTTCTTTTCATCCCATCTTCTCCAGGAAGTGTCTATTAAGTCAGCCACCATTGTAATCCCATCTGAAGTGTTGGACCTGCTGGTTGGGGCTATGAAATGGGGTCTAGGCAGCCATCTATCCTCCCATATCTTAACCTTTGCTCCATTGCTTATCCTCCATTGTAGCCCTTCCTTTAAAAGCTTGATTCCAGCATGCAAACTCCTCCATGCTAGTGATAGTCGATGGCCTACCTTTGCATCTAAGATTGAGCCTCTTGGGAAGTATTTTTGTTTAATGATTAAAGAAGGGAGGGAGGCTGGTTTTTGTAGCATGTTCCACCCATTTTTTGCAAGAAGTGCAATGTTAAAGCTATTGAAACTTCTGAAACCCAGGCCTCCTTGGTCTTTTGCTTTGCTGATCTTGCTCCACTTGAGCCAATGAATTTTGGACTGATCTTCACTAAAACCCCACCAAAACTTCCTTAGAATCTGGTCTAGTTTGTTTGTGATTGACTTTGGGAGGAGAAAGATGCCCATTGTATAAGCGAGGATGGCCTACAGTACTGATTTCAGTAGCACTTCTCTACCAGCAGATGACAAGCTTTTTGTTTTCCAGTTTGTTATCTTGGCCCAAGTTATGTCTACCAGTCCATGAAAGCAATTCACCTTTGCTCTTCCCACCATGGTAAGTAAGCCTAGATATCTCTCAAACGATCCTGTAGTGGTACCTCTTGCTATCCTCAGGATGTGGGCTCTGCATTCTGGTTGTGTGTTTTTGTCGTAGGCATACAAAAAGTATGTTGAATTTGTTATACTATTCCACGTACGGCAGTAACTGTAGTGATCGTGTTTTGCATTCCTATACGTTAATGGTCTCGAACAATTTGCATAAATAAAATAAAAGAGTTTTATGAGATACAACTTGTATATTAACCTGTCGTATTAATATTAATTTATTTATATTTAAAATTTAAATTAACATTTTTTTTAATAAAAAAAATAATATTATACATGAGAAATATTTCTGTCACCCAAACTCTATTGTCACCAAAGCAAAAGTGGAGCTTCAAAACTTTATTAATATTAAGGAAGCCATCATAATCTTGTTACAATAATGAAGAGTCGATATGTTTCTGGAAGAAACGAATGGGAGTCTACGAGGTGAATTAGGATGCTGCCACGAATAGTGCTTGCTGGTGGAAAAATTGGTATCGGTTCTATCATAAAGGATTCAAAAGAGTCAAAAAGCAATGTCAGAGTTCCATCAATCTTATCTGCCACAGCTCTTTCACTGCATAATGGTAGCAATAATATTCTATCGAGACATGGGAATTCAAAAGCTTATTACGAAAAAATATGCTCTCCAAGTAGTAAATAATATTTATCTAATTGGCTATAATAAAAGTGATAATATGTTATACGATTGATTAATTTAATATGAATACGATATAATAATAACGAATTAAAATTTAATTTTAACGAGTAAATTTAATGTTTTAAGTAAATTTAATTTAATTTACTTAAAACATATTGATCCGTTAAGACACAATTACTTAACGAATTGATAACGGTTCAATTTGTTATGACATATTAAGTAAATTAAAGTTACAATTATATCATTATAATTAAAAGTAAAATTATTAAAATTTTAATTTCGATATTTTTATTATTTGGATTGTAATTTTGAATTTATAGTTAATTTTATAATTTTTATAAATATTATGATTTTAAAATTTATATAAAATTATACTAAATTTAATCAGGTCAAACTGATTAATTTTAGACCTATTTAACCTATTTATATAAACAGTTTGAAACGGATCATATTGTATCGTGTTAAACTATTTCGTAATATTTACTAATAAATCAAAATAGATTGACAAAATATGACCTATTATTTTAATAAATTATATTAAAATTTGAGATTTTAATAAAATAAATTTAACAAATTAAAGTTGGGTTATATAATATAATATATATTCTTTAGCGAACACGATTAATTAATACACCCTAACTACCAGTCAGACTTAGGTTTAAAGCTACCATTCAGTGGTACTTAGCTTTAAAGCTACCATTCAGTAGTACTCAATAATTAATATTTGTTGTCAACAGTCACGAAGAGTTTGGAATGTCATGTGATGCTATTAATATATCGAGCGGGAGCCACAAAAATTTTTTTTTGTGTTTTAATTTTTTTTTCAAATTATTTTTTAATATTTTTAAATATTTTTAAAAAATATAAAAAATTTATAATACTATTAAATAATTTTTTCTTAATCAATAAGAAAAAAAAATTAAAAAACAAAAAAATATATCTTAGGATTTTCCTAATATATCTTATAAATCTCTCTCGGTTCTTAACTTCTTACATACCGATGGTCCGATTTATCTAGCAGCAAATCAAGTCAAGCCAAAAAAAAAAAAAAAAAATGAGTGGTCAAAGCTCATCAGGAAAAAATCAACATGTTGCAGTTTTGGCATTTCCATTTGGCTGCCATCCCTGGCCTTTACTCAACCTAACTTCCAGATTAGCATCGGCCGCCCCTGACGTGAGTTTCTCCTTCCTCAACACTGCCAAATCCAACCAAAAGCTCTCTGCCACCTCAGGAGGTCACCTCCCACACAACCTTAAATCCTACGATGTTGCGGATGGCGTGCCGGAGGGACATGTCCTCACTCCCGGGAATCCCCTCGAGGAAGCGGATCTGTTCCTTGAGGCTGCACCTGAGAGCTTCCGAAAAGGCATGGATATGGCAGTGGCCGAGACTGGGCAGCGAAAGATCACATGCATCTTGAACGATGCTTTCTTGGTCTTTGGCTGCGATATGGCTGCGGACATGCATGTAAGGTGGGTCCCTTTATACGTTCCCGCACCCTACGACCTCTCTGCCCACATTTACAGTGCTCTCATCCACGAGACTTATGCTAAAGCTTGCAGTGGCGGTGAAGCTCATGGTAATGGCGGTCCAGTGGGAGATCTAAACCCTATTGACAAAACCCTAGATGCCATTCCAGGACTCTCCGTAATGCGCTTCGGGGACTTACCCCAAGAATTACTTCAAGGTAATCACTCAAATTCTTCATCAATTTTTGCACGCACACTGCGCAGAATGAGTGAGGTCCTGCCACGAGCAAATGCTGTTGTCATGAACTCTTTCCAAGAACTAAACTCAACCATACTCACCGATGATCTCAAGTCCAAGTTCCAAGACATTCTGTACGTGGGTTTTCTCACATTAATAGTCCCAACTCCACCCCTACCACCATCGCATTCAGACGCCACAGGCTGCCTCCCATGGTTGGACGAGCAAAAGCCAACATCGGTAGCATATATAAGCTTTGGAACAGTGGCGGCGGTGCCACCCCACGAGTTTGCAGCTTTAGCAGAGGCGCTGGAAGCGAGTTGCGTTCCTTTTCTTTGGTCTCTTAGGGAAAACTTCAAAGCATTTCTGCCTAATGGGTTCCTCGAGAGGACAAGGAAGCAAGGAAAAATAGTTCCCTGGGCACCACAGGCTCATGTCTTGTCACATAAAGCAGTAGGCGTGTACGTTACACACTGTGGATACAACTCTGTGTTTGAGAGCATTGTCGGTGAGGTTCCGATGATCTGCCGGCCGATCTTAGGCGACAATAAGATGAACGGACGGATGGTAGAGGACGTGTGGGGGATAGGGGTTAGGGTTGAGGGAGGGGTGTTTACAAAGAAGGGAATGGTCAAGAGCTTGGAGCTCGTTCTGGGACATTATCAACATGGAAGGAGGATGAGGGAGAAGATCAGAGGCCTTAAAGAGCTTGTAGTGAAAGCTGCCGGACCTGATGGGATTGCTTCCAAAGATTTCAAAACTTTGCTTGAGCTAATCTATCAATAAATTATCAGTACCTGCAGAAAGAAAGATCACCATCTCCAAATAATTTGACATTTTCATTTTATCTTATTTTCTTTTTTGGCCAGCGGTGGCCCCCAGCGGGAGCCACCAGCGGTGGCCTTAGAGTTTCTCTTCATTTTATCGTCTGCGTGGTTTTGCTGATCCTGTCTTTTCGGAGAGAATGCAATGATGGAGTGGGTTCGTAGTCATGTATGAAGTGTGCAGTGTGAGGCTGCGAGCGATAATAATAATAATAATAATTAGAGAAATTTTTGGGACCCGAATTTGGATTCCGGAAATGCATCCAACCGGTTTCTTATATCATTTCCATTTTTAAATGCTGGAAAAAATTTTAAGGTTTTATCCCTTTTACGTCTACATCTAGTTCTCCATCTAGTTCTCCATTTTGTGGTTTAGGGATGAGATTGTTATAGTAAATTTTCAAATATAGGAATCTACTGTTTGTCCCCAAACCATTATTTTATATTGATAAATTATTTGTAGTTAAGTTTATAAAAAAAAGTGAGAGAAAAATATAATAAAGAAATAATAAAGAAATGTTATTTTAATAGAATAGAGAAAATATAGGGAATGAGATGTAGGAGGTTTTTGAAAGATGAGTAAAATTTAGGAAAAAATTTTAGGGAATGTACTTTTTAGTTAAATTATAGGAAATTTTATGGAGAATGGGACGTGAATGTTTAGTTATGATTTTTTATTTTTATTTTTAAAAAGGTATTTAAGAAAATAAAGAAAAAATCATAAAATTTTTTTTTTTCACTAGATTCGATGGCTTCTCTTGTTACATCCCTAAGTGCTCTGAACACCGAATATTTTCTAAACTGTAAGCAACAAAAAATTAATCAAACAATATATATGATAGTACTTAAATTGCAAGCCTTAATCTCCACAAGAGAGGCAAATGAATACCTTAAATTCGCATGATGGCAAGATCAAAATTTTCAATATCATAGATATAAGAGAAATAGTAATGCAAGAATTAATCCAAGGTTTCATTTTTTCATGTGCAGATCATCTCAGAAAAATATTAGGCCCCTGGCACCTTTACCAGAGCAATACAACCTATTCCTCCAATATCAACCGACCAAAACCTTGATTAAAAATAAATACTTAACCCAGACGATTGCACAAGTTTTATAGCAAGCAAGAAGAGTATTCTTGCTGGTATACAACAAATTCAAACCACTAATCACAATGAATAAATCATTAATTAAACGCCTTCAAAGAATTGGCCCAATTGGCTGGTATTCTTGAATGAAAATGCCAAACCCGGCCCTCTCAAACACGAATTGGCACAAACCCTCTCAAAAGCCAGCCCAAAAACTACGATGTGCAAAACTGAGACATTTCATCAAACAGGTGTGCTCATAATGCAAATAGAAGCCTAAAGATTGCATATGTTCATGCATTCTCTTCTTAGCAACAACCAGCTTGAATAATATGCAAATGTTCATGCATATTATTCATATAACTCAGAAAAATAAACTGCAGAAAGACATTCAGAAATCACAACCCCAAAAATATAAAAGGGTAAAATGTTTTAAAAAATCACCTTGTGGGTATAACTCCGTCTATGAGGCTCGGTATATATATTTGACAGTAAAAAAAAGTTCTCTGCGGCTTAGGAGCGGAAATTTTAACGAAGAGAAGAAATCTAGCTACCTCCAGTTTTTGCATATATTTACGTCCTGTACGTGAGTAGTATAATTTTTATTTTTCTTTAGTTTCTTTTAAATTATTTATGTTCAGATTTTAATGTTTATCTTCATGAACATGTTTTAGCAAAAACATTTATGTTTATTTACATTCAAAATTTAGAGCTTATTTTCATGAGCATGTCTAACTAAATTTTCAATTAAGGTTGAGGATAAAAAAAAATTGGTTTCTAGATTATCATATAGATGTTTTGCAAGAATCAATTAGCATAAATATATTACTATTAATTGATGAGGTGAATTTCAAAACCTTAGTTCATTCTCAGTTAAAAATTTATTCATTGTTAGACTAATTTGCATCTTCAAAATTTATTTTTAATTCTTTTATTTAGATTAGTTTATTAGATTAATTATTTTTGCTTTGATTCATTGATTGTTTAGTTCTTATTTATTAATAACTCATTTTTATGAACTAGATTAGAATTTACATTTTTATAATTGCATAGTGTTCTCAATCAGAACGCATAAGAGAAGAGAACCTTTCAACGAATTTAATGCCAACCAACCAACCAAAAATTATCGCTAATGACAACATAGTGATATATATTGGATTATATAGTGATATAGTATTAAGATAACTACTAATATTATAGTGATTTATATAATTATTTATATTTAGTGGATTACTATTAGTATTAGTGTATATATATAATAATATCATATAGTGATATAGTATTTGATTATGTATCTTATACTACAGCATTTTGTGGCTTTTTTCATGGTGGAGAGTGATAGGAAAAAGTCAGGATTAAGTGGCAAAAAATTTTTTACCACCAAAATTTTTCATGGGATGTTGGTGGCATATAATAGTGGTGAATACTATTTTTTCCACCAATATTTATTTATTTATTTATTTTTGGTGGGAAAAGATACATTTTTTCCATGAATGTAATATGTGGTAAAAGCTAGTTTGGTTCGTGGCAAAAGCTATTTGGATTTAAGCCCTTGTTGTCCTTTAAATTTATTTACCTACTAATCTTTTTGGTCGAAAATAATACAATTCCCACGATAATATTCATGGAAAATATGGTGATATAAAGTTTTTTGTAATATATCTTATTGTGTCAAAAACATGTTTGTAATAGACTTCGTGATGCCAATTATATCACGAAAGTCTACAATTTTGTGGCGAACGAAGCCAATTATATCACGAAAGTCTACAATTTTGTGGCGAATACATATTAGCTACCGAGCATATAGCGGTAAAAAGTATTTGTCACGAGTTTCATTCTTGGCAAATGCTAAGATATTTTAGAAAAAAAAGAAAAAGAAAAAAAAAGAGATTTAGCCAAAAATAATCGTAACAAATAGTCTAATATAGGTTTAAATAAACATATTCCAACATTAGAGATCAAAATTGACACTTATAATAATTTTAAAAGAAAATATTAGAAAAATTTACATTTGTTTTTACAAACTTATCAATTCCCAAAACATTCAAGTTTTAGAAACCAATACCAAATCATGCTTTACAAACTCAAAACTGTTCCATCACTTAATCCCAACACTTCAAAATAATTCATCTTTATTCAACTCCATTCCATGCTCAAACATAAACACAAATGAAACCAAATTACCTGTAAAATAATGGGTGTTTAATCAGCTTGACCTACAACAACTAAAGTTCAGCATTTCTCAATAAAAAAGAAACTAGCAAAAAATGAACATTATTGTAATATCATTCTCAATGAACACTAATGCAATGAACACATATTCCAATGAACACTCCTTCAATCACGAGTAAGCACTTTGGCAAAAGGATATTATTAGTTGAATTGGGGGCAATTATGGTCATCAAATGGGAAACAAGCCACCTGGAGAAAGACTTGAGGATTGATATATTATAAAATACTAGTAGAATAAACGTCCTTAGGATGTGTGCCTAGTTTAGGCAAAATTTTTATGGTAGTAATGAAGCAATGTCTAAGAACATTTGCCTAGTTGAGAGAAAATAACCTGATAATATATATCAACTATATACATCAAAAAATAAAACCGTTTACAGATAATATTCATATGCATATCAAAATAAGCTAATATACACATCAATCATAGTAATATAGATTTTAAAATAAAACAAAATAATCATGTATGCTACTATGCATCTCAAAATAAAGGAATATATGCATCCATTATAATAATATACATACCAAAATAAAATCTCACATAATACATTTCAGTAGCAACAAATAATTGGCTGAATTTATTGACTCTCACTTATTAATATACAATCAATACATGGGTGCTAAATATCCTCGCAGCTGTGGCTAGACAAACAAAGAGAAAAAATCAAAGGCATTGGAAATTAATTAATAAAAACAAGTTTATAGATGAATAATTAACCAAGAAAGGATGCTTCTCAAATGGTAACTGGTAATGGGAATAGCTCGTCCAGCTTGTTATTAGAAAGGCTGCCGTTTGGGTCCAATTCCCTCTGAGATTTATTGTACATATCAACAGGGAACCGCTTCCTCAGCCTTGCTTGGAGAGCTGCAAGCTCGTCTTTGTCCTTTGGAACCTACATTACGTGCAAATAAATGAAAAACAAAAGCATATTCTTGTAATGCAAAGATATTTTGGTAGTTAGTTCTCTGAGATTAAATCCGGGCAATCCTGTGAATAATCAAATTGATGTCGCAGTTATTATGTATATATGCATCATTCTAAGTTGGCATTTGTTTTTTACGAGTATTGAGTATTGATATTATTTTTTAGGGGTATGGTGATAACTCTAGACATGTTCCCAAACATATAAGTGATGTATGCAGAGTTTTTAATTTATACATTTTAAAACAAAAACGAGATTTGATTTATTAGAATTTGACTAAGATGGAGGGATTAAAATGAATTTGGTGAGTGTGGAAATTCAGAAAGCTAAAAAATAATGCATTCCAAGATATCATGTGGGATGACTTCTCACAATTTGAAATTTATAAAGACACGGATAAAGCATTTTTTCAAGATTGAATCAGTTCCTCAATCTTAGCCCAATGTTCAAAAGTAGAATAGTGATCCCACAACTTCGCCTAGGTCAGATGACGGTAGTGGAAGAATTCTTCTGTTATTTCCTTTCTTTGGCGTGCATCCATTGTAGGAAGGTACATGATTATACCAACCTGTTCCACAATAAAAAAGTACACATGCACATTTATCTTTATAAATAATTTCACTACATTCCATTAAACAGGATTATACTAAATAGGTCCCCAAAAATTTTACAACCAATGAGAGTGTTTATTTGATATGCAGTAAATTTTGTTAGAAGAAAGAAAAGTAGAGCCCTCATTTGGACAAACAAGACTTCTTCGTACATTGGATTCGATTCTAGATCAATTTACAATTCCCCCACCCCCACCCCGCGCTCCAAAGAAAAGCAAAATGCTTAAATTATGTCATGTACTTACAAACACACCAAGTACACATCTTAACTTGGCAATAGATCTCCCCAACACTTGACAAAATGAAGCCAATATTCAAAACAAGAAAGAAATAAAAATAAACGGGGAAAAAAGGAAAGATGCAATTGAAGATTAAATTGACTTTCTCTCTCTCTCGCAAGTTCGCAACCTCATTCAGTCGCTCTCGCTCTCGCAGACTCGCTCTATCGCATTTCCATCCTAAAAGGTTCGGCCTTTTTATTTTTGAAGCTTCCAGATTGATGAGATCATGAGATAGTCAAATAGTCAAAGATGGAACTTGGCCCCTTTTGTCTCGACATGCTTTTTTCTAATCTATTTTTCTTTTCTTTTCTAATCCTCAGCAGTAGTTACTCACGTCTCACAAAGTAACAAATTTCATAATATTATTTATTTATTTCTTTAATAGATTAATACTTTTATTTATTTAGCAGATTAATAATTTTTTTCTATATAGTAAACTAACATTTTATTATTTAGTAGATTAGCAGACGTATTTGGTAGCCTCTACCAGTTTTCATCTCATGGTCCCACAGAACACCATTTCTTTACACCTTACTCCTTTATCTGTACGCAAGTATGTTTTTTTTCTTTATAAAAATTTTATATTGGTATTAATCATATTATATATATTACATATATTAATTGTGTATGGTTATATGTACTGATTTAAGTTGTTTTTTTATAGCATTATGTGTATTAATAAATTGTTTGATTTTCAATTTTAGATTGTTTGATTTTAATTTGAGACCTTATTATTAGAATATCTATAAAGTTTATCTAAGTTTCTAACTTTATTTTATATGTTTCAATTTTATTTTAAATTTAGGTTCATGAATGATGTCTAAATTAAAAACTATCAACTTAATCTTCAAAAGAAAAGAAGTTGATCTTCCAGAAAATTCTTCTAAACTTCCAAGAATTGAACCTAAGGAAAATCTTGATTTTAACTCTCCAATTTTGGAATCTGAAAGAATTCATTTTACATCGTCAACACTTTTTTTTTTAAGCAAGCGAGTAGACTTCATTAAAAAAGTAGAAAAGATGATACATGAGGAGGGGGTGGGGTTCCCTAACAAACACCTTAGAACAATAACAACAATGCAAAGAGGTGGATAAAAAAAATAAAGAAAATGAGTTTTAGCGACCAATTTCTTGGTTTTCACCCATGTCCTACCAAGAGGACACCATCGTAAAAGACGGTAATAAGACGTTTGCAAAAAAATGTGAACAGCTCCCCTAGAAGTGGTGAGGGAGGCGGGTATACTATTATTTGTTGTCTTGCGATGATTTTTGAAGAGATCTGCAATCCTTTCTTCAAGATCACCAGTTAGGGAAAACAAAAATATAGTAGAAAGCATAGCATCGGGTGGACTGATATGCGGCTAGTGAACATTTGCAAATCCGCACACTTGTGATGGTGTGAGGCAGCGACGTGCCGGTGGGAAGAGGATGGGGTGGCCGAGATCTAAAAGATCTTGGTGAGGTGAAGCGACTGGAACGGCGTGTGTCACTGTTGGAGGCGTCGGAGTGCGGCAGCGTGTGAAGACCACGCGCTGAAACAAGCCGTGCATGAGGGCAACGTGCCGATATTTTTGGCGCGGCTCCGTATCTTCCCAATAGATCGGCGGCTGTAGAAAGTAGTGGTGCGGCGCGTGTAAGCTGAAGGAGGTCAGAGAGAAGCAGATCTGACCAAAACCGAACCATAGGAGAGAGGAGGAAAAAAACACTACTTTGAAAGTGTATTCACATTGCGGAAAGGAAAAGGAGAAGGAGAGGAGGGTGGAGCCACAGCTCCACCCTTCTCTCCGGCAATGGTTATCACAAGAATGGAGCTTTCTAAAGATAAGGTGGAGTGTCTCTCTCTAAAAACCAAAAGGGGTGCGGACCATGTTAGATTACATCGTCAACAATTAATTCTAAAGATATTGATATATTTTCTCTACAACGAGATTCGAGATTACGTCCTCCTATATGGAATTATCCAGTCAATCAGTGTGATAAAATAAGAAGAGCTTATTTAAAAATGGATTCATATCAAATATGTCTTTCAAAATATCCATTTTCTGGTTCTGAAAAGCATCATCGTCGCTTTCAAGTTTTATGGTTTATACAATTTGGATCTTAGTTAGAGTATCCTCTATCAAATGATGTTGCATATTGTTTACCTTGTTATCTTTTTACAATGAAAGTATCTCAAAGTTTTTGATGTGATGTATTTACTGTCATGAGATTTAAAAATTGGAAAAAGATTAATAATGGAAAACATTGTGCCTTTTTGAATCATATTGGGGAGGATCCTTGTTTTTGTCATAATAATGCTGTGAAATCATGTGAGAATTTATTAAAAAAATCACAGCATATTGATAAAGTAATGAATGCACAAAGTTCTGAACAAATTCTCAACAATCGACTCCGAGTAAAAACATCTATTGATGTTGTTCGATGGCTTGTATTTCAAAGATGTGCTTTTAGAGGTCATGATGAGACCATTGATTCAAAAAATTGATGTAATTTCATGGAGATACTTAAACTCTGGGCTTCTTATAATAACAAGGTTGGAAAACTTGTTTTGGAAAATACTCTTAAATCTTCAAAGTATATTCCACCCCAAATTCAAAAAGAGATTTTGAAAGTTTTTGCAAAGAAAGTAAGAAATAAAATTCGTGAAGATGTTGGGGATTCTCGATTTTGCATTATTGTTGATGAGGCACGAGATGAGTCTAAGAGGGAGCAAATGGCTATAATCTTGAGATTTGTTGATGCTAATGGTTTTATACAAGAATGATTTTTTGATCTTGTACATGTTAAAGATACATCGGCATTGACTATAAAGAATGAAATATATGCAGTTCTTTCTTGTTATTATCTTGATATTCAAAATATTCATGGGCAAGGATATGATGATGCTAGTAATATGCGTGGTGAATGGAACGGATTACAAACATTATTTCTTAAAAATTGCCCATATGCATACTATGTTTATTGTTTTGCTCACCGATTACACTTAGCATTAGTTGCTACATCTAGATAGGTGGTTTCTGTTCATGTTTTTTTTTTTTTCAAATTTAAACTTTATTATCAATGTGGTGGGTGCTTCATGTAAATGTCATGATGAATTGCAAGTTGCTCAGGCAACACATATTGCACATATGATAGCCATTGGTGAACTTGAAAGTGGAAAATGAGCTAACCAAATTGGCACTATCAAACGAGCCGGTGATTCTCGTTAGGGTTCTCATTTTTATTCTATTTGCAGTTTATTGCGAATGTTTGAAACTATTTCCTCAGTGCTTGAAACCATAATAAAAGAAGGATTCACTTAGTCTCCATGCGGGAATGCAAATACTGCTTATAAAATGATTACCTCATTTCAATTCATATTTATTTTACATTTTATGAAGGAAATAATGGGTATTACTGATGTTCTTTTTCAAGTTTTGCAGCAAAAATCTCAAGTTATTTTGAATGCCATGAATATGGTTTCTACTACAAAATGACAAATTCAAAAGTTGAGAAATGAAAGTTGGGGAAATCTCCTTGAGAATGTTGGTTTTTTCCAAGAAAGTTGATATTTTCATCCTAGAATTGAGCTCTTGTTATGTACAAGGTCGTGGTCGTCATCAACAAGATCACATTACGATAGACATCATTGTCATTTTGAAATATTTAATACTACTATAAATTTTCAATTGCAAGAGCTTGACAATAGGTTTGGTGAAGGAATGAAAAAGCTTTTAACCCTTAGTTCAGCTTTGGATCCAAATGATGGATCTAAATTCTTTAATATTGATGATATATGTTGTCTTGCGGAAGAGTATTATCCTCTTGATTTTTCTGATAATGAGAAAATCAATTTAAGGTTTCAATTGAAGCATTTTGAAATTGATATGCTTAGCAATCAAAAGTTTCAAGATTTGATATCCATTGCAAATTTATGTCAAAAATTGGTAGAGACAGAGAAATCAAAGATATACTATCTTATTGATAGATTAATTCGTCTAATTTTGACTCTTTCAGTGTCTACAGCAACCAGTGAATGGGCATTTCAACTATAAAGATTGTTAAAACAAGGTTTCGCAACAAGATTGATGATGAATTCCTAGCAAATAATTTAGTTGTCTATATTGAAAGAGAAATAGTTAAGAATTTTCATTTAGATTCAATACTTGATGATTTTGTTTGTTTAAAAGGACGCAAATTACAATTTTAGACACTATGTATTTTTTTGTTTAATATATTTGTATGAATGTCTTTATATTATTTTTGACATATCAAATACTTTTTTAATACATAAGTTGTATTAAACGTATTTTATTTTTTATTTTAAATCTTCATATCAGATTATTATATATCGTAAAAAAAAATTGTATAAAAGTAGAACAAAAAATATGTTATGTATATTGTTCTAATTTTGTTTGGCCCCCCTAGTGTAAATTCCTGGCTCCGCCACTGCACATTGCCAAATACTGTCCCCGTGTGTAGTTCTCTGAAACAACAGTAAACTATGCCTCAACATCACCAGCCTAAGACACAAAATGACTTATTGACTTGACAGCATCCCACAATGTCATTGGTGATTTGGCAAATTTATCAGCTCATTATGAATATGATGGCATTGACAAGGTTGTAATCGGTGATGATTCAGGTTTGCATATCTCACACATTGGTTCATTGGTTTTTCACTCATCTACACGCACCTTTCATTTAAATGATACTCTTTGTGTTCTTAATATATGAAAAAATCTTATTTTCGTCCATCATTTTACAATTCAAAACCATATTTTTGTTGCATTTTATCATTCTTTTTTTCTTGTTAAGGATCAGATCACGGGGGCGGTTCTACTCAAAGGTGCATGTGAAAATGGTTTTTTACACCCTACCAGAGTCAATGGTGAAATCTTTTCTAAAAATGGTTGCAAACGTGCATGAACAGGCATTCGTTGATGGGTGGCACAAAAGTCTTGGACGCCTGTCTAATAAAATTGTTCATCAACATGTCAACTCTTTTTCTCTTCCAATAATAAAAGCAAAAGTTTCCCAAGTTTGTACTTCTTGTTCAGTCAATAAAGTACAAAAACAACCATTTTGGCCCACTAGTCTTCAAAGTCATACACCGCTTGACTTAATTTATATTGATGTTTGGGGCCCCTTCATTTCTGTTGGCATTAATGGATCTCGCTATTATTTGATTTTTGTTGATCATTTCATAAAATATATTTGGTTCTAGCCTATGGAAATAAAATTTGGTGTTAGCACAATATTTCCTCAATTTAAACATCTTGTTGCAACCATATTTCAATAAAAAATCAAAAGCATTTATTTGGATAATGGTGGTAAATTTATGGTTTTTAAAAAATATTTTTCTATTCATAGAATAGGTAATTACACCATTGCCCCCATACACGCTAGCAAAATGGTATTTCCGAGCATCGTCACCGTCACTTAGTGGAAATGGGACTCACATTATTACATGATGCTTCACTATCCTTGAAATATTGGCCTCATGTTTTTTCCAATGCTACATACCTTCTAAATCGTCAGCCAACACCAATTCTAAACAACAAATCACCATTTGAAGCATTATTTAAACAGACGCCAAATTATCTCAAGTTAAAACAGTTCGGTTGTCTATGCTTTCCACTCAATCGGCCTTACAATACCAACCAACTTCAGCCCAAATCCATTCCCTGTTTATTAGTGGCTATTCTTTGGCCCAAAATGAAGACAAATGCATTGATCCGAAAACCAAAAGAGTCTATCAATTTTGGCATGTCCTCTTCGATGAAAACTAAAATGATTCTCGTGACAACCGAGAGTCTTTGTCATCCTCGGTAGCTGCTCCCCTCATCAACGTGTCGTCTCCACCACAACCTCCACCAGTGACTTCGGTAGAGAATAACACTTCTGCATCACCTCTAGGTAATGCCTTTGTTTCTACTTCTTCTAATTTATGAAATCTAGACTCTGTTCATTTGGGCCCTAATTTCTCTTCATCACATGATAGTGAGGCATCCTCATGAAATTTACATGTGCTTCCTATCACACATGACACAACTTTGTACATAGATTCCACATCGATTCTCTGTGACTTACCTACAATCAAATTACTCGAGCCCACTCTGTGACCACTCAGTTGATGAACAACATCCATAAACCCAAACAACTGAATTCAACAACCAAACATCCCATTCCAAATACGATCTGACCAAGTTGTGTGGGCCAAGCATTCTGTGAAACACACTGGAGAATAGCAATGTTAGAAGAACTCATTATACTCATGTGCCATGGTACATGGGAACTGGTTCCTCCACTAAATAACTGTAAAACAGTGGATTGCAAATGGGTATTTTGTGTCAAACGCAAAGCTGATGGGTCTATTGATCACTTTAAAGCAAGGCTTGTTGCTAAAGGTTATAATCAACACTCTGGGTTGGACTATAAGGAAACCTTTAGCCCCGTTTTAAAGCCCGCTACTATTAGAATTGTTTTGACAGTTGCTGTGATGCATGGATGACATTTGAGACAACTTGATATCAACAATGTATTTTTGAATGTATTTTTGGATGGACAATTAACTGAAACAGTATATATGGTCCAACCCTTGGGATTCAAAGATGCCTCAAAACTTAAGGATGTTTGCAAGTTGAATAAGACCATCTATGGCCTCAAACAAGCTCCTTGAGCTTAGTACTCGGCACTAAAAGTGGCAATCATGAATCTTGGTTTTTAAAATTTGAAAATGGACTCCTCTTTTTTCATATATCATCACAATTTTGTTTTGTGTTATTTATTAGTATATGTTGATGATCTAGTTATCACCGGTAGTGACATGAACTTTGTGTCTTATATCATTGAACAATTTGGAGTTCGATTCTCTTTAAAGGACATGGGCCAACTTCATTTATTCTTAGGAATGGACGTCATTTCTACTAAATCAGGTCTCTTCCTCTCACAACACAAATATATTCGGGACCTCTTGTCTAAAACCAACATGACGGTGGCTAAAGAAGTTTCTACTCTACTGTCTACAAGCACAGCTCTAAAGTTGATTGATGGGACAACATCCTTTGATAGTACCAAGTTTCGAAGTGTCATTGGATGTCTCCAATATTTGTCTCTCACCCGTTCAGACATTTTTTTTTTCAGTAAATAAACTCTCATAGTTTTTGCACAAACCCACAGTAATTCATTGGGCAGCTGCAAAGAGACTCCTTTGCTACTTGAAGCAAACAATCTCTCATAACAGTCACACAAAAAAAAATTCTAGTTTTGATCTCATAACATACTTCGATGTTGATTGGGTGGAAAATTTTGATGATCGTACATCTACATCCGCAAACATAAGCTTTATTGGATCAAACCCTATATCTTGGAGTTCAAAAAAACAAAGAGCTGTAGCAAGATTGTCGACCGAAACTGAATATAGATCCCTTGAAAATGCAGCTTCAGAAACTGTGTGGCTGCTATAACTATTCAAAGAACTCGGTTTACCAATGAAAGCTTCACCAAAATTGTTATGTGATAATTTGGCTGCAACTCACCTTAGTTTTAATCCAGTACAGCATTCTCGGATGAAGCATATTTAGATTGATCTACGTTTTGTTTGTGATATGATTCAACATGGCATTCTCAATGTTCATCACGTCAACACTCAAGATCAGCTTGCGGATTTATTGACAAAACCCTTGTCACAACAATGCAGAGATTCTCTCAAAAATAAGATTGGCTTAGTCAATGGCAACTCCATCTTGCAGGGGCGTATAAAGGAGGACAACTCAAATCAAGTACAAGATCATACAACCTGATTATTAGGTTGAAAATCTGGGTGTAACAGCTAGGCAAATCACAAGTCAAAGTTTTGTAATAGTTAGGCTTTTTTTTAGCTTTCATTCCGAGAATAGGTTCTGTATACTTGTATATATTTCCATACAAACAATTGTAATAGTGTGTGTGAAATATTCTTCAAGAGTGCAATAAGAAATTCAGTGCCAATATTTTCAAACTTCATCAGAATAGACGGCAGATGAGTATATGTATGTTTATTCTTCTTCTTCAATTCCTCTTCTTGTTTTTACTACTTTCTCTTCTTTTGATATAAAGTCCTTCTAGGGACATATAGGAATCCCACAAAGGGATTCACTCACTGACATGTATTTATGTCAGGTCATTTTTTTTTTAATTCCTAAACTTGCCAGAACTCTCTCGTGAGATGATCAGCTTTTTGCCCCATCCTATTCTAGAAACTATCCTGTTTAAGTGATTTTCTTTCCCTCCCCATGCATTTAGTTTCCAAGGTCGATGGTAAGCCACTTTTGTCTCTATTTCTTATTTGGTTTTTCCATTTCTACATCTAAATCTAAAGCCCTACCAAATGATAAAAAAGATTCAAGTATGTTGAGCATCTTTCAAATTTACAAACGGTGGTTGCACACTTTTTACAACCAAAACTTAAATTTAACATCTAAATCACATCCGCATCTTTTCCTCCAAAATACAAAGCTAAGTTAATTACCACTAAAGGAGGAGGAGTCACTACTAGTGGTTGAACATCTCAAACCACTAGATCCACTAACAACATAAGCAATAGCATCCTTATCCACTATTACAGGTGAGAAGTTTTCCAAAAGAATTTCCTCTCCAATGTCCACATCCTCCTCCCCAAATCCCCCTTTCTTGTTCATCTACACTAGCACAATCTCGACCACCGTCTCTCTCAAAAGAGATTGCATTTCAACACTAAGGAAATATTATCATCACTCCAAACCAAGCTTAAAAGGAATGCAAACCAGTCAAACACAACATTGCAAAGTTGTCATTATTACCTTTAGTCAATTAAGATTTCAGTTGATCTTCGATTGTTGTTTTGGTTGAGGAGCCCTTGCCATTTCATCTTGCTCACGATCTTCTTGTGGTAAGTCACCTCAAGCTCCCATAGTGTTTCCGTGTCAATGACCTCAATGTCAAGCTCAATCTCGTCCCTGTGCTATACCAAATGTCCATTTCTCTTCTTTAAAACTTGCACAAATTGCTCCATCTTCTACTAACCTCTACTTCTGACTAATTTTAGTGGGTCTAGGAATGGAAAGGGAGGACTACGGAGAGAGCGCCAAAGGGCTGGGCAGCAAAAAGAGTGACTTTCTAAAAAGAAAAAAAAAAGAACGTGACATAATAATTGTGTGGTATACTGTGTGGGATTCATTTATATCCTAATCAATTCTCTTTGAAATATATGATAGGGCCTTTATCTAGCATTGCAAACAAAGCTTTTGGGAGTGGAACGTGTAAAGAGGAGGTGCAAGTTAGTCAAACCTAACGACAATGTCTCCCTTTTTTGGAGATTGTGGTATTCTAATTGGATTACTAGAGAATGGATCATTCTTTTGTGGTATTCTATTTGATATTTTATTCCATTCTTTCGTAGATATCAGTAAAATAAAACTACATTTATTCATGGGTATCGAAAAAATAAATAACTGACTAACAACTTCATTTTCAGCATTTGAAAGCGCCGGTAAAACAATCTAGAACACTGGGAGTATAAAAATTTGCCGACGCTTATAGATATCGGTAAAATAAACTACCTCGATTGGTGGGTGCCTATTTTGGTGCTGACAAAATAACTACCCAATTACTGGCATTTTTAAGCTTCGATAACATAGTCTCCAAAATGCCAATATCAAAATAATTTATCGGTGCTTGTAGACATAAGTAAAATAAAAAAGATTATTGGCATTTGTAAGCGTCGGTAGCAAAATCTACAAAACACAAATATCAAAATAATTTACCAGCGTTTGTAGGTATAAGTAAAATAAAAAATGGTTACCAACATTTGTAAGCACCGGTAACACAGTCCACAAAATGTCAAGCACAACAAATATTAACAGCACTTGTAGAAGTCGGTAAAAAAATTGTTAGGGATGAATCGATTGATTGCTAGCATTTGAAAATGTTGGCAACATAATGCATAAAATGCATGTAATAAAAAATGGGATGGTACTGGCGTTTACATAAATTCCGGAAAATAATATTCCCGACCCTTATACGTTGGTGCTTGAGATGTGTCAATAAACAAACACCGGTAAAATCATTATCGGTGTTTATAGTCAAATTGCCGGCGTTTATGGGAAGTGGCAAACTACCATTTTTTTTATAGTGATATATAATATATATATATATATATATATATATATATATATAGATATAATATTGGGTTCCACATTCCACACATGCAATATTTTATGGACAATGTTTGGGATTGCGAAAGATGCACTCTGCATTGTATCTATAAGCGTAAATACACTTTTCTTGTTTTTTATTTTTTAATTATTTTTTAATCATCTCTAAATATTTTTTTAAAAAATTAACGAACTTACTAAAAATTACTTGTTTAACCATTAAGTAAAGGGTGGTGCTAGAGCCACCGATAGAATTCAATACTGGCAATGTATTTTTTTTTTTCTTTTGTTTAAAGTATTTTTATGTATTTTAAAAAATACAAAAAAATTAAAAAAAATAATATAAAAATATAAAAAAATACAAATATTAAAAAAATCACTTTGTCAGTACAAAATCTTGATGGAAATATCATTTTCTTGAGACGTCATTCTCAAGTCACCGAGCATTTTTCAGATTTTATATAGTAAGGTTTACATGATAGATATATTTCGATTAGAATTATAAAAAAAGTATTTAAATAAAAATGAATAATTTAAGGAAATTTTCCTAATGGGTCTTGCTTGGGTCTTGTGACACAAATTAGGATATTTTCCATTAACCAAACTAACTTCGTATAGTATTTTTTTCAGCCCTCAATCAATAATTTACCAAATGAGATTTTTTTTGGAGTTTTTTTGTTTCCTTTTGGTTAGGACTGTTTATCCGGATTCCGGACCGAGAATTCGGGTATACTCGGCCCGGAACCCAGATTCCAAATCCGGGACGGATTCCGGACTGGATTACTGCATGTTACGATCTGGGCCGAAACCCGGATGAATCCGGGTTTTTACAACCTAGATATTCGGGTTTCGGACTATACTCAGGTTTTTTTTTTTAAATTTTTTTTGATGAAATCTTACTTGTTAAATTTTTTTTTTCCAGAAAAAAGATAGTCTTGAAAAGCATATATATATATAATATATTTTTTTTCTAAAAGCCTATATTCTATTACAACTTTTTCAAGAAAAAATGTAGAAGCATCTTTTTTAACATATACAACAAAAAATATTTCTGGTTTATGTTATAAGTGTTTCCTTTCAAAAATAAAATAAAATAAAACTAATTACATTTTAAACTAATTACAGATTATTTGATATTTATACATTACATTACAAAACACAACTACAATATATTAAAATTACATATCTAATGGTCCTATTTTACTGCATGAGCCTATTTCTACCTAATGGTCCTATTTTACTTTCATGGAGCAGAGAAGAGCCTGCAAGAAAGAATAACAAGGCAAGACAATGCCAATAATGGTTGATTCATTAGTATTCTTTGCCTTCATCCATTCATAGAGATCTGCTGCTGCATCCAAAAGGTCCTTGCCCCTCATTTCACAATACCTCATCATACTCTGCCAATTCTGTTGCAGTTTCACAAAAACACAAATTATTTCATTTACTTATAATAGAACAAGCTAGAGGGCTGATTAATAAAGATTTTTTTTTTTAAGTTTTAAAATTATGCAAAATGATGTATTTTCCAAAATGCAAATTGTTCAATTTAGAACTTTATATAACTGGTATTACTATCAAAGTGATCCTTTGCAAGATGATTCTTTTACGTCTAGATAACATGGCAATGTTCAGACAAAAAGCTTGAGATAAAATTTCTATTAATTTCCCTTCCACTAAAACAATAAAATAGTATGAATTTAAGAATAGTGTTCTTTTCCTATGACCAGATTTCTAGGTAGTCAAAGTTATATTCTCCAAAAGTGAGGCTTTATAAAAATAAGGAAGAGTACCTTTTCTTCTTATGAAAATTTATGAAATATAGCGTCAAACTTAATTATTAGTCTTCCATGTAAAAAAAAGTAGTAGGGAAAGAGGTGTTTGGTTGAAATCATAGACATCAAGTTTTTTCTAGGAATTTTTAAGGTATGAGATTTAAGGGCCAAGTCTTCAACTTCCGTACATGAGCTTGAGCTTAACAGATGACCTAAATTCACCAATCTTCCTGAAGTTCAGGATTGATCACAAATTGACTTACTCAAACAAATAAACAGAGGACACACAGTTCAACTGAAATCTAAACATGAAAAAGATAGGAGAAGGAAACAATAGTTTTTAATGTAAAACAAAATTAATCATTTTGGATCAAGCTGCTCTAACAATCCAAACAACCCCAATTTTTTCAGAAATCTTATTGGAATAGCCATTGGCCCATTAGAAATTCAACAAGAATCTCAAGGGTATTCCAAGAGTAGAATAAAAGGGTAGAAAATTCTCGACTGCAAGATGCAAAAAACAATGGGGCTACACCCTTCAATGATATACGAGTAATTATATAGCAATGAGAGTTTTACGGATTACAGAAATTCTGCAAGGCAAGAATGCAAATTGTAAGAAACAACATACCATAATAAGATGATCGTTGTCCCCCATAGCCCGAAGGTCCTCTGCAAAAAGTACAACATATTAGAGGAACCTCTAAATAAATAAAATATGTGTTAAACATAACTCCTAGATGTGGAGTAAGGAGTTCAGAGAAAACGACCTAACCCTAGCCGTATGACGCATCTCTTCTGGCCTTTTCCTTGTTTCGGCAGCAACAACCACAGATATCTCTCTCCCAGTAAAACTTTTCCCATTCATATGGTATTGAGCCTCTGAAGCCTCATAAGGATCCACGAACTGCACAAATGCAAATCCTCGAGGTTGCCTAGAAAGAAGACAAAGCAGAGCTTCATTAAAAACTAATAATTTACAGTTTTTTTAATTAAAGAATGCACAATAAAAGCACAAAATTAAACTTTTTAATTTCATTCGTAGAGAAGCTAAAATCTAGCATTGTTTGATATCTAACACTAGACCAAAACAGTTCAATAGTTGACTCTGAATATAAAATAAATATCAGGGGGAAACTCAGGTCTACCTCATTCTAAGTCTACAAAATCCCCATATCTTGAAAGCCCAAAGACTAAATGTCAAAACATCAGGATAGGAAATGTTAGAAGGTTTTAAGCCTTCAACATTAATATATAGAATATATTATAAGTGCATAAAAACAAATCTAAATATTCTTCTATTAGTTGAAATGCAAATCTGTTTGATATGAAAATCACGAGGCATGAAGTTTACCATGTTACATACCATAAACTACCATTCACTTATAATATAAAATATCCCATAAAACTAAATAGAATTATTATTAACCCATTTTACATACCATGTCAAAGATCAAGAACGCGGTTACAAAATATGTTGATTTGGAAAATGAGATTGGATCCAACAATAAGCACACTACAATGCAAAAATGCAGAGAGTAGGATAAAATCCAGCCCGGATGAACAGCCATACTTTTGGTTTTAAAATGTTTTAGATATTACAAGAAAATTGCTTATTTATATGTAGTTATTTCTTGTGAAAATTCCTATTTTATATTAAGATGAGGCTATTTTTATTGTAAATAGTAATTCTCGTCACAAATAATCTATTACAAATATTCATTTTTGTTTTAGTGAGGTTTTAATCTGTGTGTTTGTTTAGTTAGAAACGGAAATGTAATTTTTATCAACTGGTGCTTCTATACAGGTTGGAGTTCTTAGGCTTTGAAAATGGAAGAGAATTTTGGGATTTTTGTTGATAGAGCTGAGTATTTTCCTTTTCATTTTAAAATGTTATGGTTTTTAGGGCCCGTTTGGAGAGTAAGATGAGATGAAAATTTTGTGAAAATTAGTAAGATAGTTTGTGACTAGTAATAAGATAGTTTGAGTTGAATATTTTTTAAATTTTGAAAAATGAGAGAGAAAAAATTGAATAAAAAAATAATATCAAGTTAAATATTGTTAAAATATAGTTTTATAATATTATTATTGTTTTGATATTTGTAAAAGTTGAATTATTTTTTATTTTTTATTTGAAAGTTTGAGAAAGTTATAATAATTAGTTTGAAAAAATTATAACGATTAGTTTAAAATTTTGTATTTGAATTGTTGGGGATCACTACAAGGATTTAGGCTTTTTGCAGCGCTGAAAATCCTTGCAAATACTCTCCAAAAACGCTGCAATACTTCAATTGCAACGTTTTTCCTTCCTTGCACATTCGACGGTGTAAACCTTTCTTTGTTGATCAATTGCAACGTAAATCATAAAACGCTGCAATAGATATTTTTTGCAGCGTTTTTACATCGTTGTATTGATTACTCTATCACGCTGCAAAACCCATATACGAATGCTGTGATGGCGTTGCAAAACTTCAATTGCAGTGATATTTGTCCTTGCAATATCCCGAAATGTCGCTGCAAACGCCCTCTTAAAAAAGCAACGATAATAGGTTTTTGTTGCTATTGCAACTTTTTCCAACGCCTGAAATCGCTGCAATTAGTCTCAAAAACGCTGAATTTACTAAAACTTAAAGCAACAATTAGTTCCATCGCTGCTTTTAAGAGTTTTTGCAGCATGAATGTATCGCTGCAAAAGTTAATGAAACGCTGCAAAATAGTTGTGCAAAAGCAACATTTCAACCTGCGTTGCTGTAAATAATTTTTACAACGCTCGGAATCGCTGCAAAAACTTTAATAGCGCTGCAATAGATTCAACTAAAAGCAACAAATTTTCAATTTCGTTGCTTTTAGAGCTCATTGCAGCGCACTTGAGTCGTTGCTATTCATGTTTTTCAACGTTAGAAAAACGCTGCAATTAGTTAATTTCAGTAATTTATTTTCCTTTTGCAATGCTTGGAAATGCCGTTCCGCTTGAAGTTTTGCAGCGTTTAAAAATCGCTGCAAATAGCTTTTTACACTTTTTTTTTTCCTTCCGCGTCAGTTAAAGGCGTAAGTATCCTGAAGTCCTAATTTTCACACTTAGTCAATCAAATTATTATTATTTAAATCCCATAATTATTTAAATGTCTAATTTAGTAATTAACTTAAAATACTTAATTATTTATATGTCCAACGACCCTAATGAAATTTAATAAACACAATTTCATTGTGATATAATAAAGCAAACACCACATTCATTCAACAAATCCAAGTTGAGAATTCACATTAATGTAGTTATGGGCTATACATTGGGGTGGACCAAATGGAACCAAGATTCAACAACTTACAAACTAATAAATATATAATGCACAATGTCCTGCTGTTTTATATTTAAAAATGTTATCTAGACCAAGTGCACCTGGGTATTGTAGGTTGGATATAACAAGTTCATCACAACTGCATCATGTGAATAAAACGTCTCTCTCTCCAACTCCAACCTGGCAATGATGAATAAAATGACTAGTCAGGTGCTTGCAACTCCAACATATTTATCTCGAGGCTAGCTAGAAATAGTATGAATCGCAGAAAAATATGGCATAACAAGAAGAGAAGCAAGATACCAAAAAACTTGGTTATAGCACACATCTCACATCTTAGATAGCAACCATAAATTAAATAATTGTCTAACTACACATTCAATGCATTTCTGAAATTTTGCATTAATGCTTCATTTCGTTTAGGATTATCGACATTGCAGCAAAATATATTACTAAACTATATGTACACCACCTTACAAGTGAGAGAGAACATTGTGGTTTACTGCCAACGAGTGGAGTTATAAAACATTCCAGTGATTCATAAACTTCCATTCAAGTAAGATTGAATATAGGATCAATCAAACTAAATAATTTTCTAAATACAGAATCCCTTGTATTGAACCATATTTGGCTGAGATAATAAATTGGTTTCAGAAAGTCACATGGCCCAACTTTGTCAATACCATCAAAAACTGTGAAATTTCCCTTTTCAAGTTGGGAAACTCAAATGTGGCTCATTAAAGAATCCTGTTTGGTTTGAGCATGGAAAAACCATGCCTGGACCATATAATATGTTTGGAGCTATGCACATTGAAAGTTTGATAGGAGTCTATAGCTATTTCTGAATTCTAGTGTCTTCAATGTGTGTAAAAGCTAGTATGGCAGAATCCAGCATGCCTTGAAGACTTCATAAATCAACAGTTACTTGGCTATAATCATTCTAAAACCCTGTCTATCTATCTATGAAAAAGAAGTTTGGTGTACCTGTTGACAGATCCAAACAATTCCCTCCATGGAATCAACAAGTTTCACTTAGATCATCCAGCTAGAGTAATGTGTGCAAGGGACTTCACATTTTCTGGCATGTACAAGGAGATGTTAGTGAGATTTTATCATTGAAAGAAAATTTTCAAAGGACTGAAAGCTAAGTTTTTAACTAAACGAACCAATTGCCAGAATCATTTTAGAGGCACTTGCCTAGACTCAACATCTTATGAATGTTAGAATTCCCCAGTCATCCAATCTCTCATTGGTGGCAAAGTGACATGCAATTAACAAAGACATACCAAAAGCACACCCCATCTATACCCAATGAAAATGACAGTCAGCACATAACTACATTTCAAGGACTCAGTTGTTCTCTGCATCACCTAAAACAGACCATTGGAGTGTATCTCTTTCTTTCTAAATACCGTTTAGTAGTTAGAAAGAATTCAGTTATAATGAAACATCCATAAGTCCCAAAAATTCACAATTATAGATCCTTCTATAATTAAAACTGTAATCCGGTATTTCTGTCATCGAGAACTCAAAAATTTTCTAGAGAATATAAATTGCTATGTAAATCTGCCACAACTGATTAACATGCTATAGAGAATCATTGTGATCTCTACTTCACTATCCACATTTTCTGCTTGCAACATGCATACATAGCCACATCTACAGCAGGACAATCATCATATAAATGATCAAGATTACAGCATTCTTTGCTGATTTCTAAACAAAATAATGTTTGACACAGAATTCTACTCATATTCTACTCCTGAGGCTGGAAAAACATGCATTACACCTTCACCAGCTCCTATCTTTCCATTTAATTACATCAGAGCCATATCAAATTTCCATGACTGCGCCATGCAAGACCCAGCAGTCATGGCTTTTCAATTTATGATGGATAGAAAGCAATTTTGCAGCATGTAACCAATAACTAATTCAGCTTCTGACATTTAATTAATAAGCAAATTTGTGAAGAGAATTGCTACCAGCCAGAAATCCTCGGAGAGGGAGAGAGAGAGAGAGAGAGTGAGAGAGCATATAAAATATACTTTAGTATTTAAGATAGAACATGTCAAAAGACTGCCATTTGTTATCCTGCCTTGGTGACTTATATTGTATTTTAGCTTTAGCCTTATCCAAAACTTTAAAAGAGAGTGTGATCCTCATTGTACTAGCTATCCTAACTTCAAAACATGCGTTATCTTATTATATATTGCAAGGCATTTATTTATTTTTACAGCTTAATCATTTTCGATTTTATTTTGTAAAAGCTCTATACGGTAATATTCTTCATGGAGTCAGGTTTTATACATCATCCAGCTAACTTAGTTTTAAGATCAAATAATGATTGTAGTATATATATGTTTAGTGTGTGTATATATATGTTTTGATGTAGGCTTTTCTTATCTTTGGCTAGGGTAGTTGCTGAATTAGTCCTATCCATATCACTAGAATACTTACCTGTGCTGTGATTGCTGGATGTTTTAGATGATTCTCTAAGTTTGGAAGATGTTGGTTCTCATGAAGAATGTGGACACATAGTCAATAGCAACAAAACATTCATGAAATTCCATCAAATGCCCCTGGAAGGTGTTGGTTCTAGTGGTTTGCTTCATCTATTCAACAGCAGTAATGGTAATCATAAGTTGTTCACCTAGAAACAAAAGAAGACAATGCATAAAAGTTTAGAAATTTCTCTACAGTTCATGTACTGCTGAGAGTAAAAATCATAGCATGATATTACTTCTACTGTCCCACTCGTATTTTCATTTCTTCTCATTCTTTGCTTTTATTCGTCACAGGTTTTTTTTGTATATTTTTTTCCTTTTCTGAATAGATCCCTCCTATGTCAGAAAATTCCATAAACAAAACCAAGAATAGATATCTTAAAAATCATGCCTATCTTGATCCCACTTTAAATACTTATCTGGTAGACAACTTAAACAATCAAGTTTTGAAGGTTTACATCATACCTCTGCCTTCCAGCAATTACATCTCCTATACTTTCCTCCAATTATTCTTTTATGAGAGTATCTTAGGCCAAATTTTACAACTACATGTAGCATTGTATCTTGAATAGAATACATAAATTACATGGGGTCAAAATATATTCTCGGCTTATCAACATCCAATTAAATCCTGAACTAGTTACAGCTTAAAAAGCCCAAACAAGTGTTTCATGGCTGAGCAAGTGTATTAAGTGCAGAACTTCTCCAATTATCATCAACTATTGTGTAGTTTTTTTTGTTTAACAACCAACGATGAACCATTTCTGTCATATTCTGTACTGGCTTAGAAGTACATAAACAAACTAAAAACCTCATCATCAGCATCAACAAGATAATGCCTACAAACAAATTTGGCCTACCTTAAGTTTCATCAAATCCAATATCTAGAAAAGCATCATAAATATACTTAACGAACAAAAGACCATAAATAATGATTGCAAGTGCTACCCTTCACTTTCCAGGTCTAACGTTCAGATATAAACGTCACTTGTATTAACCTACCTTATGCACCCAAAGTTACATTGCCAACCACAATTATAGTGCAAGTTAGCCTTGATTCAACAAAAAAGTGCTCCTGTCAACATTAGTTTCACTGGTTTTGGCTTGTTTTTAGGCCACTTATTACATTGACATATGAAACCTCCAATCTAAGTTTCAAACCAATATAAATCCTACTCCTAGGAAGTGATTTAATACCCAGAGGCTAAAACAATAGAAACATACGAAAATTGTACCAATCTGTTCAGTATTTAAATAACATAAAGACTATACAAGTTGAATCAGTTAATATGCAACATTAACTGCAAAATCTGCCTACACTTCCAATGTCCCACTTAATAAAAGCTTTTCATTTAGTTTCACATTGGCATTGATTAACCAAGCTGTATACGGTTAGTTTGGACAGAATGGCACTTCCTTTTGCTTGGATACTTCGTTCATTCCAATTTGCAATAATTTCCACCATCTCCTTTCCTATTCAGCTAATTAACAGATTTGCATATCTCAAATCTGTCCCAACTAAGGTAGTTATTGACCTAATGCTTTTTTAAAGGTCATTTACATTAAGGCTATGTTTTAAAGGAAGAGGAAGCGAAACCAATTTACTCCAAAAAAAAAAATATAAGAAAATAAGATGCAGTTAGCAGCAATAGTAGTGCTACCTAAACTGCAACTAGCCCCCATGTAGCAGTTATCAGCAATAGTAGTGCAGTGTAGCAACAATAGTAGCCCAATTTGGGATTCATGTACATGTAGCAGTTATCAGCAATAGTCACTTAAGTGTTTCAATCATTGAACCATATGGTAAGATGCAGTTAGCAGGAATACTATTGCATGTATCTTACTATTGATGTGCTGCAAACCAATTGCTTCATCTTTCCTATCGACAATCATAAGGACATGAAAAGATTAGCCACAACTCATACAGTGTAAAATAAAATACTAAATGAAGGAATGAGATATATACTTAACTTCCATAGACATTTACATCTACTGCACTGACAATAATCCTTCTCATAATACTCATAAATTGTGCTGAACATTCTTCTTTTCCCACACTAGTCACATCCTTATCCAACAACAACGCTTGACTGTATGAATATCACAATTCCATACAGTCAAGCCCAAAAACCCCCTCAAATGCCCAATGCGTCCGACACAATACAAAAGTAGATCATCGGTCCTCTTTATATATATATATATATGTGTGTGTGTCTATACAATATATATATATATATAGTTTATATATTGGCCACCCACCATCTCCCAATATCAAAAAGTGCCCAAACTACTCAAAAAATACCATCTCCTATGTTTCTCGTTGATGCTCACGGAGTCTCTCTACGAGACTGGATAGACTCCGTGTTTGTATGGAAATTGAGGAAAAATTCCTTCATCATCTTATCAGTTTCATTTTGCCTCTCACGAAGTCTCATTACTTCATCCTGAATTGCATCAAGCTGTGTCTTGTACTTGTCGGCATCTTTTCTGTAATTCTCAGCATCTTTCTTGTAATTGTCTGCATCTTGCTTGTGTTTTTCAATCAACGCAAGGTACTCTTTTTCTCTTTGGATGTCCCGTTGTCTTGTCGACTCCGGGATGACCATCTCTTCTAGCCCCCTTGCATATCGTGGTCTAGAGCCAAGGACCTCCCTAAATACACTTGCTGCTGCCTCATTGGTGCGTTGATCAAGCTCGAGTCCATCCATCTTCCCAACCATCTCCTTCTGCACATGGAAATTTTAGAAGCTTATTGTTAAGTCGTATAGTGCACAATGAAAAAATCAGCCTAAATTCCATGTTGGAAACGATCATTTGAATCACAATATCTATCCACAGTTACGAATCATACTCACATAAGTGGCTTCAGTTGCTGAGGTGACAAATTTACCGGTCTTCTTTGACCAATGAGTCTCCTTATAGAACTCCACCAAATCCGCATTTGCAGCCCGCTTCAATAATGTAATTTTGGACATGGCATTAATCAATCAGGAACATTGATTATCCGAGAAAGATATTCACATATGATTGGTCAACCACACTAACACATCATTGAGGGCTCACAATGCGACAAATTATTCGACATTGTGCATTTCTTAACTTTATATTCACTAATGCAAATGTGCGTTATACTAAAGAAAACCTCAACCAAAAGAGAAACATGGACTATGCCACTCCCATTCCTCATCCTCACATACTAATTCTCTCATTCTATATAAGAGGTCATTCAATACCAATTTCAATATCGTATGTTAAAAAACCACTTGATTATGAAAGTTAGAATTCGTAGACCAGTTGAAATTACATACCTTCTCCTCCAATATCCTAACAAAGGATTTCCGGCCTACTGTGTGATTGATGGTTAACGCCTTTCTATTCTCCCGATTTTACCTTGACATTTTCTGTCAAGGCAAACCCAATGTCAGCTTACCCAAACCACATAATAAACAGACCATGAGAATTTTCCTTGTTAAATTCAGTATGTTAATATTTCTTATAACCAATATATACCTTGAATTCTTCACTCCCCCACCTCTGACACAATTTCACCCAAACGTTCACGTCAACCATTGAACAACCAGCAGCCACTGCTTCTTCGTGGCTTCCGTATGATTCGTATTTTTTGTGTAATTGGTGATGGAAAGCGTTGAACCTCTTACGCAGCTGCTTGAAGACGGTCAACCGATGATTCTCCCGATCCCAGTCCAACACGAAGTCACCCTACATGGATGAAAACCACGTTAACATCATTCTCTACTATACTTGCCCACTCCAATTAGTCAATATGATAGGCACATATCTTACCCTCACACGATCGACCAACTCGTCCTTTTTTGACTGTGGCACATCAGTCCACCTCGCATAGCTCATGTCGCAATGTTGTTTTATAATTTGCGTTAGCCGTGCAGTGAACATGGATGAGTTCATACAGCAAGGTGCCGTTTCGCCGTCATTAATCTTCAAAAATACTTTTCCTTGCTTTCTTAGCATTTCGAATGCAATACACTTAGCTGGCCCACGTTTCCGTTTGGGCTGCTCCTAGTTTGTTGCAGGCATTGTGGAGGCAGTCGCGTCTGTATTGCAAGATAACAAAAAGAAACTATCAGTCTTAAGAAAGCATCTTTTGTTGTTTACACAGTGTCCTGGGGGTTTTGTAGTAAAAATATAACAGAAATGACAAACATACCCAAATTGTCTCCGTTGGGTGGCGTCACAATCGTACCCATGGGGTCTCCATTAGGTGGGTTCACAACCGTAACAATATTGTTCTCTGTACGTGGGGGTTCTCTTACTGGTATGGCTTCTCTACTCGACTCGGGCGGGGCCATCGGAATGGGACATGGAGGCTCCCATGGATGACTGGGTGGCTGAGTTGAGTCATTCGAACTTGACTCATTATCTTCAAGTGAAGGGCTGTGGTATGAACTAATACGCACTCCTCGTGGTCGGCGTGCTCTACATGAGTATGGTACAAATCTACGGCCTCGGGAACGTTGTCCAGCCCCTCTTCCTCGGAAACTTTCTTCCATCGTGTCACCTGAATTTATTTACAAAACCCCATTTAAGTTAGAAGTGATTCCAACCAATTTTCTAAAGCATGGGATCCACATTAAATGAAAAAACACTCTAATAACCATTTTTTATACAACTAATATCTACTGCAGATAAGTATTACGACTCTTTGTGTAATATACGTATATAGCAATCCATCATTCATGCACTAACATTACTGGAAAAGTGCCCGCATTACCAACTATTAGAAAGTACTTAATTGTCAATATATTTACCTTCGGGATTGATTCGTTTTTTCTTGTAGACTGAGGTTGGGAATAGTCAAACTTTTCACAGTTCCCGCCTGTGTCTTTGTTATGACCTGGTTACTGGTCATAGAACAACAATAAGCCCACATTGTCATATATAAAATCATGTATATATATACATATGTAGTAATCTCGAGTTTATAAAGAATTTAGCAATAGGAGTTGGAGTTGGCTAGTTAAAAAATTAAACAGCGAAGAAAAATATATAACATAAAGTAAAATATACAAATTGATTAAAAGATTAATATTGTATGATAAAGTTGGGAAGTAATCAATGCTACCTAGCTTTTTATTTTATAAGTTAACCTACATTAATCATGCCAGACACATGCATGCACAAGCTAGTAATTAATACATTAATTAATGCATTGCTAATTTAAACTAATTATATATGCCCCTGATCTTTAGAATTTAGGGACACTTCCAATGTCCTTATCATGTAGTAGTCCTCATGTGGGGCAACACAATTTTAGGATTTTACATCATGAGGGGATCCAAATTCCATCCATTTTGCATTTAAATACAAAATTGTACATAGCAAGTTTCATCAACTTTTGAGACCAAAAAAGGAAGCAAGTAATGCACATCATGAAAGCTATGATCATAGTGTTGGCATTATACTGATTATGAAATGTAACATTACTTGACCCAAATGGACGACTCAAAGCTAACTGGATCATTATAACTTAGTTGAAAGGAGCATACATGTATTTATTGATACCTTATATTGTCCATATACACATTACAAAAAAGGTAAATACAAATAGCAGAAGTGCCGCAACAATTTTAGCCAGTTGCCTAGGCTGATAAAGACTCGTCGTCTGTACTGGAAAGGTCCTCCTCATCTAAATAGTCACCCTCACCAGAAGTATCTCCTAAACCCGAATCAATCATGCCATCGTCAATAAAGTCTGCCGAACTTGCGTTATGACCAGCTGAACTTGTCACTTCTCGTGCATCAATCAAGATAGGTTCTATATCATTCCTATTCAGTGGGGTTGACACTAGACATGCATCGCACTGCAATGGTTCATAATCATATGACTCCTCAGTTTGTTGATATGCATCATCATCACTTGATGAGCCATCAAGTTCCTCTAACACTCTTGGCACTGATGGAATGTCATATACATTCCTGTTCATGTACTTTTGCACCACAAACCATCTCCCTTTTACCCTTAGATCGTTGATGTAAAAACACTGTGAAGCCTGGCATGCCAACACAAATGGTTCATCCTTATACTAAGTCCTATCCATGTTGATACTGATCATATGGTTATCAACTCGTACCCCTCATCTTGGATCACCAACGTCAAACCAATCACACATGAACAAGTACACCCGCCGCCATCCCATGTTGTGTAACTCCACTATCTCATTAATAATACCGTAGAAGTCAACATTATTAGTATTTTCATCTCCAATTACAAAAACCCCTGAATTTTGTGTATGGAGCCGAAGTTCACGTTGTTTCATATGGAACCTTTTTCCATTTATAATGCAAGCAGTATAGGACCAGAAGCTAATGCATAGAGATCATCGGTCACATCGGTTGGGTTGGTGATACGCTGGTCCTGAACCTACAACAATCTTTTATTCGATAGGTCATCACAACATAGAATTTTCAACTTGATCAGAAAGGGTCGGGTTAATCTAAATAGCGAGAGAGTAAGCTAACTTACACGTTTCTTCAACCAAGTTGGAAATTCAGTATGATGTGTTCGGTCGATACAATTTGGGCTGTAGACCCTACATTTCTCGTAATGCTCCCTACATTTGGAGAACACCAAAAAGTGCAACACTTTTAGAAAGATACGCTAAGGACATACAACATAAATGGATTGTCCCCAAAAAGCCATAAAAAATATTGTTTAAAGTTGAGGGATAATGGATACTTACTCTAGGTAGGGTCCAACCTCAGTGCAGTTGTTGAGGACGTACCAGGTTGCTTCTGTTAGGTGTTTATCTGATAATTACCTATTGGAAGCTGTACCCATGGGACGAACTTTCTAGTTGAAAATTTTGAATCCATCTATATTCT
The DNA here is from genome assembly GCA_011037825.1 of Carya cathayensis. NCBI lineage: Eukaryota > Viridiplantae > Streptophyta > Magnoliopsida > Fagales > Juglandaceae > Carya > Carya cathayensis. The sequence continues at coordinate 583,131 of QGSO01000442.1, forward strand.
CGGCTTCACCATCAATGTTGCAGTCATTTCGAGTAAACCTCGTCTCAACATCTTGGAGATACAATGAGCAAAATGTCAGGCATTCAATGTGAATGTAGGCATCGGCTATTGACCCTTCTGGTCGGGCTTTATTCTTAACATACCGCTTGAACTTGCCGAGATATCTCTCAAATGGATACATCCACCTATATTGTACTGGACCCCCAAGTATGGCCTCACGGGGTAAGTGGACAGCCAGGTGGACCATGATATCGAAAAAAGACGAGGGAAATATCATCTCCAATTTGCATAGAATAGTGGCAATGTCAGTTTCGAACTAGGATATTTGATTAACATCCAGGGTTTGGGCACACAACCCCTTGAAGAAAGTGCACAGTTCAGTCAAGGTCAATGCAATATCAATTCTTAAAAAACCCCCAACAGCAATAGGAAGTAGTCTTTGCATGAAAACATGACAGTCATGGCTTTTCAACCCTGAGATTCTACAATCTCGTACAGAAACACAATGTGAGATATTCGAAGCGAATCCATCTGGAAATTTCACATCGGCCAACCATTCACAAAATTTCTTCCTTTCGTCACCGTGTAATGTATACAATGCTTGTGGCATTGTAACACGTTCACCATCATACTTCAAATGTAATTCTTTTCTGAATCCAAAAATCTCCAAGTCACGTCGAGAATTGATATTATCTTTAGTTTTACCAGGAATGTTCATTAAAGTGCACAATATGTTATCAAAAATATTATGTTCAATATGCATGAAATCTAGATTATATCGAAGACGCAGGGTTACCCAATACGGTAGCTTGAAGAAAATGCTAGATTTTGTCCAATTCAACTCTTCAACAGTGCGTTTTCTCTTTCGATGAAATTTACCAAATTGGACATCCCCAAGCATTAGCAGTTGTGCTGAAATATCTGATCCTTCTAAAACCCTTGGTGGTATGCGATGATCTTCTTTACCATTGAACATATTTTTTCTCTTTCGCCACATGTGATCGGGTGGCAAGAAACGACGATGTCCCATATAACAATGTTTTCAACCATACTTCAACCAATTGGAGTCTGTGCCCTCATTACAAGATGGACAAGCCAATCTTCCTTTTGTTGACCACCTAGAAAGAATTTCATATGCTGGAAAGTCATTGATTGTCCACATTAAAGCAACATGCAACATGAAGGTTTCCTTTATGGAGGCATCATACGTAGGTATCCCCTGCTCCCAAAATTCAAGCAGTTCATTGACTAACGGTTGCAAGTAAACATCAATGTCATTACCTACAGATTTTGGCCCAGGAATAATGAGGGATGTCATGAAGAATTGGTCCTTCATGCACAACCACGGCGGCAAGTTATACGGTACCAGTATTACTGGCCAAATGCTATACGGTTTAGCCATATTGTTGAAGGGATTGAAACCGTCACTTGCCAAACCAAGCCTAACATTGCGAGTATCCTGTGCGAACCAACTATGGTCGGCATCAAATCTCTTCCAGGACTCTGCGTCTGCAGGATGTCTCATACTAGACTCATTGGTTGGTCGTTGCTCTTTATGCCATCTCATTTCACGTGCTATATTTACAGTCATGAAAAGACGTTGCAATCTTGGCTTCAAAGGAAAATGCCTCAACACTTTTTTAGGGATAAGACGAGCTCTGTGTGTATTAGGCACCCACCTTGAAGCCTTACAAGTAGGACATTCATTAAGATTAGCATTTTCCTTCTAGAATAACATGTAGTCATTGGGACATGCATGTATTTTGTTATAATTCATACCCAAACCCCGCTCTAATGATCTTGACTCTTCATATAAATGTGGCAATTCAGCATCAGGAAAGGCAGTCCGCAACAAGTTAAGTAGCATATTAAACGAATTTATTGACCACCTATCGAGTGTCTTAATGTGTAACAACTTCACAATGAATGACAGTTTTGAGAATTTTGTACAGCCAACAAAAAGTGGACATTGAGCATCCTCTAGTAGCTGCTCAAAAGATGAACTCGGGAAGGGATCTGGTATTGATACACCAGTTGGCAATAGATTACTACGATCTTGGGGAACATCAACAAAGGTGCCTGCCCGAATGTCATCTAACATATGGTCTATGTCATCAATGTAGTCATCAGCATAATCAGCAACACTATCGTCGTCGTCGTCATTGAAACTTCGTGTTTCCTCCTCCGCATGAAAGATCCACTGGGTATAATTTGGATTGATCCCTTTCATGAACAAGTGAGTCTCCACATCAAATATAGGCAAGAAGAGCATATTACAGCATGAACGGCATAGACATCGAATGCGATCACTTCTTCGAGAATGGATTCATGCCAGGTTGAGGAAAGTGTTAACCCCCTCGGCATATGCAGGCGATCGAAGTCTATTGGTCAAGTTCATCCAGCTTTTGTCCATCTAAAATGGTTGAAATCAGTATATTAGTTGCTCGAATAGTATTTAGGGTTCAATTTAGCTATACGAAAGATGGGTAAAGAATTTGAGAAAGTGCAATGGTGAGCAAAATAAGCTGCCAACTCGAAGCAACATGTAGTGGATCACAAGATAAGATGGAGGTGATGATACTAACCGGGGCTGTCATGCAGTTCGTTGTGGAATGATAAAGGTGGTGTTGAACAGTTTGGTGTGTCTATGCCAGGAGTATTGAAGTGCTGCAGGATATGTCATCATGTTAAACATGGTACTATCTGGGATATTTGTTGATATAGGGCACCCTAATGCATATAAAGATGCTAACAAGAATTGGAACTAGTTTGGAGGTTATGGAAGCGTGTAGTTGGTGTACAAATCTAAGTTTATTATTTATAAGGAAGAGAATGAGTTTATGTTCCTCAATTGCATCATATGAAAATGAAATGCACTTGTAAACGAAGGTACTTGGGCAATAATAGGGAGCTTGTTCAAAAGGAAAGACGTGTCACTGGATCAACAGTCCTGTTTAATGACGCATTCACAAATGACTAGTAGATCCAAACATATACATGAACATGTATATCATGGACAACTTTGGCCCAAATTGATCCACCAATAGGTAGAAGGCTGGATGTAGCCATAAAGTCAAACGAGGTTTTAATTTTGGAGTTACCGAAGCGTGATGTGATATTGGGGGGAAGGGTATTATCTAATAAGTTTATGTATTCAGAATAGCTTTACACTAGCATGACACAATACTGTGAATCAAATGATCATCAGTGCATGTCATATGGTGATTTTTATGTCAAAAATAATCCTTATTCAATCTAAAGAGATAAATTAATAATATGACATGCACGTTTAGATATCAATGGAAACACATAATAAGAAAAGTGACAATTACAGTTAGACATTAATACACCTCATCTCTAATACATCATCCACCATCCAACTTCAATAATATAGCGAAATGGTCAAAATGGTGCAATTTCCAGAAATAAAAAATGGACAAACATGCCATCGTTTGAGAAGGGTAATATTGACCCGCCGAAATTACCTTGACACACAAACTTACATGTCAATATACTCATAATAGTGCTGGACTTAACACAAAAGTTTGGAAAATTCGATAAAAATAATTTGGTCATATCTTTGCATTATGTGTTCCCCTTATGGATTTGGACATGGCAATATTAAGTAAGACCAAATTAGTTCATAGGATGGTACCTTTTCTAGAATTTTAACCAAACTATGTTTTCAAAGTAAGCACATGTATAAGAGTAACATATACATCTAAAAGAGGGCACATGCTACAACAACTAGGCTTGGCCATCACAATCCAATATCATTGTGAGTGCAATAGCATGGTTTGTTCCTCAAATATAACATATATCAGTCAAGGCAGTGTAATTTTTGTTACTTAGTTATGTATAAAGTAATTACCTTAAAAAGGGCCCCTGTGACCAAGATAAGAAGAAGATGCTTGCATGGAAAGCTCCAACTATTGCAGTTCACCTCATCCTTCAATCAAATTTTCCTGCTTACAAACACAATGATGGCATTTGTTTAGAAAACAACTATGCATAATAAATAACAAGCAAAAAACCAATTCAAAAAATGATATATGTATTAAATTTCCATATATCAATACCAGAAACAAATATTATAGAGACCAATATTAAAGGTAGGAAAGATAACAATAATCCGATCCTCAATGCTTGGCCAACACACATATGGTAAGAGCAGTGAAGAGATGGTTAAGAGATATGGAACAGTTAATTATGGACTGAAATGAGTCATTAAATAGGAAGTAGGAACTTGTCACCTAAATATGTAGGTTTTTATAACACGGCTTGAACTTTTGTTTATAAACTATGTGGTGAACAAAATCAGGTTCCAAAACAACCTTATATGGTTCAATACAAGGTTGGTTACCCAAAACAACCTGTAACCTAACCTAATATTATTGTTAGGTTAAAAAATATATAGTAATAGGTTTTGGAAGGATAATAAAGGTAGAATCAAGATGAGATCAACTAAAGGATGATCGGGGAGCAGTTTTAAAAGAAAGAAACAGTTCAACTTATTTTTCTATTACTTTAGTTATTTTTGTTGATAAGTTTAAATAAGAGAGACCATTTCTTCTTTTTATAAGAAAAGAGAAACATTTCCCAGACAATAAATGAAAGACATTGGATAAAAGGGGAAATATTGTAAAATGAAAGTAAAAGCGGTATAAGATAGAGGGTGGCTAGATTCTTCATAGAAGGGAGCAAAGTTAAAAAAGAAATAACAAATCGAAATTAGAAGAGTAAAAAAAGGTGGAAAAAAACTTCGCATACATTAACTATGTGCTTGAGAGAGAGCAAGAGAGTTTAGGAGTAGAGAGTTACAAAAATTCTAGATCTTTTGAAAGCCACAAGGCAACAAAAGGCCATATAATCAGTTTAAGGGTTCTGTTCAATTTATTCAAGAGAAGTTAATGATCATATGGTGAAGCTAAGGTAGAAACATAATTACAGTTTACATTCACAGATAATTAAGCAATTTTTAGCAAAATCCTACTGTTTTTGTATGCCCTTTCAATACTTAGGGCACAAAATATTTTGTGCCCTCATACCACAACTTTGACAATGCTTTCCAAAGAAGAGAAGGTTGGGGCAACAAAAATTTGTAAATTCAAAGTTATTATTTTACAGGTGAGAGTAAAAGGGTGTGGTTGTGTGTGTATGTTTGTTGATTTGTATCATCCATAAAAAATAATAGTTGATCTTCTATAGGAAAGATGTGTTAAATAAAACAAATAAATTTAAAGTGAGGATTGGATAATATCCTACATATGCGTGGACCAAGACGGAAAATTCTATGTAAGAATGAAAACAATTTTGAGATATATCATAACAACCATCTCAGGCCTGTAAAGCTCACCAGAAATGAAAGTACATAGATTCTTGGAAGAAAAAGCAAACAAGTATTGCAGTAGAATAATCGATGTTAGGTGGGAATTAATATATGATAATAATTTAGGATGATATCAAATTCATAACAGTGCAGTGTCTATATATGTATTTCATGTCTACCAATCAAACTTTCTCATCATGTTCATTAATACCCAGCGGGTGATTCCACTGTACTTGGGAATTTACTTAATTCCTCTACTTATCTACTTAGTGCTGAATTTAATCACATGACAAATACTAAATGAAATCCACCCCCCTCCCCCACAATAAAAACAAAAATAGTATATTAATATTTTTAATAAGTCAAAGAATGACTATACAAAAGATGGCACTCAGATATCCAGAAATTATACTAAATCATTTTCTAGTGTAATGTGTGGAGAGGGATTATATAATTCAAGTTATGTTTCTGGAGGGCTGAAATTCAAGAGACATGATTATAATATAGCTTCAACTTTTCAGTAATTCTGTTTGAAATAGTCAAAAATTTGATGCAAACTGATGATCAATACATCATCAGTTCCTTGATCAATCATATGCCCTACGTGAAGCTGCCCAACCCTCACTACTTTCCTGAATGTCAGAATGACTAGCAGCTATGCACATAAATACATACTTTTCCTAACTTTATCGCTGCAAAAAACAAATTTAAGGTCCCACCGGCAGTTGCTCATATATTGATGCGAGAATTTCGCAAGGAGTTATATTTCGTAGAAGCAAAAAGTTAACAATAGCAGCGATTATAATTCCAACAAAATAAAAGTAAAGGCAAAACTTTACTTATGTAGTATAATTCCAACAAAATAAAAGTAAAGAATAATGATCCACTCCAATATAAGGCTACCTTTGGTTGCTCTGCTAATTCAACAATTTAAACATTATCATACCTTAATGTATGATAATGTGTTTTTAATGTAGAAAATACGGGTGAGAAGATGATACAATTGACAAATTTATTGGTCATGCCCTGGCACTTCATATGAATGATAATTACTTGGATCAGCCAGCCAAATAGATTGTGAACAGAATGAAGGTGCAATTATTTTCTCTATTATATTTAGTTATAGCATGTGTTCAAGTGGGCTTTTACAGCATTCTTTGTTAATTATTTTATATCGTAGAGTAATATATGAAGATTCCATATAATCATCCATGTCAATCTACCTGATTAAGTAATATGAGTAGGTAGCTAATCACAATGTGCTGTATGCCCATTCTGGAAAGAGGTATGTATGTGATATAACATCCTAATTTGCATGGTAATCTAAAATATCTTGACTAAAGGTGTACACTATAACCCCATAGAGAATTAACAAATCTACTAAACTACACTACATATGATGATGTTAAATAACTGTTTCTATTGTCCTTTATTTGTTGATTAAATTATAGAAATTTTTGGTTGAAGGTATTATAGCTTTTCTTTGAAATGCAAATTGAGATGTAGAGAAATAAACACAATCTATTAGTCTGATGCATAACTGATACAGAACTTAGAGTAAACCTCACGTAGGAAAAAAACACTAGTATAAACCTTGCCAGGAGTGAACTTCTGAAGAAGGAAAAGGTAAAGTTTAGGTAACATAAAGCTGCTTGAGAATGATTATTTAAGTTCAACGCTATAACGTTCACTAATATCTATCTATCTCTCTATAAAGCATTATGCAGAGTCATTGGCACATTTTCAAGGAGGATCCCCTTATATCTATCCATTGTATGGACTGGGTGAATTGCTTAAAGATTTGGTTTTCATCTGTAACATTGTGCAAATGTGCAGAGCTAATCATAAGTTGCCATTATGATTTTTTGTTTACTTGTTGGCAGGAAATTGGCACGTTTAAGTGCAGTTTATGGTGGAACTTACATGCTAAATCAGCCAGAATTTAAGTAGCATAAGAACCACCCAACTCTAAATAATAAAAGTCCCTAGTATTTTAATGTGGAGTGGTTTATGATTCTAGTGTATCTGATTTTGCAGGACACTGGGACAGATAACACTAAGAACCACAACTTTATCATCTCCATGGCTTTAGCTTCTATGTTGTGGGGTATGGCAGTGTTGCTAATGATCCTCAAACAGCATTACTAAACATGGTCGATCCACCTTACATGAACAGCCATTGGAGTTCCTGTAGGTGGATGGACTGCAGTAAGATTTGTCTCTGACAATCCAGGTAAAGAAAATCTGGTTTTTTTATTCTCTAAGATTAAAATGTATTTAATCTTAATTAAATACATACATAAATAAATCATTCTGTAAAGCCAATGCAGGGGTTTGGTTCATGAATTAGTCACTTAGATTCCCATTAGTTGTGTCGTACAAAGCCAGATTCATCTAGTCGAATGGGATAGGAAACTATGGAGACACTTCCTCACCCATGTGCAGACCTGCCTCGGTGCTAAACTGCATTAGGCAGTGACAGAAATCCCACTAACAAATGAACTGTTGTCTAATGTGTGCAAGGTTGAAAAAATTCTTTTAGAAGATGTAATTGTGGGAACTGATGAAATAGCAAACAGATTTGGTGATCTCAAAATAGCAAACAGATTTATGTCGAACTGTCAACTGATTACATGGTGTGCAGACCATGCACCCATTTGAAAATTATTTGTAATTGAAGAATTCGTGTTGTGAGAGACTTCATTGGTAGTTAGAAACCCCCCCCCCCCCCACCCCCCCCCCCCCCCCCCCGGCTCTTTATTTTTATATGAAGCAAAAAGAAATGACCAAGAGATAGAAGAACTACCCAAAACCAAGGAAGCAAGGGATATGGGGGAAAGTACTAAATTGAAAAAAAAAATAAACAATTATTCTCAGAAGCAATGGAATACTATTTTATGCAAATGATGTGATCTAAAAAGTTTTGCACATATATCACCTTGGAAATGGTGGATCAGGTCTCGCTGGTCCAAACTCAGTTTCAAGGTAACTGCAAAACATGTATTATAGTTTAACTGACAGGCGTGGTTGAACGCCTGTCAGTTTGTTATGTAAAAGGGTAGTTTACAACATGACTTTGTAGCTTAACTTTCCAATAATTTAGGCATTCAAAATATTAGTTGTTCGGGGCCAATTAATGCCTACAGTCAGTTTCTTCATTTCTCTCCCCTTGTCCATAACTTCTTGTCATGTAGCAGTTCAGTTCAGGTCTTCAAATCTCCAAATCTTTTCCTGTTCATTTCTTTCTGCACCTACTGTGAATTTAGTAAAACTTGTAGCTTGAATTATTTCTGGTGCTTTTAAAAAAATGTTGTACTTGTTCCTCAACAATTCATTCATTGCATAATTTCTGAGTATTTTGGACTGAAGCAGGTAGAGGAACACAGCCTTCAGACAAATCTCATACAATTGGAACAAGATTTGGAGAAGGGCAAGCAGCCAATCTTGGCAACTTACCCGTTCGTCACTTACAGCAGATTCAACTCACCGTATGCTCAATTCAATGTGAATGTAAATTATTTTTTATTTTCTTCTTTCTTAAATCTTTGGTGAGAAATCTATTTATGAATTTTTTCTCATTTTTTTCCTGTTTTCTCAACAAAAGAGTTACCGGCAAGATCCTTCCACTTGTAATGTTTCTATAACATATAAATAACTTACTTATAGAAAAAAAAAAAAACAACTACATTTAAATAACATACAGAACCACTCATTAATTACATCCTAATGAATTATATTTATAGATATATATATATATGGACTGATCTTCTTAATTTAGCAAACCAAATTAAGAAGCTGTTGCTGCCTCTTTCGATGGCATAAATAATTTTTAGCCTCTAATCTCTCTCTCTCTATCTCACTCTCTCTCTCTATCTATGATATTCTCCCCATGTGTATTGCTACAGTTTTGTACATGACTAGAATGCAGTAACAATAGCATGAAAGGCAGAGGATACGCAGTCACAACTAAACTTCTGGCATTTTCTAGGTTATTTACAACCTAACTTCATATTGGAACATAAATCATCTAATTAGGGATTTAAAGGAAAAAATTAGTCAATCAAAGGATACGCAGCAAATACAAACTATCACCCAAAAATTATGAACATACTAAACCAACATCTACACGTAGCCAAAATGAAGCTATACCCATATTGTTGCTTAAGCAGAACAAAATTTTCAATGTGGCCTTGAAACAAGCAGAAAATGTTCTCCACTACGGCAAACAATCTAACAATAAAACATGTGGAATATCGACAGTTCATTTGAAGTGCCAAACAAAATAGATCATCATTAATGAAAAATAAAATATATAAGCAGAGAAAAATAACACTGTAATACAAGCAATAGCTGTCCAGCAAAAATTATCATTTGTCTTCTCCAAGACAAAACTCAGTGTTTTAGAATGCATAACAAAATTACAAAACAAATCAATGAGACCAATGCATAAATATGGGATTCAGAGAAAATCTTACAAATTGAATAATGATATTCACACAAATAGAATAATCAATCCCCAACGAGAAAAGTTAAAAAGTCCCTAGAAAGTAAATGTTTTTTCATTCAAATGCGATGAAGAAAATCAATAGAATAATTTTATTTCACGGGACATCCAAACGTCCAAAGAATTTACGACAATAAAGTGATCTTGACAACAAGTTGAACCAGCCTTGTCTTATATACCACTGCCGATACAAAGAAACTAAAGACAAAATAAGGTATTTGTATTTGGGTTACACGCTAGTGTATTGCTACAGTAAACACACATAACTAGAATGCAGTAGCAATAGTATGAAAGGCAGAGGATACGCAGTCACAACCTAACTTCTGGCATTTTCTAGGCTATTCACAACCTAACTTCATATTGGAACATAAATCATCTAATTAGGGATTTAAAGAAAAAAATTAGCCAATCAGAGGATACGCAGCAAATACAAACTATCACCCAAAAATTATGAACATGAAAAACCAACATCTACACGGCGCCAAAATGAAGCTATACCCAACAAAAAATGGTGAAAGAAAATTACATGTTTCAGTTTCAAACATCTATGTAAAAGCTCTACAAACAAAAAGCTCCCATTTTTGTAAAGCAACGAGCGCGGGTGAAGGGGGAGAGATTCTAAAAATGAGTAGAATCAATACCTGTGGTGAAGGAATGCTATACCCAAGTAACTGGTTCAACAATGGCAACGTCCGATTCAAAGATAAACCGGTGTCCCAAATCACTCCGACAGTAATCAGACACACACAGAGCGGGATGGGGAGGAGTAGCTTCCGTGGAAGGGAAATGAAGTGGTGGAGAAACTAGGGTTCCTTGCCCGTTTTCGACAATGGATGTAGATTTCCAGCCGTGTTTTTGGTTGATTAATTGGTCACCTGGGCACTGAACGAGAAACGAGCAAGAGTCTCGAAATGGAGATGGGTACTCGGTAACAGAGTGGTTTCGGGGGGAAAAGCAAAAGTTCAGTAATGAGAGTTGGCGCCCAAAGCCTGTTGCAACGATATTACCTTGGTGCAACAAGTTTTTTATAATTGCAAGGCATGTTTTCGCCGCTATAAAATCAAAATGCGCTGCAAAAAATAAAATGAAGCACACCACTTCATTAAATTGCAAATCGATCTGAAAAGGATGCAAGGATAAATATTTCGCTACATTTGATCATCTATTGCAGCGATATTAATTGCAACAAAATAAAAAACTCTGCAAAAAGGCTAATTTCTTGTAGTGTAATTAAAAATAAAATAAAATAAAATGCAAAGTGAAAAATATTGAAGATGAGGTAAAAAAAAGTAAGAATTCAATTTCTGAAAAAAAAAATTTAATCAAAACTAAAACTAGAGTTTCTAATTAAAAAAGCAAATTAACAAATACTTGGGTTGGGTATGAGACTCTCTTTGTTTCGGATCCTAGATAATTTTCTCGATTAGCAATCCAATCAAGGCATTGATAAATGGAAGATAAAAAGTTAAGCTCAAGTTTTGTAATATTTTCCTAAGGGATTCTCTACTTTACTAGCCAAACACACATTAACAAACAACTGAGAGAGACCTTGATAATTTTCAAGCTTTTGTTGTGCCTTACATCAACAACAAAACAAGAGCAAGAGCTGTAATCTATTTTCAATTTAAATCTAACTAGTAACTTAGTGAAATCAACATTCAACAATAAAATATTGCATTGATCTAGAACTCAAAACAAATCAAGTCTCATTTCACAACCCAAGTTTTAGAAATTAGTTATACATGATATTTCTAGTAACAATAATTAATCTAAGCAAAGCCATTAAAAAAAAAAAAAAAAAAACCGACCCAGCCGAGAGAGAGTTCCGTATCCAACCAAAAAACTAAACTACCGAAAAAATAAAAGCAAGCCGTCCAATGGTCTGTCTCTTAAGTCTGGAACCTCCCAGACGGATAAAAAAAAAGCTCAGCTAGCCGAATGACAACTGAAAATAAAAGAGAACGGAAACAAAAATGCTGAACCAAAGAAATAAAGACGCCGAACGGTTCTCAAAACCAAAATGAAATAAAATTAACAAACCAGCCGACCACAGCAGATAAAACTGCAAGAGATAAAATAAATCCAAATGCCCCAAAGGCAGAGTCTATCTCTCCAGAAACGAAAGCATAAAAGAAAGCATGAAAAAAATAAAAAGAACCAGCCGCCTCTCTTGTTTGGAGAAACCCCCACGACGTAAAAACTAAAACAACAAATGAAGGCCAGCCCCTCCCCTACTGTCTGCAACGAAAGAAAAATAGAAAGAAAAGAAAAAAAATAAAAATAAAAGTTGCCGACCCTATTCTACTCTAAAGCGTAAAAGAAAAAGCACCTCTCATTCGTATCCTCTCACCAAACGTAAATACATAGAAAAAAATAAAATAAAATAAAACCCAGCTGCTGCCACCCTCAGGTCCTGCTTCTTTGTCCGAAATCTCCAGCCCGTCTGTCCGTGCTGTCTGGCATTGAGCTGCTCCACGTCCCCATCTTGCTGCTGGTGCTTTGCCCTTCTTATGATATGCTCATGTGGTCCCCAGGTCTGGAATTGAAAAGCATCCCAGCGTGTAGCAAGTCCATACGTGCCCCTTCTCATTACATTTTAAAAAATGTCATGTATCAATTCAAATTTAGTGCTTATAATGGTAGGGATAAAATTGAGCTATTAATTCTAATGTGGCCTAACAGCTACATTTTAAATCTTTTTAAGTATAAAAATATCAGAATTTAATAATTTACTCAAGTGTCATAAATAATCTACTCCATAATTAAGCGCTTAATACATTTTGGTTAAACACTTTAATTATTTTAACAACTTAATTATGTAATTTTGACACTTTATTATATATGACAACTTATTTTGTCCTAAGAATATTTTATAATATGGCAATATTCTAAAATACAGGAAATCATGGAAAGATATATTCCAAGATATGCTAGGTAATATTCCTAGATATACTAATGTACTATATATAGCTTTCTGATCATCAAACAACAACTGATCCATTAATGCATAGAATGTTTTCAGTGGTTCACACCCGAAACCAGCTTGTACAGCTTCTCCATTCTTCGTTTGCTTATTTTAAGGAAGAACTAACATATATACTTTATATATGATGCTTCCAGATCATCAAACAACAACTCCATTGCCCAGAATATTCTCAGTGGTTGACACTCGAAACCTTGTACTTCTCCATTCTTCTTTTGCGCATTTTAAGGAATAACTTGAACAGGTACCAATTTAATAATGCATCTGGCAATCTTTGTATTAAAAGCCACTGCACAGAATGCAACCAGTAGGGTGTGCAAACATGTTCATAACCGATGCATCGGATGCTTGCTTTACTATACATTTCCGGTGAGGGAGTGAACAAAGAAGCTGTGTTGAAACCTCTTAGCATCTTTGTTGCCACAAATAGAGGAACCTACAAGCAATATATACATATATTATATGATCATAAGAAGATCATGCAATATATATATGTATATATGTATATATATATATATATATCTAAGAATACATTTCTTTCTCACGCCAATATCTTCATTTTTAAATAATTCAAGTTAAAAATAAAAATAAAAAATACCAATGTAAAAAGAAAAAAAAGAGAGTACAAGCTAGGTTATATATGACAAAATGGGGAACCACACAACGTACGTCTCCTATGTGACCCACTGACCTAGAGGGAGTAATTATATTATTTGATATTTTGTGGGTGTGGTATTCTAACCCTTACTCTATGGCTGATAATTAATCATTAGAAAATAGAAATTATGTAAATATTTCAATAGCATGATATTGAATGTTACCATGACATTATCACTAAATCCATATTTCGATAGTATTAATTATTAATATTTGAGAATTGATACAGACATAAAGAGATTATACAAAGTAAACTTACAAATTGATATAACTTCATGAGATCCGTAAGATATACTTTATAATAAAAATAACTTTACAATTTGACATACTATATCAAACCATATCATTTTGTATGTTTGCTTTTATATCATCTTTTTGTAATTAAAGTATTTTCTTTAATAGTTTTAAGAGTGGAACAACGTGAGAATGATTTATATATTCCTCTGACAAAGTGTTTGTTTAGGTGGGGTACAAGGTCGAGGGTTCCTCATGGAAACGGGTTTTTTGTTGCACTTTATTTTATAATTAGTAACAAATTAGAAAACTCCCAATACATCAACATGGAAAACTTATTTGGATGAAATAAAATCAAAACTTGGTTTTATTAACCTCTTTATAAATGAAAAAAATCTATTCATCATCTATTTTCTTATCATTCTCTCATCATCTCATGATGTGATATTAAATGATAGGTTTACAAGTGAAATATAATAAATAGTTTTCAAATATCTAATGTCACATGATGAGAAGATAATACAAATTAAGATGATGAATATGAGATTTATGTTTTCTGTCTCCTTTTAATTTCCTCATAAATACTGAGATTTTATATTCAGTTAGTTGAGAATAATAAATAGAAACATGCATTTTATAGTCTTATGAGATAGCTTTTGTGATAGTCTTGTAGGTCAATAAATAGAGACATGCATGTCTCGAGACTAGTTAAAAATATTTCACAATTGTTGTTTTATAAATAAGTAATAGTAAAACAGTAATAGATTGTGTAAATTTAGTACTGGATTTGTGTTTTTAAAAAATTGTAGTTTGTTATTAAAAATTTAATTTTTTATATAAATTTTATATTTATAATCTAGAAGAAAATGATGTACAAAAACTAAAACTAGAAGAAACTTACGCTTATGTTGAAGCATAAAGAGTGCATAAAGGGAAAGCAGGAACGACCATGGAGGAACCAGAACCAATGTTGACGATGGCTCCTTTCTTCTTCTGCAACATGCCCGGAAGGACTGCTCTGGTTATCCAAGTTGCAGCATCCATATTAACCCTCATTAAGCTCTCCAAAACCTCAGACTCAACCTCGTGAATAAACATCGGATAAGTAGGTCCCATCCCAGCATTATTTATCAAAATTCCAACATCTAACCCTTTAATCCCTTCCTCCACCATGTTTGATATCTCTTCCCCGCTGAATTTTGCCAGGTCTATAACAATACCTTTCACGTCTACTTTTCTTGCAAACCTTTCCCGTATTTCATTCGATGTAGCTTCGAGCTTTGAAGGGTTGCGACCAACTAAGACTAGGTTAATGCCTTTTGAAGCTAACTCAAAGGCAATGGCTTTGCCAATTCCATCGGTGGAGCCAGTTACGAGAGCCCAAGAGCCATACTCATTGAGATTCTTTGCAGGCCTGAAGAACGAAATCCAGACCCATTTCAGAAATCGGATGAAGGTTTTGCAGAGAGAGATGAAGCCTAAAGAACATGCCACTATCAGGATGAAATCTTGAAACTCCATGCTGATCGACTGAAGATCACTGCGAAGGTCTCTTAATTTATAAAGGAGCGAAGTGAATTAATGATGGCAAGCTTTTTGGTTGGTTCCCACGCATATAGCGTCGGAAATATGGATATGGAGCAGAGAAGGGAGCAAGGACCCCCACTACCAAAATAATTTCTCGACAGTAATTTTTTATAAAAATAATTACTTTTTATCAAAATAAATCTATTTTAATTATAAATAATTATTTTCATAATATATAATTCATCATAAATATTTATTTTTCTTATAATAACCTCTATAATACATGTCCATGCCACACACCTATTATCACATTAATAGAAATGAGTATGACAATAATTGGAGGTATAACAATAATTGGAAGTTGGGAGTAGGTCCCAATGAATACGACCACTAAAGATACAATCAATAATCGCATAATGAATAAGGATAGGGGTTTACAGCCATAATTTAGTTATTAAAAAAGTTCAAAAAATTAATAAAAAGAATTATGTGTAAGGGAAACGATAGCCTTACCATCGGCTACTACGCATCTACTGCCCTCATATGATTTTAAAAAAAAAAAAAAAAAAAAAAAAAAAAAACTTCTAAATATAAGCTTTACACATTATACACAACATTTTTTTTTTCGTTTTATCAAATATTTGATATATAAAGAATAAGTAAAAAAATTTAATTAGATTAAAAAGAATAAATCAAAAAATATATACATATGATATGTGATGTGTGATCTTATGTGTAGTAAAGTTTTTTTTAATAATGTTATATATAGTCACATTTACGTATTCTTTGTACATTCTACTGATATAATTGGCTATATCAAATTTTTTTTATACATAACCAATCACATCAATAAAATACACAGAAAAATACTTTTGAAACCCTCACAGAGTTACTTGTTAAGTGCAACCATTGAAATTCAAAATTAAATATGAAACCCGCACCTCTCACCTCCCTGATATCCTTCGCGTCGCAACTCTCCCCTACTCTGTCCTCTCCCCTCAGATTTTGGCCAAGGCTCGACGCACCTCTCTAGCTGCACACACCCAGTCGACAACCAACTCCTCTGCAGCTCGCTACCCACTCAACGGTCCAGCTACCGTCCAATTTATAATTGGGTCATATAACATGTGGTTGGAGGCTCTTCAAAAACTTTCTTTTGATCTTTCTTTTCAGCTTTAGGCTTCTTTTTTCAGTGCACCACTCCATTTCTTTTGTTTCATCTTCCCTTCTATCGGATCCTGATGAAATGTGTACATCAAGAACGATTCAAATCCATTGTAACGAACAAAAATCTAAAACACCATTCCAAGTCTTTTGACAAGCTAGAATGACCCAACCTCTACCATCAATAATAACTATCTAAAAAAAAAATGTCTATGATTTTAAACATAATCTTGAATGTGAAGCGATAGTATCGTTAATTGTTACATGAGAAGTAAAACTAAAACCCACATATATTTAAAGTAGAAGGAATTTAATTAATACAAGGCCGGCCTATGTTTCAAGTGCACAGTAATGCATTTGATTAATTCACTTTATGTGAAATTTCGAATGAAAGTATATCCCTAATCGGACCTTATTTTTATTCTCATTATTCTTTCAGACTTACCACATTTTTTTTGGGGGGATCTATTGTGCTTGCTATATTTGTCCTTATACTGCGAATAATACTCCACCATCTTTCCTGGACAAACTAGATTTCTCAACTCCCCAAGGAAAAAAACTAGAAAAATTAAAAGTACATGCCAACAACACAAACACTACTGTAACACCTCAAAAGCTCAAAAGTATGCAAAAAATGTATGGGGAAATAGATCTACAATCTCCCCCCACTACAAAAAAAAGGGACTTTTGTCACCAATTTATAGCAGCGTCTTTTCGTTGCTATAAATTGGTCGTTTCTATAAATTAGTCGCAAAAGTCTATTTTTCTTGTAGTGCCCATCTGGGATAATATGCACACATGTAGCAAAAAGAGTCAAATGCTCGAGTTTGGGAGAATCCTCAAATACATGAAATTTGAAGTCTGTTTTAATATCTAGAAACTAAAAATCCCAAATGCAACATGCAACAGTATTCCTCCCGTCAGCATGTCTTGATGCTTTCCCAACAAAAGTGAATCTATTGGAAACGAAAATCAATAATAGTCCCACTTTTTCCATCTACTTAGCACTGCTAGAAACTATAGGGCCGTGTGCTTTATGGGATATATTGATCTCCATGAAAAAAGGGCATGGAATCAACTAACAAGAAATAGACATTGTCCCACCTTCTCAAGCCACAAGAACTTCACGAGCCAATACAAAAAGTGGGTTACTTTCTTTGCACGAACAAGCAAAGTAGGATTTCCTTCGAGAACCCAATTTAGAGTCTCAGCAACTGGGACCACCCAACTGCGGAGGAGGGGAGAGGTGTGGATTCTTAGATTTGGTTTTTGAATTTCAGTGTTACACTTAGAACATTGGCAAAGGTCTAGTTATTGTCAAGTCTAAAATGGAACTCCAATGTGGTCTTTTGACCATAATATAGACTTCTAGCTAAATTAATCCACATTAGATTAGTTATCCTAAACTCTAAATAATAATATATATAATATTATTTTTCATTTTAGATAATATAATATAATTAATCCTAAACTCCAAATAATATTTGTAAATTTTTTTTTCTAATATTTTACAAATACACTTCATATATTAATTAATAAATTTATTAAAAAATAAAATTATTATTTTTTAACTATTTTTTCTCTTAACCTAATTATTCAATAAATCTATAATTTTTTACATAAAAATTATAATGCTAATTTGTCCATTACTCAGAAGCTAATTAATTAACAGCATGCATACTACCCAACCCAATGCTTTTATCAAAAGAACAACAATCTACAAATTAAGGTAAATTGAACGGCAAGTTGGTAGAGAAATGATAAAATAATACTTGATCTTTATACAGTATCAACCATAAATGGAAAGCACTTAAGATTTACTGTAATTAAAATATAAAACTTTTTAAATTTGACTAAACCAATGCAAAATTTTTTTATCATATTTCTCTTGCATTTGGCCATTGCCCATGATCAGGTAACACGGTGAGGGTTTAAGTAGGAAGGCTAAAAACTAAAAAACCAAAAAGTCACGTCGGGTAGTAGATGGGTAGTAGCTAGTGGTAAGGGTATCGTTACCCTTTTTCACATACGGAGGATGGAAATTAACTACTCTCGTGTATATGATTTACTTCTACATCCAAACATGGTAAAAGCAGAGCGTGGATCTAAGTGCCCGACAACTAGAGTGGGGCAGCTTCCGAAGTTGCCCTTGAAATTATGATAGGCTATTGTTTGGTCTTGGGTTGGTGTAGCTGTCTCCATAAACAAAAATGGGAACGCCGTACGTACACATTACTCCGTTCGTTGAAAACCAGTCATGGGCCATCTCATAGTACGGGCAGTATAGAAATAATTAAATGTGAAGTATAATTAAATTTTGTATAAAGAATCTGTATTAGACTAACAAAAATTCTTTAGCGTAAACTATGAGTTATAGTAAATCATTTTTTTATTAAACTCATATTTTATTTATAGATAATTGACAAGATTTTATTAAATTTTTTTCAAAATTTTCATTAGTAAACAAGTCTATATTATACATATTTTCTAAAAAATATTTTTTGTAAACAAGGTTATATTATGTTGAATAATTAGGCTGATATAAAAAATTGTTGGAAAACAATAGTTTTAAAAATATATAATATTATATTATTATTTTAACTTTAAGATGTATAGTCAAATGTGAATAAATATCTTCAATGGCTTTAATTTTAGCCAAAATCTCAACTTTTAGTCAAATTTTATACCTAGCCGACCATTGCCAATGCCCTTAGAGCATCCTCATCTGGTTTTTCATCCTCATTCCTATAATTTTACTCAAAATCACATTTCCTCAAATTTTTTCCTAAAATTTATTTATCTTCTAAAAACCTTCTACATCTCATTCCTCATCCATATCTCTATTCTTTTAAATAATATTTCTGTATTCATTTTTTATTACTTTTTTCTCTCTCTTCCATTTACAATCTTAACTACTAACTCTTTTGTCTTATTATCTTATTATCATTTTTTCAAATATCACTTTCTACTAAATATTTATATGATTTTGACTATCCAATACAGTATTTATTTTTATTGCGAATACTATTTTCGCCGCAATAAATTAGCCACAAAAGGCCGTTTTTCTTGTAGTGTTTTTTTGAAATTGAAATTTGTATTATAAAAATAGAAATTTTATTTTAATTAATGCATTTTCTAACTTGATGGCAAATTTAATTAGAATATCAATGTTTATAAATTTTTCTAATGAGGATCCGTAGTCACGTATTGATGATAAAATTTTTTAATTAGATGTAACGGTAATATTTTCTGTCTTTTCTCAAACGGTAATATTTTCTGTCACAAGTAGTGCTCTTAAGTTAATTCCAAAATAGGAAAAATGAAGATAAAAGGTGAATTTGTGTTCAGAAAGAAACTTTAACCAAGATCAAAATGACTGTCAACCATCTTAATTTCTACTTTACATTAATCGACAGCCAGATTCCAAATTAAAAGAGAGAAGTATCACATGGTATCAATATTAGTGCAGCTGGGAAAGGCAAAGGCAAAGATCAATAAAAAAATTTCCAGTTCGAATGGCTAAATGGGTAAATAATGTGTAATCTATATAATTTTCACATCAACCGAATAGTATATGAAGGGAAATCAGAATACAAAAATCATCAACATGACTGAAAATGAAGGAAAATCATCACAGAAAAATCATCTCCATTTTCGCACCAACCAAACATCATATGAAGGAAAATAAGCACAGTAAACTATGGAGATTTTCGCAGCAACCGAACATGTGAAGGAATATCATGACAGAAAAATCAACATCATTTTCGCAACAACCAAACATATATGAAGGAAAATCAGCACAGAAAATTTGTGGACATTTTCGGGGTTCCCAAATAATATATGAAGGAAAATAGGGCAGAAAAGGCTAGCTCATTTTCGCAGCAACCAAACAGACGCCGAACGGAAAATCAAGGGGAAAAATCTCCCACATTTTCGTACCAACCAAACAATTACAAAAGGAAGATGCTTCACACAGAGAGAGGAAGAGTTACAGCACCATTCAGTGGGAGAGGGGATGGAGAGCACCAACCGTCGAGAGCAAGGAGAACGCAAAATGAGATTTGGGGATGTATAGTAGGTCTCCAAAGATGGAAAATTTCTATACACCCCGAAAAATAGAACCACATTTTAGGGAATCGGATGGAGTGAGAGTTTTATCAAAAACCCTAAAAAGTTCATCAAATTATAGGGAAATGAGGGAGATGCAGAACCGGATGGAGATACTCTTAGCCATTTGTTATTGCATATTTTGGTTATAAATTTGAATCATGTTTTACATTGCTAATGTCACTTTCCAATTTCCATATCATCCTAAGGTTTGGTTTCGGAGATGAAAAGTTGCAAACTTAAGAACCTACTCAAGTGCCTTATATGCGTGGTCGGTTAGGACATGTTTGGTTAAGGGTGTAAACGAATATAGTTCGAGCTAGTAGTGGGTTGTCAAACCTCGTTGGCATTGCATTTTTGTTTGAATTTAGGCTTCCTTCTTCATTCTTCGATTCTTCACCCTTCAGTCTTGTCCCCCAAGTTCTAACTCCCAAGTCTGAACTCCATCGCTCTCTCAGACTCTTGCAGCTCCAGCCTCTTCTGCTCTTTCAGTCGTTTCTTCACTCTCTCAGGTAAGGATTATCTAAACTGTTTGGATTACGATTAGGGTTTGTACAGTGTTTTGAAATGATTCATTATATGTTGGTAGTATTTGGAATCTTTGGTTGAATCGGTGTTTTTATTTGGTATTTGGAGTCTGTTGGAGGTGCTCCAATTTGTAAAATCATTGCAGTCTACGATGGTTTTATTAATCCTCTGTGTTTAGGACGTGTTTCGCACTCCCGCTCACCCAGACTTGCAACCAAAGAATCGAGAAGGCTTGAATGGTATCGAAACGCCTCCGATGCCCAAGTCAAATGTATTGCTCGATCTTTCCAATAGAAGATAGGGATAATGTTTTCGTACTTGGTGAGTGGACATCGATGGATATACAGAGTGAGGAGGGATCTCCCTGGGCTTCGTAACTACCTGATCTCTTATCATGACATCAGATTTGGATTCCATGATTTGAATTTCTCTCATTATTTAGTTTCATTTGGTCTTGGGCGGTAGTTGGGAGATCTTAGTTGATACGAATTTAATTCTCCTTTGGGTGATGCAAATCGGTACCAACATCGACAACCTTCTTGGGGTGTCCCGCGTAAGGCCCTCCTTGCTGAGGCCGAGGCTCAAGGACCGTGTACTTAAGCTCACGGGATTAGTGAGGGAACTTTGGCCCTTCCACTCTGCTTCGTTGCTGAGTAAATGAAGTAAGAGATTAAGATTTAAAATCTTAGTGGCTCATTTACGCTTGTTCACTATTGGTTTTTTATTTTTTAAGCACAGCTTTTTCCCTATTTTGGTGACCTTTCATCATATTTGCACCTACGAAACTCCAACAGTCCCCAACTTCAGAGTAGATTATGCATTTTTTTTACTCTTTGTTGGGTTTAGGTTCTGAGAGAGCTGGGTCCGTCAGCTAATTAATTTTCTGCACTTCTCATCATGAGGTTCAAGTTAACGTCGTAGCTAGCTTCCTTTAATCCCGAAACCAATCGGCTGGTTTTCTTTCTGGGCATAATTCCATCATCGGATCAAGGGGGAAGCTTAATTGAAATTCGGTGCATAGTTTTCTTTCTGGGCTGATTTCAACTCACCATCCCATTCTTTTAGATATAGGTGGGTTAGCATCCTCCTGGATTTAGGAACATGTGGCCTTACCCATGTTTGCACTACCAACAGCTCTGCTATGATCTTCATGACTGCTAACAAAACTATAGAGCACAAACACAAACGATTCTGTGAGAGATACCAGGATCTGGTATTCTCTTATACAATATAGACAATTATATATTCAAGTGTTTCTGTCTTTTTCATCTTCTTCCTTCTTTTTTTTTTTTTTTTTTGGTAACAAGCAAACAACTGCATTTATCAGAAAAGAACTACAGCAGGGCATCATGCTCAATGATATGGGAAACAATCTCAGGAAAAGAGTTCCACCAAACCATTAAGTCATTTAGATGCTAAGAATACTTGGCCAAACAATCGGTTGCAGCATTGGCCATACAACCTCTATGCTGTACTATAACTTTTGGAAATCTGTTTAACATATACTTAATCTCAACTACTAGATTTCCCCAAATAGACATCGATTCCTCCTCTTTTGTAATCTCTTGAACAACCAACAAAGCATCACTTTCCACTTGAAGCTCATGAATGCCCAATGGAAGACATAACTACAGACCCCTTAACAAAGCCAGAAATGCCTATTTATAGTTGAATAGACATGTGTTTAACAAAGAAATACAAGTACAATAAGGCCCCTTAATGGCACAATATTTTGTGCTAAGAATATTATATAATTGGCAATATTCTAAAATATGCCACATTAAGGAAATATTTCAAGATATACTAACATACTATATATATATATAAAATATATATGTATATATATATATTTAGTGCTTCCTGATCATCAAAGAACAACTCCATTGCCCAGAGTATTCTCAGTGGTTGACATGACTCGAAACCTTGTGCTTCTCCATTCTTCTTTTGCGTACTTTAAGGAAGAACTGAAACATGTACCAATTTAACAATGCATCTGGCAACCTTTGTACTAAAAACCACTGCACAGAATGCAACCAGTAGGGTGTGCAGATATGTTCATAACCGATGCATCGGATGCTTGCTTTGCTATACATTTCTGGTGAGGGAGTGAATAAAGAAGCTGTTTTGAAATCTGTTATCATCTTTGTTGCCACAAATAGTGGAACCTACATGCAATATATACATATATATTATATGATCATAAGAAGATCATGAAACTGTTCATTAAACCGCATATATATATATATACATATATATTTATATGTATATATACATGTCTAAGAATACAAGGTTATTATTTGACCAGTAGGGAACCACACAACGTCTCCTATATATATATATGTGAATTAGAGGGAGTAATTATTTGATATTTTGTGGGTGTGGTATTCTAATTCTTACCCTATCTGTGATAATCGTTAGAAAATATAAATTATGTAAATATTTTAATAGCATGATATCGAATGCTAAGACGAGAGTATCACTCAATCTATATATCGAGAGTACTTAATTATTACATTTTTTTTTTATACGTTACTTAATTATTACATTTTTTAAGAGCGAAACAACATGGAAATGACCTATTTCTCTTACAAAGTGCTCTTGCAACCCATCATTATTCCCTGTGCATGAAGGGGTGGAGAATGAGGTGGAGGGTCTCTTGTGGAAACTGGTTTCTTGTTGAACTTTATTTTATCAATACATAGTAACAAATTAGAAAACTCCCTGTAAATCAAAATGGAAAAAAACATCAAAGAACTTATCATTTGTTTGTTAGTTGGTTTTAGTTCCTACTTTAGTGATGAAATTAAAATTAAGAGTTCTGTTATTTACAATTATTTTTACGTACTTCTTATGTACTCTACTGATTTGATTGGTCAAAATAGTTATTTTATATTAAAAAAATTTGATCCAACCAATCATATTAGTCGAGTGTATAATAAGGAGTGTATAATAAGGAGTCTGCAAAAGTATCTTCACATAGAGTTTTTGTTTATGTTATGTGTCCTTTCAATTTCCTCATAAATTATGACATTTTCTATTCAATTAATTGATAATAGTAAATAGAAACATTCATTTTAATTATAGTCTGGTGAGATACCTTTTAATCAAATGGTATTTGAGAATAAACAGAGACATCGACCCATCCCGATCAATTATATCGATTTTCTCCATCATTGAGTTACAAAATCTTTCACAGCTGTTGTTGTTTTTAATTCGAGACCCAAAGTGTTTACCGAATTGGTTTTATTTTTATTTTTATTTTATTTAACTTAGTGATTAAATAAATGTTTTTAGTGATTTTGTTAAGTTTTTTATATTTTAAAAAATATTTAAGAATAAAAAAAAATGAATGAAAAAAAAAAAAAAAAAAAAACAGAGGCCTGATTCGGTGGTTATTCGGGACAAAAGTTTCGGTAACTGTAGACCTACTCAAATAGAAAAGGAACTTGGGAATATATATGGAACCTGGCACTGAACATCTATTCCGTGTTGCTCGTATTCCAAACCAATGCATCTCGAGAACATCGCCAGATACCTACAACAAGATCATTAAAAGGCCTCTCTCATGCATGTAGCCAAACAAGCCAGAAAGAGTTTATTTCATTTCATTTTATTTGGATATTATAATTTTTTTTATACTTTTATATAAAATATAATAAATAATTTAATTTTTTTAATTTTTAAAATAATAATATTATTAATAAATAATATTTTATTCAATTTTTAACTTTTATCTCACTTCACTGTCTAAATACCACAATAATGGGTGGGAATCCAACTAATTGGGATCCAAAACATTTACAGCCGACCGTTTCTTGAATTTCTTCGTTCAAAAATCTTGTCATTTACTATTAATTTAGATTTCCGCATTGGAATTTTTAGAAATTTTGAATTCTAAAAGTTTTTTATAATTTTATTCATAAATATATCCTAATTATAAAATATTTCTTAAATTTTAATTTTTAATGTTTTTGTCTCATCGTTATTTAATTATTCTTCAAATATAAAAAATAATATAACTTTATTGTCAATTAGATAGATGACTTGAGATCTAACTTGCAAAAGAGAGGTATTGAGTTCAATCCCTCTCACCAAATCTCCCAATATATAAAATAAAATAAATTAAATTAAATTAATACAACTTCGTAGATTTCAAAACAAATAAAAACTAATACAATTTTATCAAATTTAAAAATAAAAATTACATAAAAAATTATATTATGTTATAAAACTAATGAAAAAGAGAAAGAGCAAAAGAGAGAGAGAATATTGCAAGAAAAAGATTGTTCTTCAATGTAAAACTTGATGCATATACAAAGGAATGATACTCATATTTATAAGAGTACAAAGGGGGTAGGTGTACCTAAAATCACCATTGGGGGTAGGTGTACCTAAAATCACCATTGGCTCAAGAAACACTCCCCCTTTGGATGACCACATATAAAAAATATGCCTTGTTAAAACCTTGTCAAGGAAA
Organism: Carya cathayensis; assembly: GCA_011037825.1. Taxonomy (NCBI): domain Eukaryota; kingdom Viridiplantae; phylum Streptophyta; class Magnoliopsida; order Fagales; family Juglandaceae; genus Carya; species Carya cathayensis. The sequence goes on from QGSO01000442.1 coordinate 608,641, forward strand.
AATCCAGTAGGAAAAAAAATCAATGACGAAGGAAAAAGAGTACAATATTAATGTATATTGCCAAGTGCTTTAAGATTGCCTCATTAAAACCTTGCAAAGGAAAACCCAGTGGGATAAAACCTTAGCAAAGGAAAAAGAGTACAATCAGCACAAGTCTTCAAGACTTTACTCCCCCTGAAATGTACATGATAATAGACCTTCAAGCTTCCGCATTCCAATGTTCTGCACAATCTTCTTAAATGTTGCAGTTGGTAATGCTTTAGTGAATAAATCTTCCAGATTATTACTTGACCGTATCTTCTTGACATCAATTTCAACTTTCTTCTCATGAATTGCAATGATCTTCTTGTGTGGATCTGATAGATAACTCGCATCTGTATATCCATCTAATTGTGAACTTGATCCAAATAATCACATATTCAGGGCTTCAATTGAACTGGAAATAAGGTACTTCAGGACCAAGAATTTATCCATCGTCTTCACAAGGACGAAATAGATTTTTCTGCTCATCAAATTATCGAGCAACCATTGGAGTACTCAGGACTTTATAGTGAAATTCACCATATTGATCCAAGATCATTTTAATATTGAATTCACTACTCTTCTAGAGTTGTGCTCTTCTGGAGTTCTTGTAAATAATACAGTTAGTGAAGAATTCATCAATATTAAACCGCTAACCTCATTTTTTAACAAAAAAAAAAAAACGGTGGCCAGCTTTTTGGATCAGACAAGCACCGCATGCTTTTTCAGCTTTTCTGTAGCTGTCAGGCGCCGCAAGGCTATAATGCTACATCTGCTGTCAGACGCCGCAAGGCTATGATGCTACGCCTCGTCTCTTATAGAGAGATGCTTCACGAGGGACGCTGTGAAGCAATAGAGATGCTTTGTCCTTCCTTTCATAATTTTCTCTATAAAAGAGATATTCATCTCATCTTCATTCGCATATCATCTTCTTCACTTTTCTGTAATCATACTGCATTATTACTCTGTAATCTCTTTCTGTATTCTTACTCTGCAATGGCTCAGCAATCTTCTCATGGCCAATATATAAGGTATTATGCACCTCGTTCATCAGCTGTTCCTGCTTCTTCCACAGGTGCTATAATACAATACAATAATTATCTGACTAATAAGTCAGATGTTGAAGTTATCTACGAGCTTGTGAATCTCGGTATCCATTACTCTTCAACTATTTTTGCATTTTCTCAGCGACTACAATCCAAATCTTATGATTTGGACAAACTCCATAAGAAAATTTCTATTCTTCAGCGACTTCTTCAGGAGTCTAACATGAAGATAGAAGCAATAAAGTAAGAGAATAGGAAATTAAAATCCTTGCTTAAGTCTTCTTTTAAATTGCCTACTCCTTTAGATAAGAATGCAATGCAGATTCTTGAAGAACAAGAGCGTTTAAAGAATGAGGCGAAATGCCTCAAATTTCTGTAATTTTTGTTTCAAGATAATAAAATTTCACAAATATTCATATTTGTGTTTCTATCTTCTGGTAGATATTCTGTGTGCTCCATTTTATTTCTCATTTTAACAATGCACATTTATCTCCCCCTTGGAACCGAAATGGTTTTATATTTCAAATATGTGCAGTTCTTCTGATCTCTTCAGGAGTTTCAAGAAGATTTAAATCATCAACCGCAATAATAGCAAATTCGGAATCTCTTAATAAAAACACATGGGCATATTGGATTATTTTTCAAATCCTTCTTTCAATAAATATTTGCTAATGCGTTTATACCACATGCATCCGGATTGTTTTCTGGATATACTCAGATAACAAGCTTCAAGCATTTTATATCCTTCAGGGATTTTCATATATATGCCTTGGTCTAATGACCCATATAAATATGCAGTGACCACATCCATTAACTGCATATCCAATCTTTTTGTGACTACCAAACTAGTCAAAAATCTGAATGTGATTGCATCCATAACAGGAGATTATTTTTCCTCATAATCAATCCCTGATTTCTGCAGTTTTCATGAGCTCTTCTGGAGTCTCAATGACATTTAAATTATGTATATAAATTGCAATAAAAGATAATATAAATACTGAAAATATATGAAAATAGTATGTTCCACATGTGTTTAGCTTGCATTAGATCATATAAGGATTTTAAGACTTGATAGAATATGTACTTCAGGACTATATGCTTCATGCATACCCAAATTCTTGGTAATTATCAAGTTAATACAAATCTCAATAGATCTCTTTAACTTCAAAAACATATGAATATTATTTCTGCAGGAAATATATTCGTGATTTATATATCACATTTTCATTTCATTTATACAAATACTCACTGATATTCAACAAGTATCACCTCATAGGTGTTTGAACTTCAAGTCCATATGCATAACTTTTTACTAGTGATATCAATTCTGCAGGAATTGTTTATTTCTATTTTGGCCAATATTTTTACGTCGATATTCTTCGACGATTCTGAGCTCACTTTCTTCATTACTTCTGGTAATATCAAGTGTCATCTTATATGAAAATACGTTGTCGACAACGGTTTTATTTCTCTCCATAATTTCTCAATTACTCATGAAATGTAATATCGAGATCTCGTTATTTTCAGGTACCTGTCCCTCTTCAAGGGAAGACATTTCATTAAATACCTCTTCAGGAGATTCTTTTTCAGGAGATTTATTCTCTTCAGGAGTATCAATTACTCTTATGGCATGTGTTGTGGGTATGGACTCTTCAGGAGTACCAAATTCATTTTGTATTTTTCTCTTCCGAGGAATTTTATCCTTTGCACCAATAGGCCGTCCACGCTTCAGGCGTATCTTGGACTCACCTGTTGCTGTTTTGGCAATTTGTCCTTCAGGGACTGCAATCCTTGCTGGAATATTAACAGCAGGAATATATGATTTTACCACACCTTTAGTGTCAGTAAATGCATCCGGTAATTGATTTGCAACNTATCACTCAATCTATATATCGAGAGTACTTAATTATTACATTTTTTTTTTATACGTTACTTAATTATTACATTTTTTAAGAGCGAAACAACATGGAAATGACCTATTTCTCTTACAAAGTGCTCTTGCAACCCATCATTATTCCCTGTGCATGAAGGGGTGGAGAATGAGGTGGAGGGTCTCTTGTGGAAACTGGTTTCTTGTTGAACTTTATTTTATCAATACATAGTAACAAATTAGAAAACTCCCTGTAAATCAAAATGGAAAAAAACATCAAAGAACTTATCATTTGTTTGTTAGTTGGTTTTAGTTCCTACTTTAGTGATGAAATTAAAATTAAGAGTTCTGTTATTTACAATTATTTTTACGTACTTCTTATGTACTCTACTGATTTGATTGGTCAAAATAGTTATTTTATATTAAAAAAATTTGATGCAACCAATCATATTAGTTGAGTGTATAAGGAGTCTGCAAAAGTATCTTCGCATAGAGTTTTTGTTTGTGTTATCTGTGTCCTTTTAATTTCGTCATAAATTATGACAATTTCTATTCAATTAGTTGATAATAATAAATAGAAACATTCATTTTAATTATAGTCTGGTGAGATAGCTTTTGATCAAATGGTATTTGAGAATAAACAGAGACATCGATCCATCTCGATCAATTATATCGATTTTCTCCTTCAATTTCTATTGAGTTACAAAATCTTTCACAGCTGTTGTTTTTTTAATTCGGGACCCAAAGTGTTTACCGAATTGGTTTTATTTTTATTTTTATTTTATTTAACTTAGTGATTAAGTAAATGTTTTTAGTGATTTTGTTAAGTTTTTTATATTTTAAAAAATATTTAAGAATATAAAAAAAATGAATTGAAAAAAAAAAAAAACTGAGAGGCCTGATTCGGTGGTTATTCGGGACAAAAGTTTCGGTAACTGTAGAACTACTCAAATAGAAAAGGAACTTGGGAATATATATGGAACCTGGCACTGAACATCTATTCCGTGTTGCTCGTATTCCAAACCAATGCATCTCGAGAACATCGCCAGATACCTACGCCAAGATGAAAATTTTGTGTTTTAAGATAAGAATAGTTTATTATATTTTATATGAGTATTTGAGAAAGTTGTAATAGTGAGATAAGAATTTTGTATTTGAGATAAGAATTTTGTGTAGCCAAACAGTAAAAGGCCTCTCTCATGCATGTAGCCAAACAAGCCAGAAAGAGTTTATTTCATTTCATTTTATTTGGATATTATAATTCTTTTTATATTTTTATATAAAATATAATAAATAATTTAATTTTTTAAAATTTTAAAATAATAATAATATTAATAAATAATATTTTAAGAATATTTTATTCAACTTTTAACTTTTATCTCACTTCACTATCTAAATACCACAATAATGGGTGGGAATCCAACTAATTGGGACCAAAAACATTTACAGCCGACCGTTTCTTGAATTTCTTCGTTCAAAAATCTTGTCATTTACTATTAATTTAGACTTCCGCATTGAAATTTTTAGAAATTTAGAATTCTAAAAGTTTTTTATAATTTTATTCATAAATATATCTTAATTATAAAAGATTTCTTAAATTTTAATTTTTAATGTTTTTGTCTCATCGTTATTTAATTATTCTTCAAATATAAAAATTAATATAACTTTATTGTCAACAGCATGAGAATTAGATGACATGAGATCTAACTTGCAAAAGAGATGTATTGAGTTCAATCCCTCTCTCCAAATCCCTCAATATATAAAATAAATTAAATTAAATTAATACAACTTTGTAGATTTCAAAACAAAATATAAAAACTAATACAATTTTATCAAATTTAAAAATAAAAATTATATAAAAAAATTATATTTAAATAATTTTATAATATTTTTATCCAATCTCTTTGGTCTCGTTTTTTAAATCACAATAAATATCTTCATTAAAAATTATTTCCCTACTATGCCTTAAAAGAAACAGAAAATGATGTACAAAAACTAGAGGAAACTTACGCTTTTGTTGAAGCATAAATGGTCCATAAAGGGAAAGCAGGAACGACCATGGAGGAACCAGAACCAATGTTGACGATGGCTCCTTTCTTCTTTTGCAGCATGCCCGGAAGGACTGCTTTAGTCACCCAAGTTGCAGCATCTATATTCACCCTTATAAAGCTCTCCAAAACCTGATACTCAACCTCATGAATAAACATCGGACAAGGAGGTCCCATCCCAGCATTATTTATCAAAATGCCAACATCTAACCCTTTAATCCCTTCCACCACTATGTTTGATATCTCTTCTCCGCTAAATTTTTCCAAGTCTATAACAATATCTTTTACTTCTACTTTTCTTGCAAACTTTTCGTGTATTTCATTCGACGTAGCTTTGAGTTTTGAAGGGCTGTGACCAACTAAGACTAGGTTGATGCCCTTCGAAGCCAACTCAAAGGCAAGGGCATTGCCGATTCCATCGGTGGAACCAGTTACGAGAGCCCAAGAGCCATATTCGTTGAGATTCTTTGCAGGCCTGAAGAACGAAACCCAGACCCATTTTATAAATCGTAAGAATGTTTTGCAGAGAGAGATGAAGCCTAAAGAACATGCCGCAATCAGGATGAAATCTTGAAACTCCATCGCTGATCGACTGATCGAAGGTCTCTGTATAAAGTGCAGGAGTGAAGGGAATTATGAATTGGGAGTAGGGAATGCCCGGAAGGGAACAAGGACCACTGTAACACAGGTCCACACCTATTATCACATTAATTAAAATAAGTACGACCATACTTGAGGTTGGTAGAAGGTCCCAATGAATACGACAACTAAAGATAAAATCAATAATTGCGTAATTTGTCACATACGGAAGATTGAAATTAACTAATCTCGTTTTCATGATTTACTTCTACACATCCAAACATGGGCTAAAAGCAGAGCGCGGATCTTAGTGCCCGACAACTAGAGGGAGACAAGTTCCTAAGTTGCCCTTGAAATTGAAATTATGATAGGTGATGTTTGATCTTAGGTTGGTTAAGCTGTCTCCTATTTTTTATTTTTTATTTTTAACGATTGCAACATAAATAAAATAAAATAAAATAAAATTATATAAAAATAAATTTATAAATTGACGTGACTTAATGTGATCTATTAGTTTTACTTTACAATAAAAGTAATTTTATAATCTGACACTCTAAATCAAGTCACGTTAGTTTATGAATTTACTTTTATGCAATCTTTTTATTGTTATAATATTTCTTGTGGGCTTGGGAACTCACGTGGAGTTCGAGTACTTCGTGACTTGGTCAGGAAGGAAGTTCCCATGATATTGTTCATACATGAAACTAAGTTACATGCGAAGAATATGAAATATATTAGAATGAATGTGGGCTTTGAGTGTTGTTTTGCTGTGAGTTGTGATGAAAGAAGTGGTGGTTTAGCACTTATGTGGCAAAAAGGTGTCCAACTTAGTATCGAAAGCTATTCAAAGAATCATATTGATGCTATGGTCCATGAAGATGATAGTGACAGGAAGTGACACCTTACTAGAGCGTATGGAAATCCTGAAACTGAACTTAGGAGTGAGACTTGGAACATAGTCAAGTCATTTAGGGGTTTGGACTCTAAACCATGGATAGTAGGTGGAGATTTTAATGAGATCCTATGCATGCAGGAGAAGAGGGAGGGAGGGTGATGAGGCTTTAGAGACAAATGAGGGAGTTCAGACAACATGTTGATGATTGTTCTTTGATTGATGTTGCCCAGATGACTAACACAAGAGGGATATGCAGCATACTATCAGTGAAAGAATTGACAGATACTTGGCAAATAAAAGTTGGCTTGAAATGTTCCCATGTGCTCGTGTGTTGCATGGTCTGGTAGCTCATTCAGACCATCTTCCAATAATTCTAGTTACTAGCAATGAGAGGAGGCCAAGTAAGAAGAAGATATTTAGGTTTGAAGTCATGTGGATTGAAGATGATGCTTGTGAAGGGGTTATTGCAAAATCATGGCAAGGGGGAACTAATGGACTGTCTATGCCTAACATTATTACTAGAATTGGTGCCTGCTCTCAGAGGTTAGTAGACTGGAATAAGATAAAAATGGAAATTTACAGAAGAGAATCAAATAGGCTCATGAACACCTGCAACATGAGCAAAATATTGATCCTTACTCTGCTAGCTTGGATATTCACCAGGAGGTTAGGAATAATCTGCAATGTTGGCACAAGAGAGAAGAGATCCTATGGAAATAGAGAGCTAAAGCACTATGGTTGAAGGAGGGATATCAAAATACCAAGTTCTTTCACCATATTGTTGGTGATGTTGTTACATATGCCATGTTGTACGCTCTACAAAGTGGTACAATTCCATCTACCCTTAATCACACTTTTATTACCTTGATCCCAAAGAAAGAAAGACCTGAAAAGATTACTGAGTTTAGGCCTATTAGCTTATGTAATGATATGAATAAATTGATTTCAAAGGTGTTTGCTAATAGAATTTAATGATGTTGTATCTAGCTCCCAAAGTGTTTTTGTCCCTGACAGACTAATTAGTAACAATGTGCTAGTTGCATATGAGATGATCCATTTTCTAAGAAGCGGGAGGCAAGGAAAGGAGGGATACATGTATATCAAATTAGACATAAGTAAGGCCTATGATGAAATTGAATGGGGTTACTGACTCGCTCAAAAAAGAGCAGCACAAAGGGTCTCTCAAGTGCAGGAGGGTGTCACATAATAATTAGGAATAAAATTTCTAGATCGTCTCTTCAAATAAAGTGTGCTTAAATTCAAAATCGTATAAAATGGTGAAAAGTTTTATAAAAAAAAAGTGCTGATATGTACAATGAATGGAAGAATGCAACAGAAATAAAAATGTACTGGTCGTGAACCAGATTCATATTGTTGGATTTGTTTGAGTGTAAAGAGGAAAAGTAAATGATATCAAATTAAATAGCAAAAATTTAAATGCAAAAAAAGTAAATGACATCAAATTAAACATGTAGAAATTTAAATGAAAGCTTAAAAGTGTAAGAAAAATAATGACATCAAATTAAACAAATTGGAATTTAAAATATATTGGAAAGGAATGTTATAGGTAGAGGAGGAAGGACGGGCAGGGAGGAAGGACGGGCAGTGAGTTAAGGGCTCTACAACTGCACTGTCATCTCCCTTTCCCCACCTAAGCTATCTCAAAATCTAAAAAAATTTTAAAAAAAAAATCAAGAGCAAATGTAAATTACACCATTCTTCTCATCTCCCATTCTCAAAGACCCTGCTTCTGTTCTTTTTATAGCCGAGCGTCTCAATAAAAATGCTACAACCCATGCGTCCAGCAGTAAGAAAAAGGTAGAGCCGCGGCTTTTTATCCGTGCGTCCCAATAAAGACCAAAGACTTTGCAATCCAGTGCATATCAAGTCAGAATTTATCTTTTGTCTAAAACCTGGAGGTGTGTCAGCATGGACTGTGTTCAGAAATACTATCAAAAGCAAGAAGCTCATGTTGTGTTGCGTGCGTGCCAAAGAAATTTTCTCCTTTTATGTTACTTTCTCATGTCCGTGCAAAAGCAAAGAAAGAGTTATTTTATTTATTCCATGGATGGTCCCGCATAAAACATAGCATGTTTGACGTTTGAATTTCCTATTGGAGTGCTGTGCCTTTCAACTTGCTACGTCCAAATGAAAGAAAAGCCCGTGTGCTTCCAAAAATTTCCCTTAGGGATGGGCAACGGGGCCCCGCCACCCGCTGCACCGCCCCACATATGTGGCGGGGCGGGGTATTCGCACCGCCAGGGCGGGGGACGGGGGACCCTGCCCGTATGTTCTCCTTCCAGCGGAGGCGGGGGACGGAGGGGCCGTGACCCAGCTCCGGTTTTCCCCCACCCCGCTCCAGTTCTTTATATATATATATATAATATAATTAGTAAAAAGTTTATTATATTTGTTGAAACTTTGTCATGGTTTCATTAAGTCACTTAATAAACCCCCCCCCCCCCCCCACAGCCTCGACCCCTTCACCTTGGCTTCTGGAACCCTCTCGGCCTCTCCACAGTCTCCTCTCACTCTCAGACTCTCAATGCTCTCACTCTCTGTCTCTCTTGTTGAGTCAGCCAAAGCTGCCGAACACGAACTCTCCTCTCTCTCACTCTCGTTCTCTCCTCTCGCTCTCGTTCTCTCCGCTGCCCACCCCTAGAGGTAAGTCACTTTGTACCGATGGAGGAAGGATGGGTTGAATCGGAGATGGAGGATGGGAATTTGTGACTTGTGTGCTGTGGATTTGTGGTTTGTGCATGTGTATTCAGTGTTTTGTAGCTTTGAATATGTGAACCCTAAATTGATTTCTGTTTTGAATCTGTGAATTTCAAATTGACTTGTGCTTTGAATATGTGTTTTGTAGCTTTTAATAATTTCGGAAACCTTAAATTTGATTTAGGGGTTTCAATCAATGAAACCCCTCAAAACAATTAGGGTTTCGGATTGGAACCAAGAACCAATCCGAAACCCTAAATTGATTTAAGGGTTTCAATCAATGAAACCACTCAAAAAAATTAGGGTTTTTTAAAAAAAAAAAACCTAATACTGGTACATTAATATATTACCTAATATATGTAATATGTATGATAGTGATGATACTATAATATGTAGTATGTATATATAATTGATTATTAGTCTATTAATATTCTTGGATTTAACAATACAAAATCTAGGTGTTTGATTAAGTCTATCACATTAAATCATGTTAAGTTGTAAATTTATTTTTATAAAATCTTTTTATGGTTTTAGTATTTTTTTTATTAAAAGCAGCAATTTTTTATTATATTAAGTTTTAAAATCTAACTCTAGTTTATGTTTGTTTGTAATGAACATGCAATCACCTCATGTACTATGCCTTTTTTTAAAATGTCTTGTGTTTGATTGTGCTATGCCTTTTTTTTTTACCTTTTTTTAATTTTTTAATTTTTTTTTTTTTTGTGTTGTGTTGGATTACACTTTGAGAATTTTGTATGTGTTGGGGAATCAGGAATTTCTTCTCAAATGGATCCAGACTTCAGTGATAGTTCTCCTGCCCCAGCTAATACCCCTACCTCAAAACCTAACCCTACTCCTACCTCTACAGAGAGCACACATTGCCCTGCCCCGAAGCCCACACAGGGCAAGAAACCTGTATCCATAGTTTGGTCTCACTTTACCAAACTAGAGGGTGGTGACCCCAACAACCCACAAGCTAAATGTAATCATTGTGGGAAAATATATGGATGTCACTATAGGAAACATGATACATTCCAGTTGAAGGTCCATTTAGAAGAACAATACAAGAAGAGTCCAATATTGCGATCCTTAGTAGAGAATGGTCAATCTAGACTGGATTTTAAAATGGGTGATGGGAGTAGTGGGGTCGGGGGTCCAACATTGAAGGGGTATATGAAGTATAATCCCGATGAGTGTAGAAGGAAGTTAGCTTGCATGATTGTCATGGACGAGCTGCATTTTCAATTTGTGGAGGGTAAGGGGTTCCAAGAATTTGTCTAAGAGTTGGAACCGAGATTTGTGCTTCCTTCTCGTCACACTGTGGCAAAGGATATTAAAAAGATATATATAAAAGATAAAGATGTTTTGAAGGGCCAATTGGCGGGTTTGGTAGTTTGCCTCACTACCGATACCGATACTTGGACTTCTATCCAAAATATGAATTACATATCGTTGACTGTGCATTTTGTTGATTATGATTGGGTTCTTCACAAAAAGATTATTAAATTTTGTCAAATAACTGATCATAAGGGTAACACGATTGGGAAGGTCTTGGAGGCTGCAATAAAGGAGTGGGGGTTGGATAAGATTTTGACTGTTTCTGTTGATAATGCGTCGTCTAATGATGTTACCTTGGGATATCTAAATAATTATCTTAAAGAGTCAAATAAGACATTCTTGGGTGGTGAATATTTGCATGTTAGATGTGCTGCACATATTTTGAATTTAATTGTGACTGAGGGGTTGAAAGATGTTGATGACTCGGTTGCACGAGTTAGAATGGCTGTGAAATTTGTGAAGTCTTCTCTTTCTAGATTGGAGAAATTCAAAGTTGCTGCAAAGGCTGCGGGCATAACATCGAAGAAGGGTCTTTGTACTGATGTTCCTACTAGATGGAACTCAACCTTTTTGATGTTGGAGGCGGCCCAAGAATATAAGGCAGCCTTTCAATTATTGGGTGATGAAGACATCTAAAATGTCAAATACTTTGATGAGCACGGGGGATTAAGAAAGCCTAATGATGATGATTGGGTGGTGGTTTCTACTTTTGTTGATTTTCTTGGACTTTTTTACGATGTCACATTGAATATATCTGGTTCTTTCTACCCTACATCCTATGGATTTTGTCAACAAATATGTAAGGTGAAAGAAGAATTAGAAGATATGCGTAGGGGTTCCAATGAACGGATGAGGGGGATGGCAGTGGCTATGATGCTAAAATATGACAAGTATTGGGGAGATTTGACTAGAATGAATATTTTATTGTATGTGGTTGTTATTCTTGATCCCCGTCTGAAAGTTTCAGGCTTGTTATATGGTTTGGGACTTGTTCACAATCAGGCATGGACTGATATTATTGGTGAAATGGCCCGAGAAACCCTATCTAAATTGTATGATGAGTTTAATGCAATCAATGGTGGTACTGCATCCAAGACACATACACCTACCCCAACACCTTTTACAGACACCGTGACTGGGCCTCCTACAAAGAAGCGTAGACTGCAGTGGACTAAGACCCTCGCACAAAATTCCACACTAGTCCATCAATCTACGGAGGTGGTTTCGGAGTTAGAAAATTATTTGTCAGTGGATATGGTCCAAGATGATGATGATAATTTCGATATATTAGGATGGTGGAAGAATGCAGCAAAGAAATATCCCATCATTTCTGAGATTGCCCGCTGTATTTTGGTCATCCTTATTAGCACCGTTGCCTCAGAGTCAGCTTTTAGTACCGGAGGTCGTATATTGGAGCATTTCCGTAGTTCATTGTCTCTGACAACTGTGGAGGCATTGATATGCACACAGAGTTGGACGATAGGAAAGGATATTCATATTCCTGATATTTTAGATTTTAAGGAGACTGATGAGGGTGGTGATCAGTCTGGATTTGGACTTCCTGGTAATTGTTTTTTATTTTATTCTTTTGATTTATTTATATTCATTTCGATTTCATTGTTATTAATTTTAGTATTAATTCTTTTAGTAACACATGAGTCGACGTCTACCTCTGCTGCAATATAAATATGTGCTCAAGCTCGGGCCGCCCCAAGTGTCACAGCTGACAGCTCTTTTCAAGCCCTAATTTCAATTATTTGTTCATATTTTGTATTCAGTTATTTGTAATGTTGATACAATGTCCTTTAGACACTTTTATGTTTCTAATTTTATAATTTTTTGGCCTTTCAATTTTGTAATAGTTTAGTTATTATTATTAGTTTATTAGGTATTACTTATTAGACTAGTAACTTTTGTTAGCCATAAAATCATTTAATATAGTGCAAACTTTTTTATTTTTTTTATCTGGTTTTTAAAAATATTTTTCTTTTTACTTATAATTTTATGGGCTGAAAATGGCCTACAAGCTTTTATGGGCCAAAAAGAAAAGCTTGTGGGCCATTTTAGGCCCATTTCAGCGGTTTTTGGGCCATTTTTGGCATAGAAACTGCTTCTGGGCCCATGGCCCAGTTAGGGGGGTGGACGGATTGGCCCCCCACTCCGCACCCCGCTATGCGGGACGGGGTACCCCGCCCTCGCACATCAGGGGCGGGGGAAGATTTTCCCCCCCACCCCATGCACGGGTGGGGGGCTGGGAAGGGTGTACCCCGCACCATATGGTGCGGGTAGCACCCCTAATTTCCCTCAAATCGGGTTCCTTGTTATTTTTCTCAAAAGCAGAGCTTTTATTTCTCCCATGCAACAACAAGAAATCTTATCAAATCCTGCATATGTATTCCCAAATGCTGCAGGCCAGTGTCTTTTTCACCAACCAATATTTGCTCCTTTTGTTTATTTACATGGGTCTCACGTGTTTCTTCCACTAATTCTCAACTTCGTTTAATGCATCACATGTTTATACGTCCAAAATCATTTAAAAAATCCAAAGGCATAGTTATTATGAAACTAAAAGAAAAATAATATTACAAAAAAAGTCGTTATTATTTAATAATAAAAACCTTGAACTTATAAGAGTGAATAATATCCATATATATAGGAGTACAAATGGCTAGATTAAGTCATAATTGACTACTAAGAGCGGTCATAATTGATACCTAAAGTTGGTCATACAAGTCAGTTTATAACACTCCCCCTTTGGATGACCATATATAAAGAATATGTCTTGTTAAAACATTGCTAAGGAAAAACAATGCGGGAAAAAAATCAATGGCGGAGGAAAAAGAGTACAGTATTCATGTGTACCGCCAAATGTTTTAGGGTTGCCTCATTAAAACCTTACAAAGGAAAACCCAATGGGAAAAAACCTTAGCGAAGGAAAAATAGTACAATCAGCACTAGTTTTCAAAACATTTACTCTCCCTGAAAAGTGCATTATGATAAGTTTTGAAGTCTTCGCATTCCAATGTTCTACACAATCTTATTAAATGTTGCAGTTGGTAATGTCTTAGTGAATAAATCTGCCAAATTATCACTTAACCGTATCTGCTTGACATCAATTTCACATTTCTCCTCATGAATTGTAATGATCTCTTTGTGTGGATCTGAAATATAACCTGCATTCGCATATCCAACTAATTGTGGACTTAATCTATATTGATAAAATAATCATATATCAATCGTACCTCGAAGATAACAAATGACATGTTTAATATCATTCCAATGTTTTCGAGTTGGTGTGAAACTATATCTTGTAAATAAATTAACGGAAAATGCAATATCAAACCGAGTACAATTTGCAAGATACATCAAGGCTCTAATTGCACTGAGATAAGGTACTTCAGGACTAAGAATTTCTTTATCGTCTTCACAAGGATATAAAAGTGCTTCCGTAATGTTTTGGTGCTTCGAGACTTTATAGTGACAAGTCTTTGTGTTGATGTATCTCAATATTGTGTATCAACTCTTTAAATGATGCAGTTGGTAATGTTTTGGTAAACAAATTCTCCATATTGATTCAAGATCGTTTTAACATTAAATTCATACTCTTTTGGAGTTGTACTCTTCTGGAGTTCTTGTGAATAATATAGTTAGTGGAGAAGTCATCAAAGTTAAGCCACCAACTTCCATATTCAACAAAAACGGTGGCTACCTTTTTAGACCAGATAAGCACCGTAGGATTTTATAGCGCGTCTGGAGCTATCAGGCACCGCAGGGTTATGATGCTACATCTCTTGTCTCTTGTAGAGAGATGCTTTACGAGAGACTCTGTGAAACAATAAATATACTTTGTCATTCCTTTTACTCACCTGAGGGTGTTGTTCTTATGATAGGAGTAGAGATTCATTTTTCTGGAAGGAGTTATTCTGATGTCGAATCAAGATTTCTTAGTACTTAATATTCTGCCTCTGTTACGACCGTGTATCGAAGGTTATTAACTAAAGTGAATGAGGTCAACCAACTCAATAATCAAATATCTTAATTGTGTTAGAAGCTTTCTGAAAAGAGTCGTAAGAACAGGAAACTGAAGGAGCAGAATAAAGCGCTAAAACAGTATGTCCTTGATCTTTAGCCACGTATAGAGGATCTGGAAAGAGAATGAGCTCAAATATAGAATCAGCAACAACGAATATTTAAAGAAGTCAAAAGACTTAGAGAATAATGACAAGCTGCATTTAATCTCGCCGTGGATATCTGAAAAATTCTAACTTCTAAGAGAGTAGGAGCAAGTTGCTTTTAATTTACAGCCTAGTAAATAACTATAGGATATTTGTGTTTAGCGTATCCTCTATCAATATATATAATTTTGTCTTGCTTTCATAATTTTCTCTATAAAAGAAATATTTAGCTCATCTTCATTTGCAACCCATCTTCTTCACTTTTCTGTAATTAGTCTGTATTTTCATTCTGCAATCTCTCTCTGCATTCTTACTTTGCAATGACTCAGGAATCTTCTTGTGACCAATATATGAGGTATTTTACACCTTGTTCAACAGTTGTTTCTGCTTCTACCATAGGTGCTATAATGCAATACAAAAATGATCTGACTAATAAGTCAGATGATGATGCTATCTACGAGCTTGTGAGTCTCAATACCCGATACTCATCAACCATTGTTGCATTTTCTCAGCGAATACAATCCAAAACTTGTGAGGTCGACAAACTTAACGAGAAAATTTCTATCTTTCAACAACTTCTTCTGGAATCCAACATAAAGGTAGGAGCAATAAACAAAAAGAATAAGAATTTAAAATCCTTATTTGATTCTTCTTTTCGATTGCCTACTCCTTTAGACATGGATGCCATGCAAATTTATGAAGAACAAAATAGTTTAAAGAATGAGGCGAAGAGCCTCAAATTTATGTAATTTTGTTTCGAGATAATAAAATGATATTTCACAAATATTCATGTTGTGTTTCTATCTTCTAGTAGATGTTCTGTGTGCTCCATATTATTTCTCCTTTAATCGTGCACATGTTTTACAAAATTATAATATGAATCTGAAATATTAATTGCATTTAAGAGACGGTATTTCAAAATTAATAATTTCATTTATCTCCCTCTCGAAGCAGAAAGAGTTTCTGATTTATATTTCAAATATGTACAGTTTTCATGAACTCTTCTGGAGCCTCAATGATATTTAAATCATCTATATAAACTACAATAAAAATTAATATAGATACTAAAAATATATGAAAAATAGCTTGTTACACATGTGTTTGGATTGTTTTAGATCATATAAGGACTTTTGAAACTTGATAAAATAAGTATTTCAGGACTATATGCTTCATGCATTTCATATCTAGTAATCCATATAAATATACAGTTAATCATGTATACCTAAACTCTCGGTAACTATTAAACTAATAAAAACCTCAATATAATTTCATTCACTTGAAAAGTATTTCAATATTATTTTTACGAGAAACCGACTCGTGATTTATATATCACATTTTCATTTCCTTTATACAAATACTCACTGATATTCAACAAGCATCACCTCTTAGGTGTTTGGACTAGAAGTCCATATGTATTACATTTTACTAGTGATATCAATTCTGCAGAAATTGTTTATTTCTATTTTGGCCAATATTTTTACGTCGGTATTCTTTGACGGTTTTTGGCTCACTTTTTTCATTATTCTGGTAATGTCAAGTGCCATCTTATATTAAAATATGTTGTCAACAACGGTTTTATTTCTATCCAAAATTTCTCTAATACTCATGAAATGTATCGAGATCTCGTTATTTTCAGGTATAAGTCCCTCTTCAAGGGAAGATATTTCATAAAAAACATCTTCAAGAGGTACTCTTCAGTAGTTTCCTCTTCAATAGGATTATTCTTCAAGAGATATTCTTTAGGAGAATTATACTCTTCATGAGTTTTTATTATGAGAGAATTTTGTACAGAAAGTTTGAATAGATCTTATTGCTTATTTTGTGGGTACGACCTCTTCAAGAGCACCAATTTTTTTTCTTTGTGTTTTTCTCTTTCGGGATGCTTTATCATTTGTATCAATAAGTCTCCTACGCTTTTCGACATGTCTTATATTCATTAGAGTTAAATTTCTTAATTGTCCTACGATGACTTTAATCATCGCTGGAAATTTAGCAACTAGAATATCAGACATTTTTATCTTATTGCATCTATAAATTAATTATCATCTGAATTTCTAGTTCATCTATGATAATTAAGATAACATAGAATTATTTCATTTTATTTGTTTCAAACAAAATTTTCTTTTCGCTCAGGGTGAGAAGACTTTATAGTAAGAGAATCTTCTGATTCTTTTATAGACGTTCATATGAAAATTATTCGACTTATCGTAATTGATTTCGGATGATCAAGTTAATCATGAAAAACATACAAATATTTTGAATCATATCACTTTTGATGCATCATAATATTTGATTCAATAGTTGTATAATATCATCTCAAAGAGAAAGATTGTAGTTTTTCCAATACGAGCTTCTGGTCCGAAATTATAGAAGTACTATAAAGATATTCATTACTATATCCAAGCTCTTGGTTTCTTTGAAAAAATGCATTATTCACTTCTGAAAATGATATAAATCCAATACCATTCACTTTAGGGAATGATGTGGAACTAGTTGGACGTGATTGATAATTTCTTAACAGAAGCTCATTATTTTGTTCAGCCACTAGAAGACAAGATATTAGTTTAAAATATATTGTGAACTTTCGCACTTGATATTGCTATTTCAGGAGCACATTCAAGGTATTCATTTTAAACATATATTTTTTAGTGATTTTTCTCTACATAATTTCAATTATGCAATTTCAGGTGTATTAATCATAACGAGCTTTTGGGATGATCCCGATCTTTTGGTACACGTATCACTCATTTAAACTATCTCACAGAATCAATAGATCTTTTATTATGAGATTTATTATGAGATATTCAATAAAATTATTGGTTTAGGGTGATCCTTCAGGGATACTCCATTTCTATTGCAAGATGAATCTTATCGTCAATAATTCATAATAAGTATAAAAAAATAAATAAAACTTGTATATAAACTATGTTATCAAAAATTGACCACGGATATAACTGAAATGTAAATTATAAAAATTTTAATTCACCATAGATAATATTCCCCACAAATATAACTGAAAAATAAATTATGAGAATATTAATTAACCATAGATATAACTGAAATGTAAACTTGAGAATAAACGTAGAATTTTATCAAGTAATAATAAGTAATATAATCTTTAATATTCACCATGGAGACTGCATATAATATATTGAAAAACTTACTTGAAGTAAAAGATCACTAGCTTCAGAATCAACAGAGTCTCGTGCTGATAACGTGTTATGAAACTAAAAGAGAAATGATATTGCAAAATAAAGCATTGTTATTCAGTAATGAAAACATTGAACTTATACAAGTGAATGATACCCATATACATAGGAGTACAAAAACGGTTTATTTATAGCTTAAGTCATAATTGACGGCTAAGGGTGGTCATAATTGATAGTTAAAGGTGGTCATACAAATCGGTTTATAACAATAGTATTAATATATGGAAACGAGCACCTTATTTAAAAGCATTAAAAACAGAAAAAGAAATAACACAAAATAAATAGAAAATCAAAAATAATTTAAAGAAGAAAAATAAAATATTAAAAATATAATGTGCATTTAAAAAAAATTGCCTAATTAAATAACAAGTTGTAAAATTAAGCATAAATCATGATATTAATTAAAATCAAAAACTTGGATTTATGCTTATTTAATCATTTTTTTCATCTAAAACTAATAATAATGTCATGAACTAATTAAAATATATTGGTTCTAAATAAAAAATATGCAATAACTCAGTTCAATAAGTTCCAGGGAGGCTGTGATGGGTAGAATGGGTTTTCATACTAGCTAGATGGATTCAACTAGTAAGATGATGTGTATTAAGATAGTGTCTTCTTCAGATTTAATAAATGGGGAGCCTAAGGGACCAATAATTTCTTCTTGAGGTATAAGGCAATAGGACCTCTTGTCCCCATACCTCTTCTTATTATCCACAGTTATGATAACTTTACTAAAATAAGTTGAAGCCTCAAAGTAAGTGTATGGTATTAAGGTCTATAAAGGGACACCAAGAGTTTCTCATTACTATTTGTAGATGACAGCATATTATTCTGCAAAGCCAATAGTACAAAAAATCACCCTATTCAACTACTATGATTTTTAGTAAAACTGTAGATTTAGAGAAGCAGGAGGAGTTGATGGCTTTTTGGGGTGTGCAATAATTCCAGTAGTATGAGAAGTACTTAGGATTACCTCCATTAGTTGGTAAAGCCAAAACAATAGCATTTTCTGATATTAAGCATAAAGTTTGGGCCAAGTTGCAGAGTTGGAAGAAGAAGATGTTATCACAAGGTGGTAAGGAGGTATTCATTAAAGACGTTGCTCTTTCTATCCTAACCTTTTCTATGAGCTATTTTAAACTACCTGGAAGTTTATGCCATGAACTGAAGCAAATGATAACATGATTTTGGTGGGGTCGGAGAAAGGAGGAACACAAAATTGATTGGATCAGTTGAGCAAAGATGTGTGATCATATGTAGACTGGAGGCATAGGGTTTAAGGACCTCAGAACCTGTAATAATGCTCTCTTAGCCAAGCAGGATTAAAGAATTATGTAAGAGCCTACTACTTTGCTACACTAGGTGTTTAAAGTAAGATATTTCCCAACAGTCTCTTTTCTAGATTCAAAACTAGGATATAATCCTAGCTTTGTATGGAAGGGCATATGGGAGACTAAACAATACTTGGCTATTGATATGAACCAGACTAGGTCTATCTTGGTGCCTATCAGCTATGAGATGCAAATGGAGAGTTGGATCAGAACAGTCCATCAAGGTATGGAAGGACAACTGGATCCCTGGTCAGACTAATTATTGTTCTTTGATTGATTTGGGATTTGAGCAACCTCAATTCACATGGTGTAACAAGTGGGGTATGCATAATACTATCAGTTAAAGAATTGACATATACTTGGCAAATAAAAGTTGGCTTGAAATGTTCCCACTTTGGTTCAAGAGTAACTCATTTAATATTCGAGTGAGTTCGATTGTTTAAGAGCTGTTTCACTTAAATAAAATAAATTATATATATTATATCTTATAACTTTATCTTATAAACATTTTAGATAAATATTTTGACTAATAAATTTTGACTTTGTACTAATATCTTTATTAATAACAGTGAAGACATTAATCAAGCTTACACTAATTTTGACGCGCGTGGTGGACAAACTTTTATTTTTATTTTTCTAATCAAGCACACACTAATAGTGGAGACATGGGAAAAAGAAGTGTGGTTACAGGTTTATGCAAAACTTTAGAAGAAGTTCGGATAATGTCACTTTTTTTTTTTTTTTTTAGCTACTCACTTAAAATTTGAATCTTCCATTATATTCGCCGCATCACTCTCTATAATAATAATATATTACATTTTATTTATTTTTATCTCTTTTTAATGCATATTTTTATTTATTTTTTAATAAGTTATTTATTTATTTATTTATTATTATTATAGTTTTATAATTCCCAACAACCTATATGCAGGTAAGGTAAGTTCTACATGTCACACTTCTATCCTAGTTTCATAACATTATAATGAGGTAATATTAAGCTTTAAAATTTGAATAACGATACACCTACAATTCTTTTTACAATTATTTTACAACTTATTTTCAAACAATTAATGAAATTATTCCATTCCATTAAAAGCAAATTTAATACTACAAAACTACCCTCCATTTTATGTAAAGTTCTAAAATAATTTTAAGGTTATCATTTTCTTAATATTTTATTTTTATGTTTTTTATCTTCATTTTTAGTGGGTTGTAAGAAAATAAATTGGTACAAATCAAATTCAATGGACTGCAAAAAAGTTTAGTTCAACCCAAATCTACACAGCTATAAAATAGTTGTATTCATCTCGAACAAAATGACTACATATATAGATCTCAAATTTAAAAAAAGTATAAACTTTGATAAAATCTTCAGGATTAAGCAACCCAAATCTTTAAAACCCAAATATTTGTAAAATCTTTCTGTTTATATTTTTTTTTAAGGAAAATGATATTATAATGCATGAGTTCGACTCCTTAGTTTGATCTCTCGTATATTTAGTTTTATTTTTTATTTAATGATTAAGAAAGTGACTATTAGTATATTTGTATTTTTTTAATATTTAAAAATGTTTGAAAGAAAAAGGAAAAAAAATGCAATTTTTACTAGAGGCATACCTAATGTTCAAAATTGGACGACATAGTAACCGCACCCATTTTTTAAATATATTAAAATACAATAGACTATAAATCAAAATAAACCAATAGTCAACAGAGTAGCTAGAAAACGTGATAATATTATCTGGCCACATTAAAATTAATTTAGTATTCTACCTATAGAGAGAGAAAACAATGCCTTTGATATATGTTGTGTATGGTAGAGAAAAAATAATACATACAAAATATGATGTTGTCTAATAATAAATCACATTGTTCAGCGTGCATAAAAAATAATATTAAAAAAGGAATCATATGTTAATGTATCATTGTTTATATGTTGATCTACTGTTACAAAAGACAAGATATTGCATATGCCATGGCTAATTCAAGGCAGATACATTTTGAACTAATTAAAATAGGCAAATTTTAACCTTTATGACTTTAATTTGCTGATGCTACTCATACTTGCCAATGTCTTAACAAATCACTGATATTGAAGATAAATAAAAGGGAAATTCTTTAATTCTAAATAAATTATATAAAAATAAATTTATAAATTGATATATTCCGATGCAGTACATCAAATTGTAAAATTTTTATTATTATATATAAAATATTTTTAATATATTATATGAAATTATATTTATTTATAAAATTATTTTGATATAATCTTTTTATATTTATAACCTTTGTCTAAATAAATGACATATTTATCTGGAGCTGGAACGCTCACAAGTGCCCATCGTTCAACGGTACTTCCACCGAGAATTTAGATATTTGCCACCATCGAGCACAGTCGTATAACGTGGGTGGTGGTGATCTACTCATGACTGGAAGGTAATAGATTGAGGATTTTTCTATGCACTGAAAAAAGAAAAAATGAAAAATACTTAAAAGGTCGCTAGGCGGTGGAGAAAGAGAGTGAGTAGAGGCTAGAGGGGAGGGTCCTGCACTGAAGAGTGAGAAAGAGGGTACCTTTTTGGCTTGTGAATATTTTTCCACAGCAGTTTTCTTTAGATCAGGAAGCAATTTGTTCACAATCTTAGACAGCAACCGATCACGATTGTCACCACCTAGATTTTTCTAGAGAATTCCACAACCTTCTAGAGCCACCTAGTCCTTTGTAATGATGTACAATTGTGTGTAGTGTTCTAGAAGGGGCGTTATAGACAATTCTAGAGTAGTATTCTAGAAAGGGCCTTATAGACAATTATAGAGGAGTGTTCTAGAAAGGGCCTTATAGTCAATTGTAGAGTAGAAATCTAGAATGTTCTTTACCCTTGGATTTGTGACAAGTGTCACAATCCAAGCCATTCTTTGTACCAAGAGGTCTCTATAAATAGAGACCTCCTCACTTGTGTAAATCACCAAGCAATAGAGTTAACAAGTTCTCTAGAGCTCCTCTCTCTTCTTTCTCTCTCTAGAGTTATTTTCTCTTGTCTTGAGTCGCTTAGAAGGCTTACTTAGGAGTTTTGCGAGTGCAAAACCTCCTAAGGCCGCACGGGACGTGTGAAGAAATTCTAAGTCCGTGACACGATGCTCCTCCTACACCGTTTTGGCCAACAAATCCTTTTTACGCTTTTCTGACTGTGAACTCAAGTTAATTATTAGAGCCATCACTTCAGCATTTAATGCTAGTTAAAATACACTTAAAAATGACACTTTTCACTTGGAAGGCAATTCATAGTAGTTGACTTTTTGAAAATAGAAAATTCTTTCTTATCGTTTTTAAACTTCACACATTATATTTATTTTATTTATTTTTATTTTTTTATAATAAATATATAGTATATAAATGATAAATAGAATAATTTAATTAGTTTAATAAGAATAAAATAAAATAAAAATAATAAAAATAAAAAATAAATATTTTAATATATAAAATATGTGGTATGAAATGATGTGTAGTATTTTCCTTTAAAAATTGATAGAAGGATGTAGTACCTTCATGATTTAGCCGATCAATGTACGATAAATGGTCAATTATATTTTATTAATACTTTTCATATCTTAGAGTAAATAATTTTTATATATTAAAATAAAAGTATTAATTAGATAATTTAAATTAACTTTGTTCGACATATAAAATAATATTTTATATTTAATTAAATATAGATATATTATGTTGTGGGAGGAACAATATTCAAATAAATTTGTAATTAAATCTTATCCATTGCATGAGAGAAGCTCGTAAACTAAATCAAAGAAGAAGAACATCTAGGACGTGAGACTTGATTGCCTAAAATGTTGGGACCGCGGCAAAAGCACGCTCACTCCCTCGTGGGATTAATTTTTACTCTATTTGTTTTTACTCTAGAGGGGGTGGGGGCCGAACGAAGTGAGATGGAATATGGGCTTGGTGAAACGCAGAGCACGCAGGGACAACAGGAGATATGGGGCTCTCTTGGATAGGCTCAATTATTTGTTGGTTTTTTTTCTTAGGATGTAGAGGTGCAGACTTAGGGCACTAGGCTTCACTTTTTTTTTTGTCTTTACTTTTGGGGGTTGAGACCTTCTCTCGGGTTACTTTTTTTTTCTACGGTTATTTTTTTTCTTAGTTAGGTCTTAGAGGGAGAACTGGCGGCTGGGACTTTTCTTTTTGTTTTAACTTCTTTTCATTTGGACGTTGCTGGCTGTAAAGGTTCCAGACGGAGCTCTTCCTCTCATAGCTGGAAATTATTTTTTTTCAGTTTTCATTTGATTGGTTGTTTTTATTATCTTTAATTTTTTTTGGATTCTTGTTAAAGATACCGAAGATGTCGGTTGGGTTTTTATTTTTTCAGTGAGTTTTATTTCGACATTTTAGTTATTTTCTGCCCAATAATTTTTTCTAGTTTTATTTATTTTATTTACTTGTCTCTTTATTATTTTTACTTCAATTTTTAATAGATACAGAAATGTTTAGAAATGATATTCAACTTGAAAGATTAGGATTCATTATTTTTAGGTATTTTGCTAATTTAGTAATGATAGGCTAGATTTTTAGCTTGAAATTCAACGAGTAACTCATGACTATTTTGGATTGGATTTTTTTCAAAGTTATGAAATTTTGAATGATTAACTTGATAGATTGTATTTCATTTTGCCTATGGGAAGGATTAAAGTTCTATGTTCTTGAACTTGAACAGTCGTAGATATAAAAGCACAATTGATGCTTGAACTTGTAACAAGATTTTGATGGCTTTCTTTCACTTTTACACTTATTATAAAATCTATCAAGTACCTTGATTATATTGAAAAGTGCGCTTATTGTTCAATTAACCAATCATGATCTATTGGAATGAGAAAATGGTTGAGAGAAGATGAAATTAGAGGTAAATCCAACTTCAAATTAGAAATGAGCGAAAATTGCATCCCAAGTGATTGGTTTATTGCTTCTTACAAGTTTAATCCAACTTTTACACATTTTCTTTAAATCTCTTGGTTCTTGGTAATCTTAGAAACATAGATTCACATTGCATTTTATTTTTTATTTTTTATTTTCATCTCTCGTAGTCGACACATTTGTTACACAAGAAAATCTCACAAACGCTTTGATAACCCTTTGTCCCTATGGAATACGATCCTGGACTTATCCTTGATACAACTTGACACTTCTATTCTTGGAAGCACATTTGAGACCAAGTTAAGTTTTTGGCGCCATTACTGGGGACAACTGGTGCTTATCAGAGCATTCCTCTACTGCTGAGAGGACATTTGTGAAGCTGTGAACCTCTTCACAGTCTGGGTGACATCTAATCTTTTTTTCTTGTCTCTGTTTATTTTTCATTGTCTTTGATTTTCTACTCTTGTTTGTATGAATGGTTGGACTAGAGACCATACATCTCGACTGTCTAGGACAGAATCATTGATATCTTTTAACTCTGCAACACCTTCTCTTGAATCATCATCTGATACTGATAACATCATGCCTGAAAATGAGCATCATGATAGGGAAATGGTGAATCAGAATAGGACACTTAGAGATTATTTGCAACTTGTCAGAAGTAGCACATCCTCATGCATAATTCAACCTTTGAATGCAAACAATTTTAATTTTAAACCTGGAATGATTCCATTAATTTCACATTTTCATGGCATGGAATCTGAGAACCCTTATTTGCATATCAAAGAGTTTGAAGAGGTTTATTCTACATTTATGGACCGGACTTGCACTGAGGAGGTTATTAGGCTTAAGTTGTTCCCATTTTCTTTAAAAGATAAAGCTAAAACATGGTTGAATTCATTGAGACCTAGAACCATAGGCACATTGCAAGAGATGCAAGCAGGATTTTTGAAAAAATTCTTCCCAATACATAGGACAAATGCTTTGAAAAGACAGATCATGAATTTTTCTCAAAAGGATTCTGAAACTTTTTATCAATCTTGGGAAAGGTTCAAACATTTATTAGATTCATGTCCACACCATGGTTATGAACATTGGCGTGTGATTAGTTTTTTTTAATGAAAGTTTGACACCTAAAATGTGCCAATTTGTACAAACTATGTTAAATGGAGAATTTTTTGACAAAGAGCCTGAGAAGGCATTTGAATATTTTGATTATCTTACTGAAAATGCCCAATCTTGAGACACAACTAATGTGCATGATAAGTCTAGGCAAGTTGAGTCTAGTCATGGAAAATATACTTTAAATGAAGATGATGATTTGCGTGCTAAATTAACCTTGTTGTCTAAAAAAGTGGAAGCTATGGAATTGAAGAAATAAATGAAGTGCATGCTGTCCCTAAATTTTTTGAGAGGTGTGGCATATGTGATGATCATGGGCATTCAACTAATGAATGTCCCACAATCCCTACTTTCAAAGAAGTATTGTTGGACCAATCTAATGCTGTAAACATGATACATAAACTAAATTCTGGTCCTTACTTTAATTCTTATAATCCAGGATGGAGGAGCCACCCAAATTTCAGTTGGAGAGGTGACCAACATGTAGCTTCAATAACCTTGGCTCCGGGGCTCTCTCAACTTGCAATTCAAGCACCTCCAATGCAAAAAAAGGGACTTGAAGATACGGTTCAACAGCTTAGTGTGACATTTCAACAGTTCATGCAAGGTCAAGCAACATTCAACAATCAGAATTCATTGGCAATTAATGACATACAGAGTTCCCTGGCAAGGCTAACTACATCTTTAAGTACCCAAGAGAAAGGTAAATTTCCTGCACAGTCACAACCAAATCCACAAGGGCAGCCTTATCAAGTGCAAGCAGTAAGTGAGGATTCTAACTTAAAGTTAGTCAAAACGGTGACTACTTTAAGAAGCAGTAAGGTGGTAGACATTCCAGCACATGAGCCATACAATTCTGGTAAGGTTTCTAACCCTTCTAAAAAAGATGGAGAGCATGTGTCTAATGAGCATGAGAAAATTGATTGTCTTATACTGATTGAGCTGAGATATTACATATTTTAGCTATTTAAAACCAATGTATTTCAATTGCTTCGTGACATTATTTATTGGTTTTAGATGAAAAAAAAATAGTTAATAAGCATAAATTCGAGTTATGATTTTTAATTGATTAATGTCATGTTTATGCTTAATTTTATAACTATGATTTAATTGGACAATACTTCCTCACATATATAATATTTTTTTTTAATAATCTATTTTCTTTTTAATTTATTTCGAGTGTATTTTTATTTTTATTTTTTTTTCAGCTTAAATAAAATTCACGAGATCAAACGGTGAAATTTTTACGTAGAGTCAAAAAGCGGTTCACAAGTTAAAAGAAAAGGTTGAGTTGTTTGCTCTACAAAAACAAGAGGCGTGGAATGCTGGGACCATAAGAATTGGGAAGAAATGGCTGGGACATGGTTTGAAGAAGGTTAAAGAATCTGAAATCAAGCATTTGGCTGATAGTAATTCTGTTTTGAGCCAAATTTCCCATCTCCGTAAGGCTGGGATGGAAACTGATCATTGGTACAAGCACCTACTAAAGATATGGATGCAAGATGTTAAAGCCAAAGCTGCAAAGAAGGTGAGCAGAAGAATATGTTTCTGCTGAGACAGCTTCTATCCGTGCTCTTATGCCGAATTATAGCTCCTCATATGACTCTGAAACAGCCACTGAAATTATTGCTCCTGTTAATGCCATAAAGAAGAGGCTTTTATGATATGGACTAGCCACAAATGAAGGGTACCCCCGTACAACTACTTTGCTTATTTTACAAGATGACATCCAAATAATTGACTGATTTTCTGGTGTTGTCCACCGCTGGCTTAGATGGTGGAGTGAGTGTGATAATGTTAATGAAGTAAAACTCTTAATTTCTGATCATCTTAGGAAATCTTGCATTCGTACATTAGCAGCCAAGTACCGGATACATGAAAATGAGATAGAAAAAAAACGGTTTGATTCAGAATTGAGCAGGATTCCGTCTACCCAAGAAATAGAGAAGGAGATGGCATATGAGAAATCAATTAACCAAGCTTTTGATAATGATGAGGCTTTAATGTATGGGATATCTTATAGTGGCTCATGTTTACTTTCTCTAGCAAGAATGGTGACTGAGTCACGGCCCTGCAATTGTTTTGTTATGGGGTGCTCTTCTCCAGCACCAAGTGTTTATACTTTTCATGTGATGGAGAGGCAGAAGTTCCCAGGCTGGAAGACAGGGTTCTCAAGTTGTATTCATCCTAGCTTGAATAGAAGGCGGATTGGGCTGTGTAAACAACATTTAAAAGACTTATATCTCGTATATCTGGACTGTTGATTACTCATTGATGTAAAAACCATAAAAGAGGATTCGAGGTGCCAAGGACTCTGTTGGCATGCCAGTTTCCAGTTGTTGGCAGGTGAAGATCAAATGTTTGATATGCTACTAGAAGGAAAGTGGACAGCACATACCAACCCACGGACAGCACTCAAACAGAAAAATACATGACACAACTCACACATGCATCACTTGGTCCCATGGCATTCACGGATGAAATGCAGAAAATAGAAAGCAACAAACCGAATGCATGCAGAAAATCAGGAAGTTGACAGCACATGCAAGTGGAAACAAACCAGCAAACACACATGGGAGCACATGCAGAACGTGGAACGCAACTCACGGCACTTAGCAAGTCACGGCTGGAACTAGAAGAAACAACATGCAGAAAATGTCACTCGGCACAAGCAGAATATGCAGGAAACAAAGTTTTACACGACACTTAATGTAGAAAGTTCAACTAATGCAAAGCATGCAGAAAAAAAAGTCAAAAACAGCAGCAGAAAAAAAAAAGAAGAAATGCAGATCATACACGGCACCTTAAGCACACATGAACCAATCGGGTAGCACACAGCTCATGCACATGCAGAATTCTCGAAACAGTAATGCAGCAGAATTCCAAGGCCAATGAAGAAGCAAATCACAGCAGCAACTTGCAGCAGCAAGTCTCCCATTCAGAACATAGACAGCAGCTCACGGAAGTTAAGCTCAAACACTTGCAGCAGATAAAACAAAACCAGCATCCACCGAAAGCAATGCAGAAAGCTAACAAATGCAGAAAATACACATGCAGTCCACGAAAAAAAAATGCAGAAAAATAGATCATAGCTGGAATTAAATGCACCAATCACGGACAGAATTTCTCATGTAAGACTCTATAAAACCAGGAGGGAACTTACGGACCAAAAAGGAGGAGAGGAGAAGAGGGAAAGAGACACATACCGAATTTACACATACTTGGACGTTACAGCAGAAGCAATTTAGTTTTTTTTCTCTGTTTTCTATTTTTTTTCATGTTCTTTGTATTCCGTTTGTTCCACACTTGAGAAGAGAAAGAACTTTAAAACTTAGTTTTCACTTTCAGTTTCATTTTTATCTCAGTTTCAGTTGTTGTTTCATTTTATTCTCATTTTCAGTTTCATTTCTTTAGAGAAGCATTCGGTTGGGGTATCATCTTTTTAATTTTTTTTTTTTGGTTTTTCGTTGGAAGAAAGCTCTCTCTCGGCTAAGTTTTTTTTTTTTATTAGGTGGTAGCTTCATATTTTTTTTTCTTGCTTTATTATACTCTGTTTTCGGATAGACCTTAGGATAAATGGAACCAAGTTTTCAATTATAGTCTTTAGCATCTTTCGTTCCATACGGGAGGTGGCGAGCAGCTCTTTTTATTTTTATTTTTATTGTTTTCTTACATTTTCGTTGAGTAGAGTCGACGGAAGTTACTAGTTTTTTTTTTTAGACTACTTTTCGTCAGTTTTTATTTTCTTTCTTTCTTTGGACTGGGCATAGGCGGAAGCTCTTTCTATAAGCAGCTTCATTTTTTATTTCTTTACGTTGGAATTTCTTTAGAGAAGCAGGAGAAATCAATTTAATGGTTCTTCTTTACTTCTGTAGTAGAATTCCAGACCTTAGGTGGGAGGCAGGCTAGTTGTTGTATTTTTTTTTATTGTTTTCTATTTTGATGGTAGACGGATGGTTGTTTTTTTTTTTACGTTGAAGCATTTTACGTTAAAGATGGAAGCTAAGAGCTTTGAGTTTAATTTTCATTCAGCATTTATTTTTTTACTTTTGGTTGTGGCGATTCGGCGTATTTGATTTTTTTTTGGCATCTTTAGTTTTATTCTTTTCTTGGACGCCGGGATTCATTTCTTTTTACCTTTCACTTGTCATCATTTGTGGAGTTATTTTCATTTCTTCTTAGTTTTCATTCGGCGGCCAGTCTTTATTTTTTTCTTTTCTCTTCTTGTTTTACAATATCGTTGTCCAGAGCTTAGTGGTCAGTTTCATTTTTATGGCTTTGCTTAGATTAATTTTTGTTGAACAAGTCTCATTTTTTCGGCAGCTTTAGTTTTATTTATTTATTTATTTTGGATATTTCGTTGAGTAATTTATTTATTTTTTTGTTTACTTATTACGTGTTATTTATTTTTTTCGCATTTCTTTAATCTTTCTTGTCTTTGAGTATTTTCAATTTTTAGTTTGTATTTTATTAATTATTTTCTAATCTAGTTTAATTCTTAATTTAGTTTTATTAATTTCTGAATTTAATCTTTTAGTCATTTACATTTCAAATCCGACAATCAAAAATCTAAAAACATGAATCTAGTCCATGACTAGTAAAATTTCCTCCATTGCACATACCATTTTTTTTTTCTTTGTGAATTTTTCACAATTTTTCAACGAGTTTAAATTTTGAGTAAATTTTCCCTGAGGAGACGATCTAGGAATTTATTCCTTATTATTACACGACATCCTCCTGCACTTGGGAGAGCATTAGTGCTACTCATTTTTTGAGTCTAGTCATGGAAAATATACTTCAAATGAAGATGATGATTTGCGTGCTAAATTAACCTTGTTGTCTAAAAAGTGGAAGCTATGGAATTGAAGAAAGTAAATGAAGTGCATGCTGTCCCTAAATTTTTTGAGAGGTGTTGCATATGTGATGATCATGGGCATTCAACTAATGAATGTCCCACAATCCCTACTTTCAAAGAAGTATTGTTGGACCAATCTAATGCTGTAAACATGATACATAAACTAAATTCTGGTCCTTACTTTAATTCTTATAATCCAGGATGGAGGAGCCACCCAAATTTCAGTTGGAGAGGTGACCAACATGTAGCTTCAATAACCTTGGCTCCGGGGCTCTCTCAACTTGCAATTCAAGCACCTCCAATGCAAAAAAAGGGACTTGAAGATACGGTTCAACAGCTTAGTGTGACATTTCAACAGTTCATGCAAGGTCAAGCAACATTCAACAATCAGAATTCATTGGCAATTAATGACATACAGAGTTCCCTGGCAAGGCTAACTACATCTTTAAGTACCCAAGAGAAAGGTAAATTTCCTGCACAGTCACAACCAAATCCACAAGGGCAGCCTTATCAAGTGCAAGCAGTAAGTGAGGATCCTAACTTAAAGTTAGTCAAAATGGTGACTACTTTAAGAAGCAGTAAGGTGGTAGACATTCCAGCACATGAGCCATACAATTCTGGTAAGGTTTCTAACCCTTCTAAAAAAGATGGAGAGCATGTGTCTAATGAGCATGAGAAAATTGATTGTCTTATACCTGCTCCTTTTCCTCAGCGATTAGTTCCATTGCATAAAGATAAGCATCTCGTTGAAATTCTCGAGGTTTTTAGGCAAGTTAGGATTAACATCCCTTTGTTAGATGCTATTCAGCAAATTCCTGCCTATGCAAAATTTTTAAAGGATAAGCTTTCCTTACCAAGCAGGTTAGTGCTATCATTTAGAGTAATATACCACCTAAATACAAGGACCCTGGAGCACTCACGATTGCTTGTGTGATAGGAAATTCAAAAATTGGTGACGTGTTGTTGGATCTTGGTTCAAGTGTCAATTTATTGCCTTACACTGTGTATGACCAGCTTGGTTTAGGTGAACTGAAATCCACACCTATCATTTTGCAACTTACTGATAGATCTATAAAAATGCCTAGGGGTATAGTTGAGGATGTTTTGGTTCAAGTTGATAAATTTTACTATCCTGTGGATTTTGTGGTGCTTGATATGAACTTGTCGATTCCATCTACTTTCCAAGCTCCTGTAATTCTTGGTAGACCATTTCTTGCTACATCTAATGTATTAATTAATTGTAGAAGTGAAATTTTAAAATTGAGTTTTGGAAACATAACTTTGGAGCTGAATATCTTTAATACTTGTAGGCAACCTCAGGATTTAGAAGAAGTTCAGGAAGTTAATTTGCTGGAAAATATCCTTGATGAAGACTTTCACTTGAATCTTCCTTCCACTGATTCTTAATTGTCATTAGAAAGTATTCTAAGTGATGTAAATATACTTGATGATACTTCTAATGTTTATTTTGCAGGAACTGATCATGGGGTGCTTTGGCAACCAATGTTTGAAGAGTCGCCACCTTGGGCAGCACCCATAAAACCATCTTCAGATGACAAACACCATCTCATTGGAGCATTCAGGACATTCGAAAGTACAAATTTGAGGTTAAATCATTTTTTTTATGATGACCTTTACTTGTTTAAATATTGTTTTGACCAAATTTTTCGAAGATGTATAGCCAACAAACACATCCAAAGTAAGATTTTTGATCCTGGTAAGTTAAGGTCTCAGTGGAGAGGGCCTTATTTGGTTAAAACAGTTTTCTCTCATGGTGCTATTGAGGCTGTCGATCCTCAAAATGTTTAAGGTTAATGGTCAAAGGCTCAAGCCTTTTATTTCTAATTTTACACCTGAGAAAATCTACTTTGCATTTGCTTGATCCTAATTGATGGTTCTTGATTTATCCATTTATTTTCATTGTTTTCTTTTATTCTTCAGTTTTTTTTTTTTTTTATATTTTGGCTGCATTCTTTTTAAAGCTGCCCAGGTAATTCCTCTTCCTTTTTTACCTTCAAATTTTTCTTTCCTATTTGGTTCTTCTTATAGCTGTTTTGCTCATTCACTACTCTCTTTGTGTAAATTCTTTCGTTTCTCTTGCAACATTGAGGACAATGCTACAATCTAGTTGGGGGTAGAAGATAATTTATTTTTTCTGTTTGCATGCCTTAAACATATTGTGGTCCACATTGGGGGAGTGATAGTAATGAGTTGAAAACAAATTAAATTCTCCATTCTTGAATTTTACATGCTGGAAAGTGATCTAAAAAAAATGATTTGTTAAGATCATGGAACATTTGGAATGTAGTGCAAATATGAGTATATGTCAAAAGATGGACTTATCCATTTATTTAGTTGTTAAACCAAGGGAAATATGTTAAAAGTTTTGCTAAAACACACAACACATACCTGGAATGCCTAGAAAGAATATATTGAGTCATTGTTTATTGATTTACACTTCGGTTGTTTGAGGCTCTAATGAAGCATATCCTAATGGCTTAGGAAGAAATTTGAAATGAATTAAATGAGAAAAGGGACAAGCCAGGGATAAAAAAAAAAAAGAAAATCATTTAGGTAGACTAGTGGTAGAGGCTGACTTGTGAAAGTGTAGGTAGGCGCACATTCATAGGCTTGATTCCCCCACTACAAAAAAAGAAAAAAGAAAAGAAAAAAATTACATTAGTGTATTGGAAAAGGCTGCCTATTACCGGGGTCCTTATTAAATAAGAAAGTAGGTGCCTTTCAAAGTGTAATAGCGTGAAATCCACCACTACAATGGTTTTGAATTAGAGTAAGACCATGTGGTTTTCTCAGGTTAGCTGTTGTGATTGAAATAGTCAATGCCTCTTGGTAGTCGATCTTGGAATTCTACCTCCATTCCCATCTACTTGAAAGAAAGTATGCTTTGTTACATGTAATTCCCTTGGTTGACTAACTAAATTGTGTATAAATCTCCCAATTGATACAAAAATTCAGATTAATCTATCTCCAGTGTTCTTAAACTCAACAAGTCTAATTCATAGCACGTGATTATCGGATTTTCTGAAATTGTAAGTGGAGTTTCACCTTTGTATGAATTCATTCACTTTATTTGTTAGAGACTAGCAAAAAGTCAATTGGGGGTGTGATAAATGGTCAATTATGTTTTATTAATACTTTTAGTATCTTGGGTTAAATGATTTTTATGTGTTAAAATAAAAGTATTAATTAGATAATCTGAATTGACTTTGCTCGGCATGTGAAATAATATTTTACATCTAATTAAATATAGATACATTATATTGTGGGTGGAAGAACATTCAAGTAAATTTGTAATTAAATCTTATCCATTATAGGAGAGAAGCTCATAAGTGAACTAAATAAAAGAAGAAGAGCATCTCGAGAACGTGAGACTTGATTGCCTAAAATGTTGGGACCACGGCAGAAGCACGCTCACTCCCTCATGGGATTAATTTTTACTCTTTGTTTATACTCTAGAGGGGGTGGGGGCCGAACAAAGTGAAATGGAATATGGGCTTAAAGCAGAGCACGCAGGGACAGCAGGAGATCTGGGGCTCTCTTGGAGAGGCTCAATTATTTGTTGGTTTTTTTTCTTGTGCTGTAGAGGTGCAGACCTAGGGCACTAGATTTCACTTTTTTTTATCTTTACTTTGGGGCTTGAGGCCTTCTCTCGGGTTACTTTTTTTTCTATGATTATTTTTTTTCTTAGTTAGGTCTTAGAGGGAGAACTGGCGACTGGGACTTTTCTTTTTGTTTTAGCTTCTTTTCATTTGGACGTTGCTGGCTGTAAAAGTTCCAGATGGAGCTCTCCCTCTGGCAGCTAGAAATTATTTTTTTTTCAGTTTTCATTCGGTTGGCTGTTTTTATTATCTTTAATTTTTCTGGGTTCTTGTTAGAGATACAGAGGACGTCGGTTTGTTTTTATTTCTTCAGTGAGTTTTATTTCGGCATTTTTATTTTTTTCTGTACAGTAATTTCTTCCAATTTTATTTATTTTATTTACTTGTCTCTTGATTGTTTTTACTTTAGTTTTTAATAGATGCAGAAATATTTAGAAAGGATATTCAACTTGAAATGTTAGGGTTCATTATTTTTAGACATTTTGCTAATTTAGTAATGATAGGCTAGATTTTTAGTTTGGGATTCAATGAGTAACTCATGACTATTTTAGATTGGATTTTCTTCAAGGTTATGAAATTTTGAATGATTAACTTGATAGATTGTATTTCATTTTGCCTATGGAAATGATTAAAGTTTTATATTCTTGAACTTGATCAGTCGTAGACATAAAAGTACGATTGATGCTTGAACTTGTAACAAGATTTTGATGGCTTTCTTTCACTTTTACACTTGTTATAAAATATGTCAAGTACCTTGATTATATTGAAAAGTGCGCTTATTATTTAATTAACCGATTATGATATCTTGGAATGAGAAAATGGTTGAGAGAATATGAAATTAGAGGTAAATTCAACTTCAAATTAGAAATGAGCGAAAATTGCATCCCAAGTGATTATTTTATTGCTTCTTACAAGTTTAATCCAACTTTTACACATTTTCTTTAAATCTCTTGGTTCTTGGTAATCTTAGAAACATAGATTCACATTGCATTTTATTTTTTATTTATTTTCATCTCTGGTAGTCGACACATTTGTTACACAAGAAAATCTCACAAACGCTTTGATAACCCTTTGTCCCTGTGGAATAGATCTTGGACTTATCCTTGATACAACTTGACACTTCTACACTTGAAAGCACATTCGAGACCGAGTCAATATACTGTTTGATGAGTACAATTTAAACAAACAATAAGAGGGAGTATATAGATTCTGTACATGAAAGTATTCCCTAGGTAACAATAAGATAAATGGCAAATCCAAAAAATAAAGTACAATCACTATATCCATCTACCAACATCCGAAAAGGAAATATGCTATTGTGCTATGGTGCTATGTTAGATGGTGATAGATAAATATGAGCTATTGTGCTATGTTAGATGTGGGGTTGTGCATGGTGATGGGTAATCTAACACAGCTACAAGATGCCAAGCTAGTGCATCTCTTGAAAGTAACAGTCTCGAAAGTCATATTAAATATGCTAGCACAGATCTGACCCACAAAAATACTTCCTTAAATCTTTTACATTCAAACATTATCATCAAAATATACCCAAATTAACAAAGTAACAATAGGAAAAAATCCAAAAATATCTGAAGAATGATGCAACAGATTTGGCCGGAACAAAAGCTACACAAGTCATAGCAGAGAACAAAAGCTAAACAGACCCAAATTGAAAAAAAAAAGGACGCAAATCGTAGAGAACAAACCTTTGGGTCACGAGAATGACGGCAATGGCAAGAGATTTGGCGCTAAAAACAGAGGGATCATCTTCTTCTCATATCTGCTTTCCTTTCCATTAAGTAACCATTGAGATAGTGAAAAACTCGTGAGACACAAGGATGACTAGGGTTTCAAAGCTAGGTTTCAT